>CM065459.1:9976604-10576604 GCA_032872475.1 Leptopilina myrica (nomen nudum)
TCGGATAAATTATGTAACTAAATATAAATTAAATTTACACGTTATTTTTTTTTTATAAAATATTGAGGAAAAAGTCAAAATCAGGGAAAAATGAAATGAAATTCTTGTGGCAATTCTGAAATAATAACATTTTTTTTGTAATATTTATTCTCATTAGCTTTTTTTTTGAAAAACTTTTCAGACAGTTTTTCCAATTCTTGACGCTCTGGATCCGCATGGATTTATTATGTACAGATTAGTCAGAGATGCGACTCGTTTTGTCGACGGACATCATGTAAAAGATTTGAATTCGATCAATCGAGATCTTAGTAAAGTTAGTATTGACTTTTGCACTAAATACAATCCTTTCTTTTTAGTTGAGTTCCAATTTAGATGCTTATTGAATAAAAAAAAAACTTTTCAGGTAATTGTTATCGATTGGAATGGTGAGAATGTCAAATATCACCCAGAGAATGTATTAAGAATTCCCCGATGGAATGGAAATGATGATGACACAACCTTGTATGATTTAGCCGCATTCCTCAAAAGTGAGTTTTTTTATTTGAAAATTACTCCAATTTTCTAAACAAACTAAAAAGTCGCTAAAATTTGACATGTACTACGATCGACTATTAATTTTCCAAATAAAAATTGATCCTTTTTTTCAGCAATTCACGTTTCACAAGTGGACGACGTTCGGGACGTTTTAAATCATTACAGACAGTTTGATAATCCCTTAGAAGCGTTTAGAGAAAACCAACGAAAATTATTGGTAAAAAATTTTTATTTTTACTTTTTTTTTTAAATTTTCTGACCAATTTTTTAATTTTTGTCTAAATTTTTTTTTATTTAAGGTGCAATTGGAGGAAGATGAAGTGAAAGCCCAACAAGACGGTTCGAAAGCTCTTACGACAAAATGGAAACCATCTTTTCTAAGAAATCGTTAGTCATTAAAGAAATAAATGTTTGTTTAATACAAAACTATAGATATATATTAATTTACTAATTTTTACATAAACAAAAAAATTCACAGGTAAGTATCCTAAAATTTTTTTTTTCATTTTGTTTCTTTTTTTTCTAAAGACAAATCTAAAAACCAGGAATATATTTTCTTTTTTTCACTTCTTTGGCTTTTGTTTTTGTTTTTACTTTAGGAAGAAACATTTGCTGAAAACTGTCCGTTTCCACTTGTTGCGAAACGCTGACAAGTTCTTGTGTATTATAAGGCATTGACAATATTTCAATGTCCTGACTTGGTGGCATTGTTGATTGTGTACAATTATCATCAATTACTTCGGTGGATTCAAGCCAATTTAATACTTTTTGATGTGGAACTGCCGTCACTGTTGGAACTTTATCATCGGCGACTTCCCAAATTGCCAAAAGTTCTGGTGCTAATAGATCCACGTATGAATTTATTTCCTCCAGTGATTGTTTCCAACGGGGTTCAGAAAATATTTCCGTTTTATCAGGATGCACGTACTTCAATTTTGAACGCTTTAAATCTATTTTTGCCAGGGGGAAAAGAAAACAAAAAGGTAAGTGAAATTTATGATTTAGTAGAAAATTATTCAAATATTTAATATTTAGTTGAAATTTAAGTTTTAAATTTGTGATACGCTCTGAAGAAAATGTATCTTAATAGGAAAAGATTTTTCATTTTTTTTCTTTTTTTTGACTTCATTGAATTCTGTTAAGGTCAGTTTCTTCAGAGCTCCACAATAATACGTGTTATTAGAATGAATTTTTCTTTTTAATTTCTTACTTTTGAAAATGTGATTCATATTCGATTTCTCAGAAAATACCAGTGGTATCACAGTATCCTTTTGCTTTAGAATTGCATTCTCCCAAGCTTCGAGAGCTCTCACAGCTTGACAATTCTCCGTGGAATATTTTCCCATTTGTTCTTCGTGCGTTATTTTTTGATAAAAAATATCCCCTGGAAATTTATCGCAATTTAGCATAATTAGAATAGAGAATTAACGATGGTAACTGAAGATAATAATTAAATCAAGGTTTCATAGAAATTTTTTTCTTACTTTTCCCTGATTTACAAGACAGAACATTGGTTTTTTAATATTCATCAATTTTTTCCCCTACTCTAAAGAATATTTTAATCTATTTTTAAAATATTCGAAAAAAAATGTTTGTAATACATTTATTCCTGAATATCTTTAAATGTAAAATTATTCCAAACATTGAGTTTTTTTAAGTAAATATTTATTTACTATAATTTTTCAACGGAATTAAATTTTTTTTAAATTTCAAAACTTTTTTAATTTAATATTTTATTAAAAAAGAACGTGTAAATTTAATTTATGTTTATTTAGGTAATTTAGCCCAAATTATTTTCAAGATTTCAATTCAATTATTTTCTAGAATTTTTAAATAAAACTCTTCTCTAGTTCAATTATTTTTAATAATTTTTGAAAAAGCTTCTTGAGACTTGAATTATTTAAAAACAATGAAAAAAATAACATAAAATATTTCTGAAATCCATTTGTTTAAAAATTAATTAATTTTAATGACTTGAAATTTTTTTATCAAAATATTCAAAAATAAAACTAATTTCAGAAAAATTTCAACAAAAATGTTTCAAAAACCCAACATTTTCAGAATTTTCAATTAAAATCTTTTAAATTCCACTTTTCTAAAACTTTTTAAAATTAAATCCATTGTAAGAAAATAAGTAAAATACATTTAAAGTCATTCTAAAATATAAAAATTGTTACTTATAAATTATTGTCGAGAAACTAATTTATATTAATGCAAAATACAATTTTTTAAAAATTTGCTTTCTAAAAGAAAAGAAGAATTTTATTTATTTTAATATCAAATTTTTGCTTCAATGTGTAAAATTATTTCTATTCTAAAATGTATTTTTGATACCTTTTTATTTTAATTTTTATATTACTCTTGTAATTATAAATTTGAAATAATTTAATTTTTGCATAGAAGTTTATTAACATTTTTTGAAGTATTTTATGTAAATTTTGTGGAAATAATTAAATTCTTTTGAGAAACTCAATAAAATTAAAATTACTTTGAAGAGATTATTGAATTCCTGCGAAGTATTTTTTCTAAACCTATGCATATAAATAATTAAACTCTTGCAAATTTTTTCGAAAAATTTAACTAAAATTGTATTAAATATAATTTATTTCTTATAAATATATAGAATTATAAATGTTTGTTACTAAATAATTGAATTCGTCCACAAAGTTTTTTAAAAATTGTATTCGTGGAATAATTTATAAAGAATAATAATTTAGGTATTATTTTATAATAATAATTTTTTTGATAGTTTTTCAAGAATTAACTTATTTTTAATAAATCCGATCTCAACTTTGTAAAGTTTAATTATTGTTAAAAATAGAAACAAATTTAAATTAAATTAAATTAAATTTTTCTAATATTTTTATAGACTGCTGGACAACAAAATGCAGAATTTTTTCGTGAATTAAAAAAATTGATTATTTTTTCATTACTTTTGATAAAATTCCTCGACTTTTTTCTAATTAATTTTGCTTTCCTTGACTTTTCCCCGACTTTTCTCTAAATCTGTGGCAACCTTGTCAATTGATGATCCCCAAGTTTTCAACGTTCAAATGAACAAAATATTTTTTATTGAAGATATTTAAAAAAATTACTAATCATAACAAAATTTCTAAAACTCAAATTTTACGTTTACAAACTCAGTAATGAATTTTTTGGATAGTGACACAAAATAATTGCAATAAAAATTTAATTTTTAGAATAAATACATAATTTTCGTCCATTTGAACGTTTAGAACTTTAAAATCTTATCAATTGTCATAATTATAGAATCATAGATTACCAATAGAGTTTTGTTGAAAGAGATAAATTTGTCCCTCAGAGTCCGTAATTAACGTGCATCCAGCGTTACTGAGACCTAATCGATGTTTCATCGATGGATCCAAACATTTCCCCTGCATTTGCGATTCCTGGAGAGTTTCTAAAATGCTGGGCGGTGTAAAGGGTAAACTGTAGGATTTAGAGTGCATCTCATTAGTCCAATTATTGATAATTATTGATCTCTCTCGTTGAATTTGACTGGCGATAACTAACACTTCTTGATTGCCTCTAAAAAGAAGATGGAATTTTTAGTATTTTTCTTGTTCATAAAAAATTGCAGTTATCAGATGTTTAGAAATTAACTTTTCCATAACGTTGCACAGAAGTGGTGCTCCCTTAAATTGATGAGTCCATTTTTGTTTCATACACTCATTCGGAGTTCGGCTGTCGATTAAAAGAAAACTATGATAAGCTCCCAAATATCTACAGAATGAATTTTTACTTGCATTGTCAGAGCAGAGGTTTTCGCAGGCTTCTAAGTTTATTTTTGGACATAAGGAGAGTGACGGTCGCTCAATCGGTTGCTAAAGTGAAATGTAATTATTGATCATTAATTGATACTTAATAATACTTAATATTTTAGTTATTTAATTATCTTTGTACTCATAAAGCCTGGATTTAATTAGTTGACGTTAATTTGAATTCATAAATCCCAAGTTCAGATTAAAAACTCACCCTTGTGTCAATATAATGAACACAACATCTGTCGGTATAAATTAAAACATCAGGTTCCCTACTTTGATACTTAATACTCCCCCAATTGTCATCTAAGACTTTTGTACTCATCACTTTGCCACTAGATACGGGTTTCCTGCAATAAAAAATTAACGAATTCGAATAACTAATAAAATTAATAATTAAATTAATGAAATGAATAACTAATAAAATGAATAATTAAATGGAATTAATTAAATGAAATTAATGAAATAAAATGAATCAATGAACCAATAACTTAAAAACATTGTAGAATTTAAATTCAACGTAATTACATTTTCATCATATCCCAAGTTGACACCTGTCGTTCAACATTTACTGTGCAAAATTCGTTTATTTTGAAAGGATTCAGATCCGTACTGATAAACGGAATGGGAGATTTTACTTTGTGAAGTTCAATCAAATTTAAATGAGAATTATCCACTGATAGATTATACAAAATACAGTGATTTTTATAACGTCCGATAATTCTGTCTGTAAACAACAAACTTTCTTAAAATATAGAAATAATTTTTCTTGGTACGAAAATAATTAGGTTTTTTTTTTATAAAACAATTAGGTGAGATCGAAAGATAATTTTTCTATACTTTACGTGAATTATTTATGTATTTATTCCGTAATTCGTAAAGTACGCCATCCAATTGACATTTGTCGGCAATTTTGAAATTTGGTTTCCATAAACATCCCTCTTGGAGTGATATGGAAGTTGCAACTGTATTTAAAGATATTTTTAATCATATGCTTAGAAATAGAAGCAAATTAAATTTAAGTTTATCAAAAATTACTCCAAAATGTTTTAATTCAATACATGGTTGACATAAAAAATTAAATAGTTAAAAAAATCCTATAATAAAATTATTCGCATGAATTCAATTATTTTTACAAGTATATGGTAAAATTTCTCAAAAAGAATTCAATTATTAAAAAAAAGTAATAAAATTCGTTATGAGAATTCAATTACTTTCATAAAAACAACAATTCGATTATTCAGAAATAAATTTTTAAATCAATTTTTTTAGTAAATTCTATGAAAATCCAGTTATTAAAATATAGAAATAAATAATTCATTGAATAATTGAATTTTTGTTAAAATTGAATTCTCATAAAGAATTTTATCAATAAATTTTCAAGAAACTCAATTCTTTTCACGAATTTTAATGAAATTTTTAAGAATAATTCCATTTTTCGAGAAATTAAAAATTAAATAAAGGAATTAAAATTGTACAAAAAATAATTACAATGCAGCAATAATTTTTATTTATTTATTAAAATAATAAAATTTCTCAGAACAGTTTTATTATTTATATAAATAATTTGAATTATTGTCAAGGAATTTATAAAAATAAATAATTGAAATTCTGGAAATTTTTCTTATTTTTATGAAATTCAATTATAAAATAAAAGAAATGTAATAAAATTCTTTGCAAGAATTCAATTACTTTCATAAAAATAACAAAACGATTATTCAGGAATAAATTTTTAAATCAATTTTTTTTAGTAAATTCTATGAAAATCCAGTTATTAAAATATAGAAATAAATAATTCATTGAATAATTGAATTTTTGTTAAAATTGAATTCTCAGAAAGAATTTTATCAATAAATTTTTAAGAAACTCAATTCTTTTCACGAATTTTAATGAAATTTTTAAGAATAATTACATTTTTCGAGGAATTAAAAATTAAAAAACGGAATTAAAATTGTACAAAAAATAATTACAATGCAGCGATAAATTTTATTTATTTATCAAAATAATAAAATTTCTCAGAACAGTTTTATTATTTATATAAATAATTTGAATTATTGTCAAGGAATTTATAAAAAGTTTGTAAATAATTGAAATTTTTTTATATTTCTGAAAATAATTAAATTTTTGCGTAGAATTTTATTGAAATTTTTTCAAACAACTGAATTTCAATTTGTGAAATTTGTGAAAACAATTTATTTATTGAGAAGAAATTTATAAATAGTTGTAAATATAAAAGAATTACTGTGAAATTTTATTTATTTACAAAAATAATTCAATGTTTGCGTAGAATTTTATTAAACATTTTTTTTTATATTATGAATTCTTTTGAAAAATTTTATTCAAATGGTAGAATATTTAAAATCATTGAATTGAAGAAAAATTTTGAAGATAATTAAAATTTTCCCCAAATATTTAATATTAAAATTATAAATATAAGTCGTACCTTGTAGTGAATTGTTTTTAGAAATTATATCAAATTGTTCTTACCCAATTCTTCAGAATAGGGAAAAAGGAGAATATTTTCATCGCCATGACGAAGTTTGGTTAACGTCCCCCCTGTATAATACCAGTTGTAGGTCTAAAAGTGAAATATGAGAATTTAAACATTGAAAATAATGAGAAAATCATAGAAAATATAAGGGTAAATATTACAAGTTCTTTGAAAATTATACTTACACCTGAAAAATAAGGATCTGGATCAAATTCTATAATTTCAGCAATTTCTGCAACATATCTTGGTAAGGATGTAGTTCTTATTTCACTACTCTTGTCCCACTTGATGTCACCCTTTTTTACTTTTTTCATAACTAAAAGAAATTTCATTTCTTCAGTAAATTTGTGAATAAAAAAATTTTTTCGTCAATAGTTTTAAGTTAAAAAATCACATACTCTTTTCGTATTTTAAATAATAGTTTTTAATTCTATTCATGTCATTTTTCATGTGATGTTTTGTTGTCATTAATTGCAAAGCTGGATCTTCTTCAGCTAGAACTAAAAAATATTTTATTGAAAAGTAACAACATCCTTTCTTTATTAATTTTTTTTGAACAAAATAGTAAAACATTAATGCTGCGTAAAAATACGAAGTTGAATTTCCTCAATGTTGCTCAACGGAAACAAAATTGTTCGCTAAGTAAATTAATTAAAAATAATGCATCAATATTGACACAAAAATATTTAAACAAGAAGATTAAAGTTTATGTTTTGATAATAATTTTTTTTCAATTAAATAATACATTAAAAATAATATTTTATTTCATTAAACAAATTATTTTCGTTGATAAACGTTGTGGACTTCAACTTCGCCGTAGAAATTTTACCTTGACGACTTAATTTAACTGGAGGTAATAAAGGTTTCGGAAGATCGCAATAGTAAGGATAGTCTTGAAACATTCCAATCATTGAACTTATATTCCATGTTTGATATTTATTATTTCGAATTAAATTAATTCCTGGCACAGTGTAATGATTGTAGCTTTTTAAAAAGAAGTCCTTCAATCGTCCCTTAACGTTATCATTGGCGCGTTTAAACGCTTTCGATTTAATTTTCTGATCCATTTCTCAGTCGTTTGGAACTACAATTGTAGTTAATAATCGAAAAAGAAATATATTTGATGAGCGTACGTATTTATTATTCACATCGGAAAGAATCTATAA
Organism: Leptopilina myrica (nomen nudum); assembly: GCA_032872475.1. Taxonomy (NCBI): domain Eukaryota; kingdom Metazoa; phylum Arthropoda; class Insecta; order Hymenoptera; family Figitidae; genus Leptopilina; species Leptopilina myrica (nomen nudum). The sequence goes on from CM065459.1 coordinate 9,984,578, forward strand.
ACTTTTTTTCAAAACACTTTCAACGACCACGTGCACGTGTTTTGATATACACACAATCTAACCTAACCTTACAATTTATTTTTCTTCCAAAACCTGTCTCCAAGATTGCGCATGTTCTACAAGTTTCCTTTTCAAGATGGAAATTTAAACAAAACAAATGAACAATTTACCATTTTTTTTATAAATTTGTGTATAAAATTATTCAATGACTTAAATATCGCGTGACTATTATTTTAACTCTTTTTGTATTTTTTGAATTATTTTCTATTTTTTCATAAATTGAGAATGATTTTTAAATACTCGCGGGTATTTGAACCAATGGAAGGAAGCGATTTCGACGCAGGCGCAGTGTTGAGTTTTAGGTTTTGGAAATACTAGTCGGCAGTTCATAACCTACTGAATTTTCCTCATGGAAAGAAAATGAAAATTTATTTATTTTACGTTTTTTAACTGTTGATCTTCTCTTTACGGTTAATTGATAAATATATTTTATAAAGACGTGTATTACAGAAAATGAAGAATATTTCGAGACTTTTTGGTACGCATAAAATATTAAACCGAAATGGCAGAACAATTCGTAAACAATCAAGAGATAAATATCCGGCAAATCATGAAACAACAGAAAAAGTTTATAAAGAAAAACATCCTTATAAACAAATTCATCCTTGGAAATCTGCTAGCGAATTTTCTGAATCATTGGTAAAGAATGTAATTTATAATGAGGGTGAGTTTTACTTTCAATTGTAGGTACTTTATATTGTCTTTGCATGATCACCAAGTTTTGAACGTTCAAGTTCAAGTTTTGAACGTTCAAATGAATGAAACATTTTTTATTGAAGATGTTTTAAAAAATTCCTAATTGTAAAAAAATTTAAAAACTCAAATTTTACGTTTACAAACTCAGTAATTAATTTTTTGGATAGTGACACACAGTAATTGCAATAAAAATTAAATTTTTAGAAGAAATAAATAAATTTCGTTCATTTGAACGTTCAGAACTTCAGGATCTTAAATTAATAACTTATAATAATTAAAGATGACCGAGTGATAAAATCATTATTTTGTAATAAGAAAATATTGTTACTGTATCTTCTACAAAATTATTTTTCATTCAATTCTTCATTTCTGGAATTTCTAACAAAAATTCTCCTTTAAATCAATTATTTTTAATAATTTTTGTAAATGTTCTTTGAGAATTTTCAAATCTATTTGTTTAGAATTCAATTTTACGTGAAATTTCGATTATTCGGAAAGTTTTCGAATAAATATATTTAAAAAACTAAAAATTTCAAATAATTTTTTTAAAAAATTCATTTAAACTTTTCCAATAAAATTCATTCTACTGAATTGTTAGTCAAAAGAAAGTAAAATTCATAATTTTAAAGATTTTAATTTTAAACCTTTTTAAAATCCAATTATTTCTCAAATTTAATTAAAATTCTGTATTAAAAATTCATTTTTATTCAAAAATTCTACATTATTTCAATTTTTTAAATACATAAATAAATAATTTATTAAATATTGAATTCTAATGAAACTTTTTAAAATAATTGCATTTTTCGCAAAAATTCGATAAAAATTGCATTTAAAATAATTAAAATTCTGTGATGAGTTTTACTATTTATCAAAATTATTGAATCGCTACTAAAAGAAATTGAGTATTAAAGAAAATCATTTTATTACTTTTGAAAATTATTGAATTTGTGCAATAATTTTTATTTTCTCCAAAAGTGAATTTTTTAAAAATGTTTTCAACTAAAATTCTTTCGGAAATCAATTATTATTATGAATAATCAATTATATATTAATTTAGAAAATTTGACTAATTTTCGGAAGAATTTGAATTATTAAAATTTTGTTTGAATATCGAAGTTTTAATTTTCGTTTGAATTCTGAAAATTAATTTTTTCCCTTATTTTTAATAAAAGTCCCTGACTTTTTCCAGAATTTTTGGACTTCCCTGAAATAAATTAAAAATATAACATTAATTTTAAAATTTTGCATAATTTATAATAATTTGTCAACTTTGCTTAGATTTATATTTTAACGAAAAAAGCAAAAAGATGTAATAATTAATTGTTACAGATGGTTTGGTTGCTATAAATAAACCGTATGGAATTCCTTCGAGAAATAAAGATGCGACTGACACCAAACCTCGATTTTTGCAACAAAGTCTCAATAGTGTTTCAAATGGTGTTGATTATTCTATAGCAGATTCTTTACCATTCATTGCAGAACAGCTTGGATATAAAAAATTAACGGTGATGAGAGCGCCTGAAAGGTAATATAAAAAATTACTGACATCGTTAATATTTACATAATTTATTAACTTTATTAAGTTGACATTCCTTTTTAGATACATGACCGGTGTTACATTACTCACTGCCGACAAATCCGTAGAGGACAAAATACTTTTAGCAGAAAGACGAGAATTCACTTTAAAACAACTCACAAAATCTTATTGGATAGTTACAACTAAACTCTGTGAAAAAACAAAAGATAAAGGACAAGTGGGAATAAAGTTATTCAAAAGTCCTTGTAGAAAATTCGAAAGGGTAACGTATAATAAAATTACATTAATTTATTAAAAATTACCAATACACAACTAAAATGAAAATAAATAGAGAAATGAAAAAAAAAATGAAAAGAATGACAATTTTAATTCTACGTATCATTTTTTCCAGCCTGTAATAATTAAAGAGTGGAACAATGCCCAAGTGGAAAGAAAAGAAGTGAGACTTTTCAATTTCGAGCACGAATTAATATCAAATTCAAAAATGGATCTCAGTTCGCTTATAAAATTGAAAGCATCGACAAAAAAATGGCACGCAATTCGATTATTTGCAGCAACACAATTACATAGTCCAGTTCTTGGTGACAATAATCATGGATCGAGAATTCAAAATATCATGGGAACGTGGTTGACGGTGAATCCATTTCTCGAAACTGTCAGCCAACCGCCGACACTTGATCCACAACTTTTGAAAAGTTTAAATTTATCCCAAGCCATGCAACCGATTATTCCTGTACATATCCATTTGAGAGAAGTTGAATTACTTCACTTTTTGGGACGCAAAAGACATTTAGTTATTCAAGCTCCAGTATTTCCGGAATTTGCCTGGACGATAGAGACACTCGGTTTAGAATTACCCGTGGAAACTAATTCTGATAGTGAGAAAGTGAGAGAGGACGAGGAGAAGGAGGAGTCTGTACAGATTAGTCAATAAATTTTTATCAAAAAAAAAAAAAAAAAAACAAGAAGTTGGTTGGAAGGTAAATATTATGTTTTCAGGCCTCGGATATTATGAAGTTTACGACTTTTTTCGACTATTTTCAAATAATGCGATTTTTATCGACTTTTCTTGCAAATTTTGCGATAATATTCCATATTTTTAGTATAAAATGCAACTTATTTCGATTTTTATTAGTATGAAAAGTAAAATAGCCAAATCTTTGAGAATTTATTTTTAAATAAGTTTTCTAATTAAATTTTTCGAATATTACAATTGAAAGATTTTGAATAATTGAAAATCTGTAAAATTTAATTCAAACTAAATCATCTTTTCAAGTGTTTTATTTCAATTTTTGAAAATTAACTCTTAAAGAATTTTAATTGAAACTTTTGGAAATAATATTAAATTCTCGCAAAAAATTTAATGAATACTCTTCAAGTGTAAATTCTGTAAAAATGAAAATTAACGGAAAAATAGGTTTTAAAAATAATATTAAAATGTTTTTGAAAAAAAGTAATTTTCTGAATTATTACTTTCTGATTTTCTTTAAATTCTATTATTTTCAATTTTTTCTATAATTCAAATTCACAAACAAAATAAAAATAAAAACTTTTTAGAATTCTTTTTAACATTTTGGAGAAAATTATAATATATTTAAAATTTTCCATTTTAATTCTTCAAAAAAATTTTTTTAATAACACAAAGTTCTTCAATTATTTTCAAAAATTTACATTATAATATTTACTTATAGCAAACTAATTCTCAAAATTGTTTTTCATAATTTTTCAAAATTCAACTAGGCTTGGAATAAAGTAAATTAAAATTTTAAAAAAAATTTATTTTCAAATTTTTCAGAAATTATTTATAATTAAAATTCTTTGGAAAATTTGATTAATTTTTTTTATATTTTTAAAAAACCTAGTTACTTTTTAAAAAAATTTGTCAAATTTTTTAATTATTTTTCAAAAGTTTGACTAAATTTAAATTATTTTGAAAAAGATTTTACAAAATTAACTTTTAAAGAAATTTAATTAAAAATTTTGGAAATGATTTTAAATTCTTGCAAAAATTTTCATGAATTCTCTTTTCAAGTGTAAATAAAAAAAAAATGAAAATTAACGAAGAAAAGGGTTTTAAAAATAATATTATTAATAGTTTTGAAAAATATAATTCTCTGAATTATTATGTTCTAATTTTTTCTAAATTCTATTATTTTCAACATTTGCAGAATCAATTTTTAACATTTTGGAGAAAGTAATCGTATATTCAAAATTTTCAGTTAAAATTCTTCAAAAGAATTTTTTTTAAATAATAGAAAAGTTCTTTATAATAAAAGGAATTTATCAATCTTTTTTGACTTGGAAGACTGATAAATTCCTTTTATTATGAATTGTATAATTTTTACCAAGTGATAAATTCTTTTAAATATATAAAAAGTTCTTCAATTATTTTAAAAAAATTACATTATAATATTTATATAAAAATAATTGTTTTATCATAAGTTTTTAAGAATCAATTACCTTCGAATAAAGTAAATTAAAATTATTTAGAAATCATTTATAATTAAAATTCTTGGAAAAATTTGATTATTTTTTTTTGTATTTTTAAAAAGTCAATTATTTTGAAAAGAATTTGTTAAATTTTTGAATTATTTTTCAAAGGTTTTACTAAATTTCAATTATTTTAAACAGATTTTACCAAATTTCCATTTTTTGGACATTTTTTAATTAGATTCAATTATAGAACTTTGTGTATTTTAAAAAATTATTTATAAATATTTTTAAGAAAGTTAATTTTACGAATTTCTTTAATAAAATTGTTGAAAATATTCTGCCTTAATTAATATCTTTGAAAAGAAAATTTTTTAATTAATGTCCAAAAATTAGATTTTTTGTATTTAAATAATTAAATTTTCGATGAAATTGCAAAAAAATGATTAAAAATTCCTAAAGATAATTGATTTAGAGATGAAATTTAGTTAAAAATTGTAGAAAATAATTGAATTTTCGAAAGGCTTATAGTTTTAATGTTTAAAAATAATTAAATTCCAGAAGTTGGTATTTGTTAAATTTTATTTCCTGTGAATAAAGAAAGAAGAAGTATTTAAATATTTATTTAGCAAAATTATACAAGTTTTGATTAATAAGAATTTTTGTGTCAATCCTGAATTAAATAAATGACTTTTTCAATTATTTTTCTTTTTTTTAATCGACTTACGCGACTTTTTTTGCTCTTTAAAGTCGATCCGAGGCCTGTTTTTTTTTTATTTCTTAATCAAAGAATACATTTTTAAGATATTATCAAGTCAGGAAAATCAAGAATTTTTCAATTTATTATTTATGTAAATAATTGAATTCTTGCAAAGAATTTTATTACCTTTCTTTAATGAATGAATTAAATGAATTAAAATCGGAAAAATAAAAATTAATAAGATTTGTCGCAACCTTGAATGAAAGACAGTATTTTTAAAAGTTAGTGCGTATTTTTATTATTAAATATTACAAAGTTATTAATGAGTAAGGACATGTCGGCCTTTTAAAATTCTTCTCATAATGGTTTTTCTTCCCGAGAGAGTGGCCATTCTTGCTTTCCATCCCTGTTTTCGAATTCTCATAACTTCATTCGGACGGGGAAAATAATTTCTCACTTTATTTCTAATTGACATTACATTGCAGCCCCCATTCACTAATTGATTCGATAATGTTGGTGTGGCACTCACCGATGATACCACTTGCCTCCCCACCATTGATCTACAAAATTTATTTACAATTACTAATTAATTTAATAACTATAGTGGCTTTTTTCTATTTTAATTAATTTTTTTTAAAGTGTCTATTTAAATTTTATCCCCTTTTATAAGAGAGAATCAGTTTTTTTTAATCAATCAGTACTTACGGAAGAGCACTAAAAAGAGAAGTCGCAAGTCTTCCAAGCATTATTCTTGGTGATTCTGTGTCAAATCTCTTTTAATTCTCTTGCAATTATGTAATGAAAGAAGTTTTTCTATATATTTTTCCGATTTTTCCTCTTGTTTTTGTTATTGAAGTAGCATACGAATTTTCAACAGATTTGAGGTTATTTTCAGAGTGCTGTAACTTCACTTCCGGTTTGCGCACGCATGTTTCTTTCCCCGCCACAATTTAAATATTTATTCTTTTCTAATGAAGAAGTTACAAATAATAGCAAGCATTTTCCATTTCGACTATAGAAAAATAACATTGTGTTATTAAATTGACTTAAATATCTAATTAATTGACAGATATATTCTAATAAATTGACAGGTAAATATTTAATTTTTGACAAATCGTTAATTACAGTGGCGGAAATAGTCAAGACTTTTTTTGGGGGCAGGGGGGGCTATTACCCCTGCCCCCCTCCCTCACGGTTCCGCCATTGTTTTTTAGTAAAAATTATCTTGGCTGTTTTTTATCGTTCTCAAAATACTAAGAGTAAAATGAAAAGAGTGAAAAGAGTTTTAGGGGAGAAGGGGAAGAATATAATTTTTAATTAATTGGTCATAAATCTTTTTGAATTATTATACATTCTTTCGAACGATGGGTGGGGTTTTGCAGATGAATATATTTGATCAGGCACCCGGTAAACACTGTCAATATGACAGTTGACAAGGCACAGGATGTTCCTTTTCCGCCGAAGAGCTTCGATATATGGCACTCCCTCGCCATAGAATTGAGTTCAATCGCCTTTTCGTCGATTGAGCTGTATCTTCCAGCACACTCGCTATATAATTATATATATATATATATATACACCCGCTCACAATATTTTATTATATGAAAATACTTTCCATCTACCTGCATTATTATTGTATTTCATTGTAATTCGATATCTATCAACTATCAAGTCGCGCATATGTATACAAATTATGTACTTTCGATCAAGCTACAAATTAGTCAGAAACATTTGAATCAAATTTACTATTTATTATAATATACAAGTAAAATTTCAACAAACAACTATCGAATTAGTCAAAAATGTTAATAATTCTTTGGTAATTTTGAGGTTAGGTTTCAATTTTTATTTTAAAAAAACAAGATCTTCGTTTTTATAATTGAAAATCTTTTGTTGCAGAAGATGATGAGTTTTTCACTGAGACGGGAGATTATGAAGGAAAATGGAACAAGTTTGAAAAAGAGGAGAAAAAAAATGGATCAAGTTGTTTGTCGTCGAGGAAGAAATATATATATATATATTGATGTGTCAATGACACTACTTGGTAATATGCTTTTAAAAGATTAATTGTACTTCTTGTATGCCGATATCTTAGAATGGCATCGGCCTCGTTTTAGTGCATATATTCATATAGGCTTCAGAAAAATGTTAATGGCATTGCTTATACATATATACATCATGTCGCAATATCCGAGGGACGTGGCGTGACGCCTTCTTTATCGGGAAGTATAGTATCCCATTGTGGAGGAATTTTTTCCCTCCGTGGGGTGTATCGCAAGGATGATTCTCTAAACTCCTTTAAACGTCAAACCTCCTTCTCTTTCACAGTTACATAAACAATTCACACTTCGCGAATTTATCATTTTATTATATCTCTCATTGGATTTTTCAAATTTATTATTTACTGGAATTTTAATTTATTAAATTTTTTATTAGCATTTTTCTCATTTCATTGGATTTTAAAAAAAAATTTATTTACTGGAATTTAAATTTATTAAATTCTTTATTAGCTTTTTTTCATTTCTAATTCATTCTGTAAAATTTAATTTCTTTGAATTGTTCTTTGGAATTTAAAAGTAAATTTTTATTTATAGAATTATTCTGTTTAATTTACAGGGTTGGTGAAAGTGTCGAGGAAATTAGGAAAATTAGAATTGGTCAGGGAAAAAATCGGGGAGTTTTATTAAAAGTAAAATTTTCATAAATAGATAAACTTCATAAGGTTTCAATTTATTTATGAAAAATTTTATTAATACAAAATCTTCTGAAATTAGTAAAATTTTTTTGAAATTATATTAAACTAATGGATTTATAATGATCCCCAAGTTTTGAACGTTCAAATGAACGAAATATTTTTTATTGAAGATATTTTAATAAATTTCTAATTATAAACAAATTTTAAAACTAAAATTCTACTTTTACAAACTCAATAATTAATTTTTTGGATAGTAAAGCTAAATAATTGCAATAAAAATTTAATTTTTTGAAGAAATAAATAAATTTCGTTCATTTGAACTTTCAGAACTTTAGGATCTTAATTTATAAAAGTATTTTAGTTTTACAACATTAAAGAAAATTGACTTTTGGAGAAGTTAAGAATGATTGCAAAAATTCAATTTTCGAAGAAATTTCTTAATGCTGTGATTTTTAATATGTTTACTATTTTAAATAAATTCTCCAAAAGAATTCAAATATTTCAAGGAAATTTTTGATGAAATTATATGCAAACATTTGATTATTTTCATAAATATTGAAAGTTTCACTTGAAATTCATAATTATTTAGAAAATAATTTGCATAAATTATTTAGAAAATAATCCATTATTTAAAAATTTTTTAGAAAATTCGTCGCAATACTTCAATTAATTTCCTAAATAATACAATTTTTTTGAGGATTTAAATTATATTCATGAATAACAAATCTCATTGCAAAATTTCAATTATTTTTAATACAATTTTAATCGAGTTCCTCTTAAACTGTAATTGTTCTTAGAATTTTCATTAAAATTCGTATAGAAAGAATTCAATTTTTATAATTTCATTCAACAAATTATTTATTTTTGAATTTAAGTAATTGCATTTTCTAATAAAAATTGATTTAAAAATTTATGGCAAATAAAATTCTAAATAATAATTGAATATTAAAAGCAATATAAAGTAAATTTTTCGAAATATTCGATTTTTGGAAAGGTTTTTTGCTAAAATATTGAAAATTATGCAAAATTTCAAAATTAATGTTATATTTTTAATTTATTTCAGGGTCGCCGAAGGTCAGGGAAGTAAGAAAATTCTGGGAAATGTCAGGGATTTTTTTTTTAATTAAGGGAAAAATTTAATTTTTAGAATTCAAACGAAAATTAAAACTTCGATATTCAAAAAAAATTTTTAATAATTCAAATTCTTCGGAAATTAGTCAAATTTTTTCAATTAATATATAATTGATTATTCATAATAATAATTAATTTCCGAAAGAATTTTAGTTGAAAACATTTTTAAAAAATTCACTTTTGGAGAAAATAAAAATTATTGCACAAATTCAATTATTTTCAAAAGTAATAAAATGATTTTCTTTAATACTCAATTTCTTTTAGTAGCGATTCAATTATTTTGATAAATAGTAAAACTCATCACAGAATTTTAATTATTTTAAATGCAATTTTTATCGAATTTTTCGAAAAATGTAATTTTTTTAAAAAGTTTCATTAGAATTCAATATTTAATAAATTATTTATTTATGTATTTAAAAAATTAAATTAATGTAGAATTTTCGAATAAAAATTAATATTGAATACAGAATGTTAATTAAAATTTAGAAATAATTGGATTTTAAAAAGGTTTAAAATTAAAATCTTTAAAATTATTAATTTTACTTTCTTTTGACTAACAATTCAGTAGAATGAATTTTATTGGAAAAGTTTAAATGAATTTTTTAAAAAAATTATTTGAAATTTTTATTTTTTTAAATATATTTATTCGAAAACTTTTCGAATAATCGAATTTCACGTAAAATTGAATTCTAAACAAATAGATTTGAAAATTCTCAAAGAACATTTACAAAAATGATTAAAAATAATTGATTAAAAGGAGAATTTTTGTTAAAAATTCCAGAAATGAATAATTGAATTAAAAATAATTTTGTAGAAGATACAGTAACAATATTTTCTTATTACAAAATAATGATTTTATCACTCGGTCATCTTTAATTATTATAAGTTATTAATTTAAGATCCTAAAGTTCTGAACGTTCAAATGAACGAAATTTATTTATTTCTTCTAAAAATTTAATTTTTATTGCAATTATTTTGTGTCACTATTCAAAAAATTAATTACTGAGTTTGTAAACGTAAAATTTGAGTTTTTAAATTTTTTTACAATTAGGAATTTTTTAAAACATCTTCAATAAAAAATGTTTCATTCATTTGAACGTTCAAAACTTGGAGGATCATGCTAATTTTTAAAGGTTTAAATCTGAAAGTTTAGATAATTTTTATTTCTATAAAAATATTAAATATAATTTAGAGAGGAAATACTGGAACAAATATTTTCAGTATTTAATAGTTTTTAGAGTGGATCCGAATAGTTTTTAGAATCAGGGAAAAATTCAAAACAACAATTCAAAAATTTTGTCTGAATCCTGTATTTCAAAATTCAACAAAAATTGTGTCTGTTAATCAGTGAAAAGTTAAGAAGAGACAAAATTAAATTTTTGTTTCAACCCTGACTTAAAATTAAACGTCTAATTTAAAATTACGGATTACAAAAATACCCTTTAATACCCTTTTATTATTATTAGTTTGTAAATTGATAATAAGTAGGACAATATTATAGATTTCGATGTGTCATTAATGAGTTAATTTTTTATCGCAGAAAGAGGAAGAGTCGCAAAAAAAGACGAGCGGTGGGAAAAATATGATGAAAGGACTTGAGGTGGAAAAAAACGAGTGGTGTTAAGTTAAAAACCCTTTAGTTAAGGGGCTTAATGATCAGCGCCCAGTTAGAAGGCGTGAAAACAACATCGGTGTAATCACTCTCTCTCCGAATACAAGAGAAATCCAATAGTGTCTTCTTACTTCTCGCCATCTTCGGATCATGATAGGAGCCAAAGAGAGGACGCCCGTTTATACCCCCCCTGACAAAAGGTAATTACTGTTATTTTATCGAAAACTGTAATGCTCTCGCTTAAAGCCGCTCTACTTATGCGTATTATCTTTCTAAAGTTTCTGTATGCCGTTCTTCGGGCAATCGTTTTTTTTACTCCAGCATCATTATAAAATTGCTTTACCAAATGAAATGCCCCGCTCTCTTTCAAAAAAAAAAAAATACATATATAAAATTTATTGCACGAATCAAAACTTGTGCCCTTTTGCGTAAGTCACATGCAGATTATAATGGGAGAAAATTTATCAAATTATATCGTATTTATTTAACGTAAATATGTTTATAAATTATAAATGTTTTCAAATCATTCTTTCTTCTTCGACATATACTTAAATCATGTTATTTGCGTTTCTCGTCGACTATATCAATATTCATTTATATTTATTTGAATAAGGAAAAGATACTTTCTCCTGTGGATAAATTTGAGGTCTTTGGTAATTTTTCCTTCTTCTCTTTTTTTTTTAAAGAAACCTTTTGTTATTTTATATATCTGAGAACGCGCTACCCCTTTAAAGAGTAACTTGTAATTTGGATACTGACCCGTAATTTGGTTAAACTTCTTTTTTTATTATATAATCTCTGTTGGGCATACGATTTCTTGAGGAATACGATCTCTTTGGTAAATGGACCTTCTTCAATGAAGACTTTAAGGATTTTATATTTCTTCCTTGGTTATAATGATCGCGTGACTGTATAATGAGTTAATTAATTATTTTCCAATACACTGGGACCAAAAAATCTCTTTGAATGTTTCTCGGATTTGATATTTTGTTTCTATTTTAGAATTAAGGATATCTGAAGCTTAAAGGTCTTCTTCAACTTAAGAGTGGACAATATTGTCCCACTGGACGTTCTTCTGCTTCTTCTTCTACTTACAATTGAAAATGTCTGACTGAACTGTCTTTTTCACTTGATTCAATGAAAGTTTGTGTTCGATTTGACATTCTTTTTCCACTTAAATACGACAAATTAGGTAAAAAAAAATTTAACATTGTTTATCCCTCACTTTTCCTTGATTTGGAGACAAAATTTTTAATTTTCTTCTGACTTTAAAAAAAAAAAAAACAGTCGGAACTGTCTTTTTCACTATTAATTAACATTCAATTTACATCTAAAATTCTACTAGAATTTAAATTTTTTAATTCAAAAATGAATAATTCATTGAATAATAATTGAATATTTCTTGAAATTGAATTCTCATAAAGAATTTTATCTTAAAATTTTTACAAAATTGAATTCTTGTTACGAGTTTAAAAATAATTGAAATCCTGAGTAGACTTTTAGTATTTATCCTGCAAAGTTCTTCGTTAAATTTTTTTTAATAATTAAATTCTTGCGAAGAATTTTTTTAGAAATCTTTAAATAATTGTTTTTTTTCGAAGAACTTTAATATGAGATTTAAAAAATGTAATTGCAACTTTCAAGGCATTCTTTTGAAATTGTATTAAAAACAACATAAATCCTGCGTTTGATTTTATTATTTAAAAAAATAATTGAATCCTTGCGAAGAACTTTATGGATTTTTTTTTCAAAAAGAATTTTATGAAAATTATATTTTAAATAATAAAATTCTAAAAAAAATTTTTATTTATGAAAATAATTGAATGTTCGCAAAGCAATAATAATTTATTCTTAATGATTGATTTTTTTCATTTTTTATTGAAATAGTACATAAATATTAAAAAGAATTGAATCGTTTGAAAGAATTTTATCTAAAATTTATTAAAATAATTGAATTGCTACTAACATTAAAATTTTTGAAAGCAAATAAATTATTTTTGAAAAATTTAATTAAAAAGGGATTGAAAAAGTTTTTAAATTCTAATATACAAATTGTATCATAATTTGTTTTTTAATAATTCTATTGTTTTCGAGAATTTTAATAAATTTTTAAAGAGAAATTGCTTTTTCGACTAATTAATTTAAATTTTTATTAAAAATAATTGAAATTCTGTGATGAGTTTTATTATTTATCAAATTTATTAAAAAGGTTCAAAAAAATTATATTTATTTATAAAAATAATTAAATATTTTAATGTTTATAAAGTTATTTGTAATTTCTCCAAAATTCATTTTTTAGCGTTTTATTATTTACAAAAATTATTATATTCCCAAAATGAGACTTTTTTTGAAATTTGTTTAAATAATTTAATTTCGGAGAGGAAATTTACTATTTAAAATGATAAATGAAATTTTTATAAGATTTTTTTATCTTTTCGAGGATAATTGAATTTTTTCGAAGAATTTTATTAACTTTTGAAAAAAATTTGTATTTTTGCAATAATTTGTAACTTCTTCAAAATTCAAAATTTTTTTAGTATTTAAAAAATTTTTCAGTACTTATTTAAAGAAATTTTAACAAAATTCTATGCAAACATTTAATTATTACTTTCATAAATAATAAAAATTTCCTTGGATTTTAATTATTTGCAAATTTTTTAAAAATTTATTTGCAATAATTCAATTATTTTCATAAATGATAAAACTGGTTTCAATAATTAAATTATTTTCATAAATAATAAGACTCATAACAAAATTTGAATTATTTTTAATGAAATTTCAGTCGAATTCAAATTTTTTTTAGTATTTTTGACTAAAAGTCTTTTATAAATTTCGTTATTTATGAGAATTAATTAAATATTTATTTAAAAATTTTACTAATTTAATAAGAATTTGATGTTATTAAAATTTTCTAAATATCGATGTTTTAAATATTTTCGTATAAATTCTAAATATTAAATTTTTTCTATTTCTTTCAATAAATATTCCTGATTTTTCCCTGAATTTCCTGACCTTTGGCAACTCTGAAATAAATTAAAAGTTTAACTTTTATTTAAAAATTCGAAATTTTATTTCCAAATTGATTCAAATCGGAATCGACATTTCTTCCGCATTGAAAATGTAATAATTTTAATTTATTCAAATTTCATTTATAAATTCAAGTTTAGAAATTACCATAGAAATGTTTTTCCTTTCTTTTTGCACCGATAGAAAAGGACTTTCATTTTGAAATCAAAAATTCACATGGGAGAAGTTTTTAAATTTGCGTAAAAAATTGACAAAGATCGCAAGAAAAATATGGAAATTGAACAAGTTTATTGCAGTAAAAAGTAAAGTTAAATTGAAAGAATTTTTGTGTTAAAACGAAAAGAAATAAGAAGATTTTTGGGCGAAATGGAAGAACATCTTCTGTACTTGCGCACTATATAGATATAGAAAATGTACATTACACCCTGGCTCTCCCACTTTTACTGCTATCACTGCAGTTACAACAGTCTTCGAGTGCACACGAACTCAGGGTAGCTCCGGATTAGGGTCCAGTTTCCTCAAAGTTTCTCATTTTATTTATATAAAACCCATAGAATTTTTACAAATAAACTTTTGAAAAAAAAATAAAAAAATTATCTGTAGGTAACTAGAGAAAATATTTTTTTTATCCCTTTAGTTTTGTTAATTTTGTTTAATTCTTCATAAGTACGGAATATTTTTGGGAGAATGAAAATTTGCTTGAAAAGGAAAATTTATTATTGCGAGTTTAAACAATGACGATTGTTAAGTATTTCGAAATTTTATTTTTTTAATTTACTATTTATTTATTATTGAAAAATTGTTATTTGGTCGGTAAAATTATAATTTTGATTAATTTACTTTTCGTGTTGTGTTGCAAAATTTATTTTGAATTTGTTTTTATGAAATTACGTTTTGGCAATTATTTAATGTACTTATTGTTTATAATTTATTTTTTTAGATAACATTTTGTTTGTAAATTAATTGGATTGAATTATTCATTTAATATTGAATTATTATTATTTATTTATTTAATATTCATTTATTATTATTATTTATTTAATATGCATTTATAATTATTTATTTAGTATTCATTTATTATTATTTATTCAATATTCGTTTCTTATTATTAATTTACAATTATTTATTATTCATTTTTAATTTTTTATATAATATCCATTTGTTATTTATCGTCACATCAATTTATTTTTTATTTTTTTGAATATTCATTTACTATAGATTGAGCTAATGGAATAAAAAGCAAGTTACTTGGAAATTAAATTATAATCGAATTAATTTACGCAAGAGATTCAATTCTCTTGGTAAAAATATATTTTATTAAATTAACTCAATTTAGATTTATTTGAAGTAATTTTTTTAAATTACAAGTCATTTAATATATTTTTTTCTACGTATTTATTTATTCTTTTATTTATTCTTTTATTTGTTCTTTTATTTATTCTTTTTATTAATTCTTTTATTTATACTTTTTATTTATTTTTTTATTTATTCATTTATTTATTCATTTATTTATTTATTTATTTATTCATTAATTAATTTATTTATTCATTTATTTATTCTTCTTATTCGTCCTTTTATATATACCTTTTATTTGTCATTTTATTATAGTATTTTATTATTTTTCTTTTTTATTTTATTTTTTTATTTATTCGCATTCATTTATTCAGTTAATAAATTTTTCCTTTTGAGGTAAAATTTCCTTTCTTGTAAACTATTCAACAGTGAATAGAGAATCGAATAAAAAATGTTGCGTGCTATCCAGGAAATTTGTAGAATTTTTTTTTTTGGTAATTAAATGAAGGACGTGTAATTACGATTAATTCGACTTTTAGTTTCGCTTGTAGTTAACAATTCCGTTGTGACAAGTTGCATTTTATAATGCATCTGCTCTTGGGATTTCATAGCCAATGGCTTTTTGAGTGTCAATGTCAGTGTCTCTCTTCTTATCTGCCTTCTAATATTATCAAAATTGAACTCGTGGATTATTGTTTTGTGTTTGTTAAATAGTGTTTTGTTTTTCTTTTTCAAATGGAAAAAATTATGAAAACAGTTTAAACTATTTTTTTCAAATGGTCTTTTTAAGAACATCACGTTAAACATTTTGGTAAGTAGAAATTAAAACTGAGCACTGTAGAAAATTAGTCTTACTTTTGGCTAAATTTTAACTTTGAGATTTTCAGTCCGAATGTGAATATTAAAATTGGGCCACTTTTCAATTATTTTGATCTAAAGTTTCAGACTTTGTTTTTTCTGTGCAAACTTTTGTCAAATAATTGCATTTTTCGTAATTTTTTGTTAAACTAAATTTTTATTTATAAATATTAAAAATATTTTGTTATTTAACATTTTTAAATTTATATTTGTTTGTTACTTCAAACTATTAAATATCAGGTGAGTTACTAACCGCAAGTGTAAATCTTTTAATTCTGCACTTGTACTAATGATGGAAATAAAATAAAAATTTTATTATTTGCGAACGAAAAAAGTGGTTTTGAAAATTTTTTTACTGAAAACATTTTTGTCAAACCTCTAAAACATTTGGGGAAGGTTTCTTTAGAACACAATATATAACTTTTTATTTTATTCTCATCTTCAGTACGTGCAGAATATTGAAAGATTTATATATACTTGTGGTAAGTACTATAACACTTAATATTTTTAATAGCGTTTGAATAATGTCTTAAAAAATAGAAAAATATTTAAGAATACGAATTCACATCGTGAACCATCTACTTTAGGAATTAAAATTTTATTTTTAATTTTATTAATTGTTTTAATAATTTTTAATAATTCTTACTTTATAAAATTCTGAATATTAATGTAAAAACACAATTTTTCTTTAGGATGAAAAATTAACTGACGAGGAATCATGGATTTTCTTAAAAGTTTGGGAAATAAGAAGCTTTCTTCATTCATCTTCATGGAAACTAAAAGATGTTCCCGAAAGAGGAGAAGAGGACGAAATCCATTTTACGTGCGGCAACTTTATTGTTGGTGAGTTTTTACATTTTGAATTTTATCAGTGAGGACTGAAAGTTTTTGAAATTCTTTTTTTTTAATAGTAAAAACCAAGAAAAGCATTTTTTATTTATTAATAAAATAGTTCAGTGTTATAAAAGTTCATAAAATATTTTTAATGAGTTGGAATTTAAGATTAAAAAAATAGAAAAATTCAAATATAAACATTCACTGGCTTGCCATTAATCAGGAAATTTAGAGAAAAATCAGAAATTTTTATTTACTGGATAAATTAAATTTTAAAAATTCATGTAAGAAAATAGAAACTTACATTTTTTGAAAATTTTAATAGTATACAAATTCTTCTGAAATTAGTTGGAATTATTTAATTATTAATTATTAAAAAGTAATCGATTTGTAGAAGAATTTTAGTTAAAAAAACATTAAAAAATTGAATATTGGAAAAGTCACAAATGATTCCAGAAATTTAGTGATTTTCAAGAGCAATAAAATTCTTCGCAGAAATTAAATTGTTTTAATAAAAACCTAATAAAACTCATCGCAGAATTTTATTTTTTTAATACAATTTTAATTTTAATTCTGACGAAACTGTAGTTGAATTTTTTAATATGTATTTATTATTATTTCTAAAATTTTAACTCTGTTTTGAGAAAGAAATCAATTATCTTGATAAATATCAAAATTCTTCCTAGAAATTAAATTGTTTTTAAGAATTTTAATAGAATTCTTTGCAAAATTCAATTATTTTTATAAATAACACTATTAATCACGAGAATAAAATTGTCTTCAAAAAATCAATTATTTTCAAAAATAAAAAAAAAATTTTGTTATTATTTCAATTTTCTTTATAAACAGCAAAATTCTTCGCTGAAATTTAATTATTTGTAGAAATTTTAACTAAATTCTACGCAAACATTTAATTATTTTCATAAATAATAAAAATTTACCAGAATTTAAATTATTTACAAATTTTTTATAAATTTATTCGCAATAATTCAATTATTTTTTATTTATTATAATGTTAACTAACAATTCTGTAGAATTATTTTTTTAAGTTGAATTAATTCTTTTTTCAAACTATTTGTATTAAAATTAAAAAAAAATTTAATTATTCAATAAATTATTGATTTGTGTATATAATAATTAAATGTTAGAGATAATTGAAATTTGGAAAGATTTTAAATTAAAAACATTAAAAATTTGAATTTTTCATATTTTTTAACTAACAATTCTGTAGAATTATTTTTTTAAGTGGAATTAATTCTTTTTTCAAACTATTTGTATTGAAATTTAAAAAAAAATTTAATTATTCAATAAATTATTGATTTGTATATTCAAATAATTAAATGGTAGAGATCATTGAAATTTGAAAAGATTTTAAATTAAAAGCATAGAAAATTTGAATTTTTCATACTTTTTAACTAACAAAATCTGTAGAATTAATTTTTTTTAAATGGAATGAATTCTTTTTTCAAACTATTTGAATTAAAATTTTTAAAAAATTTAATTATTCAATAAATTATTGATTTGTATATTCAAATAATTAAATGGTAGAGATAATTGAAATTTGTAAAGATTTTAAATTAAAAGCATAGAAAATTTGAATTTTTCATACTTTTTAACTAACAACATTTGTAGAATTAATTTTTTTTTTAAAGTTTAATGAAATTCTTTTTGAAATTTTTATTTTCTAATATATTTAATTTAACAATTTCCGAATAATCGAATTCTCGTAAAATTGAATTTTGTAAACAAAGAAATGTAATAGATAATTTTTTTGCGAGTATCTAATAATTTTTAGATTAAATCAGAATATTCTTTAGGGTCGTAGAAAAGGTGAAAAATTTATCTGGAAATCAGGGAAAAGTTCAGGAAAGAAAAAATTTAATTTTTGGTGTTTCTACTTAAATACTTTCAAAAATTACTAGTTTAAAATTTTTAATTATAAGTAAAAATTAAAATAATGTTATTAATGATTGTTTTTCACTAATACGAATATCAAAACTTATGAAACAGTATTAAAATCAAAATTATCGAAACTTTTCAATCTCGTGAAGAAAAAGTACAATAGAATATTATAATAATTCCCCCACACGTTGAGATGAATATTATGTTGAAAAATATAAACGCAACCAAATTATAAACGGTGACATTGATTTTGTTCGCGTATGATTAAGCACGTCTATATAGTGAATTATAATAATATAAAAAAAATAAAGAATAAAAGCGTAGACAGCCGAGCAGAACAGACGAGTGTCATACACACGTAGACTCCGTGTGCATTAATGCATTAAAGACCTTCTTGTCCTGAAAAAGTATACGAATCGTTTCAAATTTTTAATCCCTATATTTGATTCGATTGGCTTGAATTATTATTTGAAAGGAGAATTTCATTTTATAATATTCAAGAGACATGTTTATTTTTCCCGCGTACATGACTTTTATTTAAAGAAAAAAAAAATAAAATTAAAAGCACCCAAAAAAAAAACAGATTCATATGAGAAGATACAATTTTTATAATCCGATCCATAAATTTGAGTCACAGTATTTGAAGTTAATATTCGTGAAATTGGACTAAATTGAGGACCACCGATCAACATGAAATTATATACATATTTTGCATTATCTTTTGAGCCCTTTAGAGGTATACTTGTACATTATATAATAACTTGAAAGGTTAAATCTTTTATTATCGAATTATTGTGTATTCGGTAAGTTACTTTTTATGTTGTTATCGGGTTGCATTCAGGGGATAAAAGACCCTTTCGATCGCAAGATGAGTGATTGATCGATTGAGACTATAAGACGACATGCAAGTTCTTTGTGTTTGCGTTCACAATGATTTTTACACATGTTGCTTCACACCGATATTATTAAAAAGAACTAAGAATATATTTTTTTCTTTTCTTATGGCTCCTAAAGTTTCAAACGTTCAAATGAACGACAATATTTTTTTACTTTTTCTAATTTGTATTTCCTTACAAAAAAATTAGTTTTTAGATTAAAATATATTAATTCTAAACTAAATATTGTTTAATTTCAATTATTTTTCTTTTCTAGGTATAAAGGGAGTTAAAAATAATTACAGGCCTCGGATTTTATGACTTTTTCGACTTTTTTCCACTATCTTCATATAATGCGACTTTTATCGACTTTTATTTGAAAGATTGAGACTTTTTCGGCTTTTCTTTCAAATTTTGCGACAATATACCATATTCTTAGTATAAAAATTCAACTTATTTCGATTTTTATCAATATAAAAAGTATAGACAAATCTTTGAAAATTTATTTTTGAATAAATATAAATTAAAGTTTTCAAATATTAAAATTAGAAAGATTTTGGATAATTGAACATCTGTAAAATTTAATTCAAACTAAATGATCAATTCATTTTATTACAATTTTACAAAAATTAACTTTTAAAGAATTTTAATTGAAAATTTTGGAAATAATATTAAAATCTGACAAAAATTTTAATGAATACTCTTCAAGTGTATAAATTCATGAAAATGAAAATTAACGAAAAAATAGGTTTCAAAAATAATATTATAAAATAGTTTTAAGAAAAGTAATTTTCTGAATTATTATGTTCTAATTTTTTTTAAATTCAATTATTTTCAATGTTTCCAAAAATTCAAATTCACACACAAAATAATAAAATTAAATTTTTCAGAATTGTTTTCAACATTTTGGAGAAAGCAATCATATATTCGAAATTTTCAATTCAAAGTCTTTCCAGAAATTACATTATAATATTTGTAAAAAACTAATTCTTAGAATTGTTTTATCATAATTTTTTAAGGTTCAACTACCTTTGAATAAAGTAAATTAAATTTTTTTGAAGAATTTGAATTGAAAATTTTGAATATATGATTACTTTTTTCAAAATGTTGAAAATAATTCTGGAAATTCTTAATTTTTTATTTTGTGTGTAAATTTCAATTTTCGGAAATATTTAAAATTATAGAATTCAAAAAAAAAATAGAACGTAATAATTCAGAGAATTACTTTTTCAAATCTATTTTAATATTATTTTTAAAATTTGTTGCTAAAATTCGTTATGATAAATAAATTTAATAAACATTGAATTATTCAATAAATTATTTATTTTCGTATTTAGATAATTGAATTTTCGTAAAATTTTGTATAATAATTTAATATTAAAAGCATTATAGCATAAATTTTTAGAAATAATTGAATTTTGAAAAGATTTAAAATTAAAATTTATGAAAATCTTAATTTGGCATACTGTTAACTAACAATTCTGTAGAATTATTTTTTTTTCAAGTGGAATTAATTTTTTTTCAAATTATTTGAATTGAAGTTAAAAAAATTTTTATTTATTCAATAATTTATTGATTTGTGTATTCAAATAATTAAATTGTTGTAGAATTTTCTAATAAATATTATTCTGAATATGAATTTTTATTAAACGTTAGAGATAATTGCAATTTGAAAAGATTTTAAATTAAAAGCATTGAAAATTTGAATTTTTCATACTTAACAAAATTTGTAGAATTAATTTTTTTTTTAAATTTAATTAAATTCTTTTTGAAATTATTTGAAAGTTTTATTTTCTAATATAAATTTAATTGAAGTAAATTACATTTTTTGAAAACTTTTTATTTAAAAATTTTTCAGAAATGATTTATAATTAAAATTCTTGGAAAAATTTGAATAATTTTTTTTTATATTTTCAAAAAACTCAGTTATTTTAAAAAGAATTTGTCAAATTTTTGATTTATTTCTCAAAGGTTTTACTAAATTTAAATTATTTTTTAAAAGATTTAACCAAATTTCAATTTTTTGAACATTTTTTAATTCTATTTAGTTATAAAACTTTGTGGATTTTAAAAACATTTTTAGAAAATTTTTTAAAAAGTTAATTTTACGAATTTTTTTATTAAAATTTTTGAAAATATTCTACCTTAATTAATATCTTTGAAAAGAAAAATTGACAGTATTTAAATAATTAAATTTCCTAAAAATTGCAAAAAATGATTAAAAGTTTGATAAAAATAATAATTGATTTGGAGAAAAAAGTATAATTTTCTAAATTATTATATTCTAAAAAACACAATTATTTTAAAAAGAATTTGTCAAACTTTGATTTATTTTTTAAAGGTTTTACTAAATTTGAATTATTTTTTAAAAGATTTAACCAAATTTCAATTTTTTGGAAATTTTTTAATTGTATTTAATTATAAAACTTTGTGGATAAAAGAAAAATGTTTTAAAAAGTTAATTTTACGTATTTCTTGAGTAAAATTTTTGAAAATAGTTTACCTTAATTAATATCTTTGAAAAGAAAAATTGACGGGTTAAATTATCATAAAAAATTAGATTTTTTGTATTTAAATAATTAAATTTTCGCAGAAATTGCAAGAAATGATTACAAATTCATAAAGATAATTTATTTAGAGACGAAATTTAGTTA
Organism: Leptopilina myrica (nomen nudum); assembly: GCA_032872475.1. Taxonomy (NCBI): domain Eukaryota; kingdom Metazoa; phylum Arthropoda; class Insecta; order Hymenoptera; family Figitidae; genus Leptopilina; species Leptopilina myrica (nomen nudum). The sequence continues at coordinate 10,006,882 of CM065459.1, forward strand.
GAAATTGTAGAAAATAATTGAATTTTCGAAAGAGTTATAGGTTTAATTTTTAGAAATTATTAAATTTCAGAAGTTGGTATTTGTTAAATTTTATATCCTGTGAATAAAAAAGAAGAAGTATTTAAATATTTAGCAAAATTATACAAGTTTAGATTATTATGAATTTTTTGATAACACTGAATTAAATAAACGACTTTTTCGACTTTTTTTCTATTTTTAATCGACAAAAGCGACTTTTTTTGCTCTTTAAAGTCAATCCGAGGCTATTGTAATTATAAAATATTTGAGAAGCAATTATGACGCCTTGTATTTTGTCAACTAGACGTTGAAAATAATATTAATCAGTCAGGCAATAGTAAATACTAGACTATGGGTTTGGCGATAATCAAAGACTATTGTTTGGAGAAATCATGAAGCAAACTGCGATTGAATGAGTCGGTTGGTCATCAGTCGACCGGTCACCGGTGCATATGATGTGAAACAGAAAAATTTAAAAGTTCAGTGACTCTTTCGAGTTTTTTTCTCTTGTGGCCCTTATAACACATCAACTTCTTCTCTTCTCTTCTCTTTAATTTATCTTTATTCTGAATTTAGAAGAATTTCTCCACTAAATTCTAAAGCAAAAAATAATAATAATTATAATAATTTATTATCTTGTTGATATATTCACGAAATATATTGTATTACTTGAAATGAAATTGAATTATCCGGTAGCTAAAATGTAAACATAATAAATTAACATATAAAATAAATCTTTTACGATATACGTGGGCAGTCACGTTCCTGATGCGTGTATACACAACGAGTATTCGTGCGTTTATATCTCCCCGCAGCCTCCGGTAAATTTCGGAGAAGCTACACAACTTTTAATAATTACAGGTGTACCTTAATCGTTCAAGAAAAGTGAATCTTTCCTTTTCTTCTTATTTCTCGCTTTTAAAAACAAAACAAAATTCTCTAACTCTTCCTTGACGTCCACGAAATGCTTGTAATCTGTAAGATTTAATCTCTCCCATGAAACAGTAAAAATTAAATCAATATAATTAATCGTATACATTTTATATTGATTTAATTTCTTCTTATCGTATTCTATACTTTGGTTTCGTACCGATTTTACCAAAAACCTACTATTTGATGCTTTTTTCTACCATTTAGTCTCCAAATCTAAATTTAGTGAAACTATTCACTGATTTAAATTTCTAAAGTTTCGCACGTTCGAATAAACGACAATATTTTTTCACTTCTCCTAATTTTTATTATTTCATTAAAAAAAAATTATTTTTCAGATTAAAACAGATAAATTCTGAACTAAATATTAATTTCAATTATTTTTCTTTTTCAGATCGTAATTTACGAAAATCAAAGGATGGGAAAAATTTCGTTCGTTCGAACGTTTCGTAACTCTAGCCGCAGATAAATAGTGACTTTTTATTGAATACAATCTTTAGTGATAAATAGTAATTTCGACAAATTAATTAGTAAATTTTGCTAACTCGAAAGCAAAAAAAGTCAGTCACTGTTTCAAATTCAAATATTTTTTCTAGTTTTTTAATAATTCAAATTTAAAGAGTGCTAGTATTAAAAAAAGACTTTTTTGAAAACATTTTTTCCCCTACGATATCGTTTTCAAAATCGGGCTGAAAAAAGGAAACATACGAAACTTATTCCCGGTTATGTTTCCTTCCATTTATACACAAGCAGTAAATGTCCCTTGATTTAAGATTACAAACTGAAAGGTATGAAATTCAGACCACTTTTCAGCCTCTCTTTTTATGATTGACATGCATAAAAATAATTAATTCACCGAGCGATATCACTGTGACCGTTGAATCAATTATTTCTATAGGAAATTTTTCAATAATAATTCTCAAATTTAACGTAAACTATTTTTGCGACAAATTAATAATTAATAATTAATAATTATAATAAATATTATTGATAGCTTTTTTTTTATTTAATAATAAATAAAATAAATAAAAGAAGAGTAACATGTGTATTGAAAAATAAATTATACAATAAATGTTAAAATATTCCTTACCAAAGGAGATTTTTTCATAAATTGAAATTTAATGGCTTTTGTTTAATAGACATGGAAAGTATTGAGAAAAGTTTGTTTTTTATAGAAGCAGGAAATACAAGTATTCTTAATGTCTTGAAACGATGGTCTGTCATGTAATCTTCCCTTATCATAAAATTAAGTGCTCGAGTAGCTACCGCTCTTGACTATTTATAATCTTTTTTTTTCAATAAACTCCAACTCGACCTAGTAATTTAATTTAAAATATCAAATAAAGACTTTACGAAAGTCATTCATTCAAGTATCTTGATTTTATTAAAATTATTTATTGTTACTAGCAAATTTTACGCGGAACGTGATACTCGATTTATTGTAATGAAAGTTAGAAAATATTTTATTTTCAAATGGAAATTAATTTATTCACAAAAAATTAATTATTTCTAAGTGCGTCGCTGCAAAATTTATTTTAATAATTTAGTTACTTTCCAAATTTTAAAGAAAATTCTTGTAAAGTATTAAAATATTTTCTTTAAAAAAATTTAATCAGGATTTTAAATTTTTTTAATAAAATTCTTCCATAGAATTCAATTATTTTCGTAAATATTGTAAAATTCGTCGCAGGGGTTAAATTATTTTCAAGACAATTTTAGTAAAATTTCACGAAAGAATTCAATTATTTTCTGAAATTTGTATAAATTTATTGGAAGAATTAAATTATTTAGTAAAGTCTTTGCAAACATTCAATTCTCTTAAAAATAATTCTAAAAGTGATTTAATTTCAAAAATTGAATTATTTTTAAGATTGGCTGCAAAATATATTTTTAAAATTCAACCATTTTCCAAATTTTTAAGAAAATTGTCGTAAAATGTTAAATTATTTTCTTTAAAAATTAAATAATTACACGATTTGTTCATAAAACTTTTATTATAATCTCAATTATTTAATAAAATTTCACTGATCGATTTAGTACATTTTTTTTTAATTTTAATAAAATTTTTCGAAAAAATCCATTTATTTACCAAACTTTTAATAAATTTTTAGAAACAATTCAATTATTTTAAAAAATATTAAAATTCTTCTCAAAAATTAAATTATTTCTATATATAATAAAATTTTTGACAAGAACTCAATTTTATTCAAAACAATTTTCATAAACTTCAACAATAAAGTATTTAATAACAATTTTCATTAGAAGCGATTATATTGAAAACTTCAAAGAAATTCTTCGTAAAATTCAATTACTTTCGAATTTTTCAATTAAAATTATAAAAGAAAATAGATTATTCAAAAAAAAATTCAAAGAAATTCTTTAAAAAAATTTAATCAGAATTTTGAAAATTATAAATAGAATTCTTCGCAAGAATTCAATTATTTTTATAAATGCCAAAATTTTTCGCAGAAATTAAATTATTTTCAAGACAATTTTAATAAAATTTCACGAAAGAATTCAATTATTTTCTGAAATTTGCATAAATCCATTGAAACAATTCAATTATTTAGTAAAGTTTTTGCAAACATTCAATTCTATTTAAAAAAATTCTAAAAGTTATTGAAACTCAAAAATTCAATTATTTTTAAGATTGTCGCTTTAAAATTTATTTAAAAAATTCGATTATTTTCCAAATTTTTAAGAAAATTCTCGTAAAATATTAAATTATTTTCTTTAAAAATTAAAAAATGACAGAAATTTTTTATAAAATTCTATTACATACTTTAAAATTTTTTAAATTAAAATTATAAAAAAATAGATTATTTAAAGAAAAATCCAAAGAAATTCTTCACAAGAATTTAATCAGAATTTTGGAAATTTCAAATAAAATTCTTCGCAAGAATTCAATTATTTTCGTTAAAAATAAAATTCTTTAAAGGTATGCAGTTATTTTTTATTTAATTGTAGTAACATTTCTCGAAAAAATACAATATTATCAATAAAAATATTAATTAAATTCAATTATTTTCAAAAATTCTTATAAAATTCTTTAGAAAAACTAAATTATTTTTTTTAATTAGTAAAATTCATCGCAGGAATTCAATTATTATTAATAGCATTTATTACTATTTCTATTAATAATCAATTAATATTATTAATAATTAATTACAACTATATATGTCGATATTTTTTAGAATAAACTCAAATAATAGGAACATTTCATTAATTCTCTTATTATTTTTATGGAAAAAATAATTATGCGAAACACAGCAAAAAGGGGAAGCATTGAAAAAAAAGAATGAAAATTGCAGTATTTAATTGATTTTTTATTTCACGCTCGGGGAAACAGTGATAATTTTGCATGACACGAGAAGTACATAAAAAATCAATAAATTAGAATTTTTCGAATATTTAAAACGTGATGATGCGTGAAGAAAAAATGCCCCTGAATTCCATGCGGTTGGTATCGATATCGTAAATTGACTGACACTGCAGAGTCTAAATAAGCCGATGGGCGTCTATTTGTTCGAACAATAATTTCCGGTATATAGGAAAAGTATTTGGATTGTTTCCTGTAAAACGGTTATAGCTTCTAAAATAATTCCCCACTATTGTGTAATTAATTCCCTCATTGTGTAATTAGTTATTTAACACGTTAAAAATAAATGTAGATAATATTATTCCAATCTAGTCATAATAGGGAAAAATTAGTCAAGAAAATATTACCAATTTTTCTACTAATCGGAGAAAGAAAAAATTTCACTAAACTTAAAATTCCTTTTACTGTTTTTTAACTGTTCTGTTTTAAATCATTTTTTTAGTAACTTTTTATTAATTTTTTTTATTAATTTTTTAGTAATTTTTTTTATTAATTGTAACTATTAACATAATTTATTATTTGCAAACGATATGTGATTATATTTTATGTTTGAGAAATCTGATGAGAGGAGAGACCGGTTTTTTAATATAATTAGATAATAAAGCGGTGTATATTTTTTTTGTGCGCAGAATTTGTAATTTCAGAGAAACCTTCAAGTTATATTTTGAGGGATTTTGAAGGAAACGAAATGTGCGCACGAAAGATGGATCATTTTATCGTTAATTATTTATGTGAATGTTTGGAGAAATTTTAATATGAGGAAAATTTCTTTTTCAGGTTACTCATGATGATTATGAGCCGACAATTTCCAACAGTTTTTTGTACACGAGGAAATGATGTTTATTTAAATGTGAGTATTTTTTTTTGGAATTTGTTTTTAATACATAAAAACAATAAATTTTTTGTTTTAATAAACATTTAATACTTAATTATTTCTAATTTTTGTGAATTTTATTTTCAGAGTAATGACGTGTCCCAAAAATCTTTCTCTGGACTCGTTCGAAATAATAGAATTGGTGGTAATTGGGGCTCGTGGGGTCCTTGGAGCGAATGTTCCAGACCTTGCGGAATTGGCGTGCGATCACAAGTCCGAGAATGTGTTCCATTTGTTGGGTAATTATTTCAATTTTGATTCTAATATTCAGGCCTCGAATATTATGACTTTTTCGACTTTTTTCGACTATTTTCAAATAATGCGACTTTTCTTCCAAATTTTGCACCAAAATACAATATTTTTGGTATAAAAAGCAACTTATTTCGATTTTTACACCGTGCAAAGTATAACTTATTATAGACAAACTTTTGGAAGTTTATTTTTCAATCAATTTTCTAATTAAATGTTTCAAAATATTACAATTAACAAAATTTTGAATAATAAAAAATTCTGTAAAATTTAATTAACACTAAATCATCTTTTCAAGTATTTTAATCCAATTTTTAAAAATTAACTCTTAAAGAATTTTAATTGAACATTTTTGAAATAATATTAAATTATCAAAAATTATAATAAATAATCTTTAAGTGTAGTTTCAATAAAAATGAAAATTAATGAAAAGTAGGTTTTAAAAATAAAATTAAAATAGTTTAGAAAAGAATAATTCGCTGAATTATTACGTTCTAATTTTTTTAAATTCAATTATTTTAAATATTTCCGAAAATTAAAATTCATACACAAAATAATAAAATTAAAATTGTTCAAAATTAATTTTCAACATTTTGAAGAAAATAATCATATATTCCAAATTTTCAATTAAAATTCTTCAAAACAATTGTTTTTAAATTATACAAAAATTCTTCAATTATTTTTGAAAAATTATACATTACAATATTTATAAAAAATTAATTCTTTCAATTGTTTTATTACAATTTTTTTAGATTCAATTACCTTCGAATAAAGTAAATAAAAATTTTTTTTTAATTCACTGCTTTTGAATTTTTCAGAAATAATTTATTTATAATTACAATTTTTTGAAAAATTTGATTTATTTTTTTTATATTTTTAAAAAACTTAATTATTTTCCAAAAAGATTTTGACAAATTTTGAATTACTTTTTAAATGTTTTACTAAATTTAAATTTGTTTTGAAAAGATTTGACCAAATTTCAGTTTTTTAGACATTTTTTAATTGTATCTAATTGTAAAACTTTTTTTGTATTTTCAGTAAATTATTTAGAAATATTTCTTTATTAAAATTTTTAAAAATGTTCTACCTTAATTAATATCTTTACATTGAAAAATGTTAGGTTTCAATTACTATAAAAAATTTGATTTTTTATACAGCACTACTTTAGAATTTTTCAGAAATAATTTATTTATAATTTAAATTCTTTGAAAAATTTCATTAATTTTTTTTAATTTTTAAAAAACTCAATTATTTTTCGTAAGATTTTGTCAAATTTTGAATTAATTTTTAAATGTTTTACTAAATTTAAATTAGCTTTGAAAAGATTTGACCAAATTTCAATTTTTTAGACATTTTTTAATTCTATTTAATTGTAAAACTTTTCATATTTTCAATAAATCATTTAGAAATATTTTTAAATAGTTAATTTTTATGAATTGCTTTATTAAAATTTTTGAAAATGTTCTACCTTAATTAATATCTTTAAATTGAAAAATGTAAGGTTTCAATTACTATAAAAAATTTGATTTAATTTAAATAATTGGATTTTTGAAGAAATTGCATAAAATGATTAAAAATTCATATAGATAATTGATTTAGAGATGAAGTTTAGTTAAAAATTGTAAAAAGTAGTAATTAAATTTATAAAAGGGTTATAGTTTTAATCTTTAGAAATTATTAAATTTGAAAAGTTGAAATTTTTTAAATTTTATTTCCTGTGAATATAGAAGAAAGAAGCATTTGAATATTTATTTAGCAAAATTATAGAAGTTTTGATTAATTTGAATTTTTGTGACAGCACTGAATTAAATAACCGACTTTTTTTGACTTTTTTTCTATAGTTTTAAATTTTTAATCGACTAAAGCGACTTTTTTTGTTCGTTAAAGTCGATCCGAGGCCTGAATGTTAGAAAAAAAAATTTGTAGAAAATTCAGTCACTAATACAAAATTAGTAAACATTTTGATTACTTATTTTAGAGAGCGGATCACTTCACATTTGAATATTAAAAATACCAAAAATGGTGTTAAAATACAGTTCGATAGAAGAGGGAAAAAATTGAAATAGAATTTTAAAAAATGCAATTATAAAAATTATAATGTCAAAGTAATAATAATGAAGATTAATGATTCTGAGTATTTATAAAATAGATGTCATCACTTTTGTTAATTCGCTTTTATCTCTTGTAGAAAGCAATTACGGAAGAGGTACATTATGGGCCATAACGATACAATCAGCGCCCGTCCCAGTTGTGTCGGGATATACAAGCGATACCACATCTGCAATACCCAGGTAAATCCAATTCACACTTGGACAATTATAAATAGTTTTGTTGTCTTTTTTTTTTGTCAAACTGCCAATAACATAAATTAACGACACGGTTCATTATTTTTCTGATTGACAATCATTCGATATTATTATTCTGTTTAGAATTGTCCTAATTTTTATCCAGACGTGAGGACTCATCGGTGCTCAAAGTATAATGGAAAATTATACAAAGGACGAATTTTTGCCTGGGAACCATTTCTCGATGGTGAATTAATTAGTGTTTGAATTATTCGAATTATTTATCCGCAAATTGTCGAAATTAAATTCTTCTAATTGGGAAATTTTTTGAAAAAAGTTGATAAATAACGTCGATGAAGTTTGCAACGTTTATGATCAACGATTGAAAGGAAAAAAATTATTTTCCAACTAAAAGAAAATAAAAATTTTTGTTTACAAATATATTTTTTTAAATTCATTATTCAAAAAATTAATCGTACTATTTTCTTCACAAAAATTTATAAAAATTTCCATAAAAAAATATTTTTGTTCCAAAATCGCTGACTATAAATAGGTTGTGAACTTCACCAACGTGATAAATACTGAACAAAAATTGTTTTTAATGTTAAAAAAACGGAGGTGGGAATAATTGAGAAATTGATATAAGTCGATTTAAATCATTGATGTTTTAAAATTAATTTTAGTTCAATTGTATTTTTTCTAGCGCCTAATTCTTGTGCTCTAAATTGTCGCGCGATTGGAGAACGATTTTATGCGACTTTCGAGCATTCAGTTCCGGATGGAACTCATTGTCGTCCGAACTTTCTTTTGCCTATGTTTCCTTTTTTTAAGGCGAAAAATACTGACCAATGGTTATGCGTCGCTGGACATTGTAAGGTAAAGCAATAAAAATTATTAATTCAGGGTTGCCACTGGTCAGAAAAATCTGAGATTTTTAATTAAAAGTAAATTAAAAAATTAAATTTCTAGATTTCATAAGAAAATTTCTGAATTTTTTTCGTTTTTCTCATAAGCTATGAAATTGCCATGAATTCTAATACGAAACCTTCAATTTTTTCTATTTCTGACAATTATTTCTTTTTACATGACTAAATTCTTCAACAACTATATTATAAAATTATTACCTACTTCTTATAAATTGTTTAATGAATAATTTTACTTAAATATTTCAAAATTAATTCAATTTTAAAAGAGTTCCGTTTACAGTTTTCATTTAAATGGATGAACTTTAAAAGGTTTCAATTTGAAATTAAAAACAAATTAAAACTTTAAATGAATTTAAAGAGAAATTTGTAAAAAGATAGAATTATAAACAATTTTACTAATTAAAATTCTTCTCAAACTAATTACATTTTTTATTATATATTTAATTAATTATTAAACATAATAGATTTATAAAATAATTTTAATAAAAAATAAATGTAAAAATTATATTTTGGAGAAGTTACAAATTATTGCAAGGAATTTAATTATTAAAAAAAAATTGTTTGCAGAAATACAATTAATTTCAAAAGTAATAAAATTCTTCGCAGTAATTCAATTTTGGTCAACAAGTTTTAAAAATTCTGGTCTTAATTTAAATTATCTTTATAAATAATAAAATTCTTGTCTAAAATTCAATTATTTTCAAAAATTCCAATATAATTTTTGGCAACATTACAATTATTTTCAAAACGCACCTAAATGCAATGATTTAATAAAATTATTGATAAACTTCAATAAATTAAAAAAAAATTTACGCAAACAGTTATTTATTTTTATAAATGATTAGAATTTTATACGAATTCAATTAATAACAAATTTTTTATAAAATCTTTTTACAACAGTTCAATTATTTACAATTATTTACAACTATTGCATTATTTTCATAAATAATAAAACTTATCGAAAAATTTCAAGTATTTTTAATACAATTTTAATTTCAATTCTGTTGAAACTAGTTAATTTTTTAAATATATATTTAATATTATCTGGAAAATTTTAAAATAATTTTTTAAAATTTGTTTCTAAAATTCGTTTAAAAAAATCACAATTTATCATGCTGGTAACTAACAATTCTGTAGAATTTTTATTTTTGAAAAAGTGGAATTAATCCACTCTTTTTAAATTACTTGAATTCAAGTTTTAAAAAACTTTTAATTATTTATTTGTGTATTTAAATATTTAAATTATTGTGGACTTTTCTAATAAATATTATTTTGAATATGAATTTTAATTAAATTTTAGAAATAACTGAAATTTGGAAAGGTTTTAAATTAAAATCATCGAGAATTGGAATTTTTCATAAATTTTAACTCAAATTTCTGTAGAATTAATTTTTTTTAAAAAGTTTAATTAAATTTCTTTTGAAATTTTTTTAATTGTTTATTTTCTCATATGTTTTTAATTGAAGAATTTCCGAATAATTGAATTCTCATGAAATCTTTAATTATTATAAATATATCCTTATAATTTATTAAATTTTAAAAGGTTTGTATTTGAAACTTTTAAAAATCTTAATTTAAAAAATTAACTTTTTGTGGTAACCTTGTAATTTATTAAAGTTATATTTTCAATTCCCTTATTGTTTGAATATTTTCTTTCAATTATTTACTGTAGTTAATTTAGTTATTTTATTTTTATTTATTAGTTATACTTTTTAAAAATATTTTTTAAAATTTTATTTACAGTTTTCTCAGTTTTTTGAAAATGGTAAAGTTTCATATTTTTTACAGTCCGTGGGTTGCGATGGAATTATAGATTCTGGTTTAGTTATTAATTCTTGTGGAATTTGTGGTGTCGACGATAAAGATTGTGAATGGTTCGAAGGTTCTTTTGTTCAACCATCTCTAACGAAAGGATACCATTTTGTTGTTCAAATTCCAAAGGGTGCAATGTCTATTAATATTTCTGAACTGCGAGCCAGTGAAAATCTGATAGGTTTGTTCATTCTTTATATACAAATTTACTTTAATATTCAACTTTTTAGTTTCTGCTTTTTTTTGAAGTAAATTTTAATTATTTTTTCAGCTTTAAAAGACGAAAATGGCGAGTACATTACAAACGGTCCTTGGTCTCTGAGTCCGAGTGGTATTTACAATGTGGCCGGTTCCCCTTTAATATACGAAAGAGGAAACGAGAATCAAGTTGAGTATATTCAAGCCACTGGTCCCTTGAATGAATCCTTACGTGTAGAGGTAAATATTCTCTTACTTTTTCATATCTTTTCATTTTTTCGATTATTTATTTTTTAATAACTGGAAAAATGATTAAATTTTCAGCTTTGGATCCATCATCCAAATCCAGGAATTGTGTATAAATACACTTTGTCGAAAACGGATGGAAAAGAGCCGGAAAATATTGTCATTACTTCACCGCCACCTATTGATCTTCCAGGTATTTTTTAAATTAATATCTTTAATTCATTGGCAATATAATCATCTCGTTGTTTAGTGAACAACAATTATCTTCTATAGACGATAAAAACTAATGTTTCAGGTTCACTGAGTCTCAATGAAATTCCCCATCCGACTGTCGAGGGAATTTTCGAAACTACAACTGAAAGGTCCATTGAGTATTAAAAGTTAATTAACGAATTGAATAACAGTAAATAATTTCAACTAAACTACTGAATGAAAAATTAATAGTTCTCGTAAAGTAATATTTTAATAATTAAATATTAAAATATAGTATTAAAAATTAATTAGCGAATTAAATAACAGCAAATAATTTCAACTAAACTACTGAATGAAAATTTAATAGTTCTCGTAAAGTAATATTTTGCGAAATAATTAAATATTAAAATTTAGTATTAAAAGTTAATTAACGAATTAAATAAAAATAAATAATTCTATTTATCTGTTCTCGTAGAATTTGTAATATTTTAATAACTAATTTTATTGCAGGATACGTAGTTCTCCGTTAATAATTCCTACACAGCAGGAAAATGAAGTTGATAAAAGAACGAGACAATTAAGTGTCGTTGGGACAAGTATTCCGCCAACAACGTCAATGGCGGGCGATCAACCGAATTCAAAAGTAAAACGAAGGAGGAGAAAATTTATGTGGAAAATTTCAAACTTTTCCTCCTGCTCGAAACCTTGTGGAGGGGGTAAATATTTTCAATTTGACTCTAAATAATTAAGTAATAAGTTGACATCGTCATTTTTTTTATGTAGGATTTCAAAGAGCAATTTTTCGGTGTTTTCGAAGAATCACGGACGAAATTGTTGACGAGCGGAAATGTCGAAATATCACAAAACCTGTGGGACCTTCTGCGAGATGTAATGATCGACCTTGTGCTGCTAGGTAACGTCATTTAATTATTTGCGCTATAATAAGACTGGAATAGAATAGTAAAATTATACTATGATAATTCTTTTGAATCAAAATCTATTAGAATCTAAAATTGTAAATCTATTTTATTATATTCTAAATTGTAATTATCTATTTATAATTAAAAAAAATGTTATTAGATGGAGAGCAGAATCGTGGACTGAGTGCTCAGTAACTTGTGGTTCTGGAGTTCGAACACGAAAAGTGGAATGTGTTCAGAAATTAAATTCCCGATTGACAGTTCGTGTCGCTGCTGGAACTTGTATTCAACCACCCGATTTGGGAACATGGGAAGTTTGTAAATTGCCACCTTGTCAAGTTGATGTGCCAGAGATAAGACATGTGGATCCAGTGCCTCCTAGATGGGAAGTTGGTTTATGGAGTCCGGTAAGATTAAAGATTTTTTACGTTAGTTTTTCTATTTGTGACGCACTTTAAAGAAAGGATAAAAAAAAATTTTTAATGAAAAATTTCAATTTTCAATTAATTTAGTTAGAAATTTCAGAGAAAATCGAAGGAATTTTGAAAAATTTTAACAATTTATATTCTTTAGAAATTTAATTAAATTTTCAGTAGACAAAAATAAAAAAAATGGTTTCTTCTAAATTTTTATATTTCTGTTACTGACAAATCACCTAATTTTTAGTAGAGACCAGAGCCTCACACAATCCTGGAGGATAGAATACTTTATTTTAATCAATTTAAACAATTCAATTAGTTTTTTAATAAGTAGTAAAATCATCATCAATTTTTAGAAACATTTTTAACACTACACTTCGAAAAAATTCAATTTTTTTCTAAAATTCTAATAAATCCTTCGAAATAATTAAATTATTCTCACAAATATAGTAAAATTCTTACCAAGTATTCAATTAATTTTATAAATAGTAAAATTATTCTTTGCAAGATATCAATTATTTTCAAAACAATTTTAATTAAATTCCTCGGATGAATTCATTTTCATAAATTTTACTTATTTCCTAAAATTTTTATAATTCTTCGAAACAATACAATTGTTTGTATAAATACTACAATTTTTTGAAGGAATTAAATTATTTTAAATCTAATTTAAATAAAATTACACGAAAGAATTTAATAATTTTCAAAACTTTCCATAAAATTCTATTTCAACAAGAATTTCAAATTCTTTAAAAATAAATCAATTATTGTCAAAATATTTATAAAATAGAAAAAAAAATTTATTATTTTCAATTATTTCTATAAAATTCTTCACACCAATTTAATTATTTCTCAAAATTTAATAAATTCGTCAAAATATTTCAATTATTTTTATGAATAGTAAAATTCTTTGCAATAATTAATTTATGTATATAAATAGTAAAACCCTTTGCAGAAATTAAATTATTTTCAAAACAATTTTAAGAGAATTTCTCAAAAGAATGTTAATCTTCAAATATTAACATAAAATTCATTTATTTTCTAAAATTTTAATAAATTCTTCGGAACAATTCAATTACTTTTATAAATTGTAATAAAATTCTTCGCAAGAATTTAATTATTTTTAATACAATTTTAATAAAATTCTTCTTAATAAAACTGCTTTCAAAATTTTTAAAGAAATTTCATTAGTTAAAAAAAATCAAAAAAAATTCTTTAAAAGAATTTAGTTAGAATTTTTAAAAATTTTAATAAAATTCTTCACGAGAATTTAATAACTTTTTTAGAAGGAATTCTGTTATTATCAAATTTTTTGATAAATTTCTTTGCAATAATTCGATGATTTTCAATACATTAATTTTAAAATTGAAAACTTTATTAATATAGATTTTAAGCATTTTAAATTCCATCCGCCATTCAGTAGACGAAAATAAAAAATTATTACTTCTAAATTTTAATATTTATGTCACCGTCAAATCACTTAATATGTAATAATAAAATTTTTGTCTGTAATTATGTTTTGTTCACAAATTAAAAAATTTTTTTTTCTAATCTTTATAGACAATAAAATTCTATCCCAAAATTTAATTATTTGCAAAAGTAGTAAAATTCTTGACAAAAATTATTTATATTCAAAAATTGAAAAAAATTCTCGTCTAAATGTCAATTATCTTTATAAATAAGAAAATGCTTATCCAAAATTCAATTATTTTTCAAAATTTTAATGAAATACTTAGGAAAATTTGATACTTTGCTTATTGAATATTAAAGGCATCTTAACATGAATTTTTCGAAATGATTGAATGTTGAAAATGTTCCAAATTAAAATCATTGAAAATCTGAATTTTTCATACTTTTAATTATAACCACTTAGTATAATTTTTTCTTAAAAAGTCTAATTGAATTTTTTTCATATATTATTAGTGTATTTGTATGTAAAATGTAATCGATGTAAAAGAACATTTTTTTTGAGTATCTTATCATTTTTAGAGGGAATCAGAATATTCTTTAGGATCAGGGAAAAAATACACAATTTTGTCTAGAAATCAGGAAAAAGTGAGAGAAGAACAAAAATAAATTTTTGTAGCATCCCGGACAACCCTAAATTTTTGATTGGTGTATTGTAGATGTAATAAAGAAACATGTTTGTTTTACAATTTATAAATTTCCCTTTATTTGTACAGTGTTCAGTGACTTGTGGCCAAGGGACTCGAATCCGAAATGTAACATGTATAACCAGCAATGAACCATGTTTATCAACAAATAAACCGCAATTCGAAGAATTTTGCGATGCACCCACTTGTCCTACATATCCGGAACTGAAAGCTATTTGGCTCTTTTCTGAATGGTCGTCAAAGGTAAAACTTGTTTCGTAGAAAATAAGACAATAATTCAATTTATTAAAACAATTAAGACATAGTAAACTTTCTTTCAGTGTTCAACAGACTGTGGATCGGGAGTTGAGACCAGACGAATTATTTGCAGTCATGAAAATAAAACTCTTTGTAATTCTGCATTGAAACCTCTCGAAGAAAGACAGTGTTTTGGAAATACGTGCAGTAAAACCTTTTGGTTCACGGGCCCTTGGACAGCGGTTGGTATTCTTAATTTACTTTCCATATCTATTTTATTTTTTACTTCTAGTATTTAATTATTAATTATCAATTTAATTAATTTGATTTGTTTATTTTTCCCTCGTAATTGAAAATTTACTGTAATGAATTATTTATTTAAATAATTGAGTTATGATTTTATTTAAAAATCGACTTTTTCGAATATACAGTTGATGGGATGATTTTTTGAAAATATTTACAGTGCTCAGCAACATGTGGCGTTGGAATTCGAAAACGAGATGTAGTTTGTGCTTCGAAAATTAGAGACGAATTAAATCTATCATCCGACAGCGCGTGTGATTTTGAGAAACCACTTCAAGAGGAAATATGTACAATGAGTCCTTGTTCTGCCGAGTGGTTCACTTCGGACTGGACGGAGGTTAATTATATTTTTAGTTTTCATTCGTACTTTATTTTATATTTATTTGTGACGCTCTCCTTGCGCTCCTAAAGAAAGGTATACCTAAGAAGTAAACGAATTGTAGGTTATCTTAGTGTTAGATTTGTTTTGATTGAAAGTTAATTTTCAATTATCTAAATTGGAAAGCAATTTTTATTGAATAGTTTTTGTGTAACAAAGACTTGAATATCAATAATTTATAGTAGAGACCGATTCCCTTTCTGTATTTTTGCTTCAAAAATAATGAACATAACCTAACAATTTTTGCTTCTTAGCTACCATATTATTGACTATTTTTTTTTACAATTTTGATATTATTTGGATACATTTTTATGATTTATGACACTGAAAGTTAAAAAAGTTAAAAGTTTATGACACTAAAAGTTACCTTTTCTTTCATTTTTGGGGAAATTTGCATCACTCTAAATTCACTAATAGTTGAAATAAAAAAATTCTAAAAATTGTTGTGACATTGTTTAAAACGATTCAATTATTCATCAAAACTTTTTGAAAATTAATGATTTTCAATATCAATGCAATTTTCATATAATTCCAAAAAAGATTTTTGATAAAATTCTTCGCAAACATTCATTTTTCTTATAAGTAATAAAATTTCCACATTCATTCATCACATAAATTCAATTATTTTTTGGAAAAATTGATAAAATCTTGAATTCGTTCTTTAATTCTGCTTAATTATTCAATTATTTTCGCAAACAATAAAATTTTCCACAAGATTTCAATTATTTAATTAAAAAATTTTAATTAAATTCTTTGCTGAAATTCAATTATTTTCATAAATAGTAAATTTTTAGCAGAAATTAAATTATTTCTAATACAATTTTAAAGAAAATTCACGAAAAATTCAATTATTTTCTGCAATTTGCTTAACTCCATTGAAACAATTCAATTATTTAGTAAAGTCTTTGCAAACTTTCAATTCTCTTAAAAGTAATTCAATTATGTCAATTATTGTCAATTTTTTTATAGAATTTCACTCAAGGATTCAGTAAATTTTTTTCCAATTTTTAATGAAGTTTTTGGACAAAATTAATTAATTTTTTTCAAAAATTCTGATAATATTCTTGTAAAATATTAAATTATTTTCTTTTAAAATTTAAAAATGACACAATTTGTTTATAAAAATTTTATTATGTGAATTTTTTAATAAAATTTCACAGAACGATTTAGTAAATTTTTTTTTTCAATCTTTAATAAAATTTTTCGAAATAATTCATTTATTTTTCAAACTTCTCATAAATTTTCGGAAACAATTCAATTATTTTTGAAAATAGTAAAATTCATCTCAAAAATTAAATTACTTATATAAATTAATAAATTTTTGACAAGAATTCAAATATATTCAAAACAATTTTTCTAAAATTAAACAATAAAGTATTTAATTATAATTTTTTTTCGAAGCGATTATTTTGTAAACTTTAAAGAAATTCTTCGTAAAATTCAATTACTTTCAATTTTTTAAATTAAAATTATAAAAAAATAGATTATTTAAAGAAAAATTCAAAGAAATTCTTCACAAGAATTTAATCAGAATTTTGGAAATTTCAAATAAAATTCTTCTCAAGAATTCAATTATTTTCATTAGTAATAAAATTCTTCTAAGGAATGCAATTATTTTTAATTGTATTGTAGTAAAATTTCTCGAAAGAATACAATTATTTTTAAAAATATTAATTAAATTCAATTATATCAAAAAATTCTGATACAACTCTTCGGAAAAACTAAAATATTTTTTTAAATTGGTAAAATTCATCGCAGGAATTCAATTATTATTATTACTATTTAATATAATTTTTCAAGGGAATACAATTATTTTGAAAAGTATTTAATAAAAGTTTTCGATTGAATACAATTGCTTTGGAAATTTTTTTATAAATTCTTTCGAAACATTCAATTATTTAAAAAAATTATGTTAAAATTCTTTAAAACAATTTAATTATTTTTATAAATTGTAAGATTCTTCGCAAGAAGTTTAATGATTTTTAGAACATTAATTAGGTGTAAAATTAAAAAAAAATAAATAAAAAGAACATTTATTAAAAAAGTTGTGAAACGAAAAAAAAAAATTTTGTATAATATTCCTAATATTAAAACTGTTTTTAATTTTTTCTGTTACAGTGTTCCGTAACTTGTGGAAGCGGAGTTCGAACACGGGCAGTTCGTTGTATTTCCAATGAAAATGACATAAATAATTGTATCGAATCAGAAAAACCACGAGATAAACATCTTTGCATAGGCGAATTTTGTAGAAAATCGGAATTTTCTACTGAGAATCCAATTAAAAGTAAGATTATTTATTTATGAATGAATTAATTAAAAACATTGAGTAATTAATTAATTAAAAACATTGATAACTAAATACTTTAATTAATTTAAATAAATCGTGACTAGTTCCCAAGAGAGTTGGGCCTCTTAGGAATTTTTCTCGGCAGCGAGTCACAAATACTTATATTGAAATTATATTCTAAACAGGTGGGAATGCTGTTGGAAATTGCACAGACGAATATCCGTATTGTGAGTTAGTGTTAAAGGCTGATTTATGTCGCATTAAATACTATAATCACTCATGTTGTGGCTGCCATTCATAATTAATTCGAAATAAAATTATTCAAGTAAGAAATTTTTACAATAAACAAAAAAATTGTTATCTTTATAACAACAATGAATTGTATTCAATTTTACGATCAAAAAGTTCCTAAACTTCTTCATTTTTTTTTATTTTTCAGTTATTTTAAGAATCGGCTACGCAAGACACTTTTTTTAAAAATAGTTTATCATCTATTATTTTAAAAAAATAGTTTATCACTATTATTTAAAAAAATATTTTTCTGTGGTACGTTACCATTTGAAGATTGCAGACAACGCTTTATTCGTCGTAGGTAAGTGAAATTATTTTAAATATTTATAATTTAGTGAATCGAAATTAATTTTATTACTAATTTTATTTAAAAAAATTGATAGTATTGAAAAAAGAATTAAAAATTTAGTTAATTGAAATTAATTTTATTTAAATTTCTACTTTACCGACGGAAGGTTAGATATAAAAATTAATCAATGGAAGGAAATTGCCAACGTTAACAAATTTTTTATTCCTTTTATACTTAATGATAAGGATAATAATAACAAAAATGTTAAATAATAATCGATTGAGGGCAACATTGATTATTACATAAATATCCATTTTTTTCAATTGCAGTTAGGTATTAAAATATTTTTTACGATTTTCAGGGCATTTTCTAAGTAGTTATTTAGAATAAGTAAAGAAATTGTCGAAAATTTAGCAATAAACATTTGAAAATGTTTCATTTTGCCGCCAAAAAAATGATGGCGCCAAAAAGGAAATTTCTCAATCTAACCTATAAATGTTTCCCCAGTTTTAGTATGTCAAAATTCTTTCTAAATAATTAGTTTTCTTTTTTTATTTCTCTTTCTTAGAATACTTGGAATTTTGAAAATAGAGCAAAAAGAAAAAGTCGATTTTAAAAATATTTTCAAATGTACAGCGTGAAGGGAGCTGCAGATGCGGAAAAAGTCGTTGGTTTCGATAATTCGCCGCCAGATGGTTAATGTCGCTGAAGTGCATGTAAGTCTGATTGTGCAGTTTCCCTGAAGCCGCTCACGCGTTCGTTTGTTCGTGAGTTCGTCGTGTTTATTGCCCCATTAATTGTTTTGTCCCCTGAAAATATTAAGCTCGTGAACATCTTTCCTCGTCCAGGAATCATAACCCTTTTGTCGTTGAATCATTCATTGAAGTTGCTTTGGTGATTGAACACACGAGGATGGCGTTCAATGGAGATGGTCCTCATTCGAAAAGACAGCGGTTGGAGGAATCCGGACACAGGGTAAGTGTGTTGATGAAAAATACAATATTTTCCCTAGACGATAATTGATGTAGTCACAAGTAATGTTTATTACATGTGATGATTAATTTGTATGGATGTTTACGACAACGCAACATTGTGCACGCCATTATTTTTTCACTCATGAACAGTTTGCGCTCCTGCAGCAACACGCCGCGCGGTTCAAACTGAGCAGTGCATAGTCGCCATTTATCCATTCGCTGTTCACTATCAATCCACTGATATCTCGTTCGCATTGAACACAAATATCCCATTGCGTTGAAAAGTCGAATGAAATTTTGCTGCTTTTATCATTTGGGTGTTGGATGACAAATTTTTAGTGTCGCGTTTCATATCGTACACAATCAGTGCGCGTTTTTCTTGTCCCGACAACCTGTTATCTGCGAGGTGGTCGCGTCAAATATTGATTATTTCGTGAAGCCGGCTGCGGCCGACGCCGCTGAGATCGTTGGTTCTCTTTGGACGTTGGTGTGCATATTTCGAAAAAAACAAGAGCCGTAAAAAAGGATTCGTTCGCCGTACCATCGCGATGTCAATGACCTCTTTACAAGGGAATTCGTCTTGAGTTTCTTTTTTCGCACTGATCTTAACCTTTAGCTATGGTATGGCAGGATCTAGCTTCGCTTCCAGCAAAGATAGAGTAAGTGCTGTTTTTAACAATAACGTACAATTATTTTTCATATTCGCTAATAACTGGTCATTATGTTAGTAAAGAAAAGTGGACTGTTAGTTGCATTCTTGTAACTAACAATTTTCAATAAGTCTTTTGTCCTCGTATAAGGGAGTGTTCGTTATTTTTTTTTTTGTTGTGACATAACCTATATCGTTTACTCCATTTTTGTTTGTTTTTTTTTCTCTTTTGTCAAGAAATATAAAGTCTGTTCCAAGTTCAGTTGTTGGGTTTTCTTCCCTCTTTTTTTTTATGATTTATTACTGTTAGTGTGTGATAGTTTTTTTTTGGGTTTTGTTTAGAGAAAATCTGGGACGATAATTAATGTTGATTAAAGAACTTGTTAGTGAACCTGTTACATTTCGAGGTGGTGAAATGTATTTTACTAATTAGTAAAGTTTGCGATTAATTAAGAAACTTATTCGATATAACTATTTACAGTTAATTAATCAATGAAAGTTCAATTTGATCGGTGATATTAATTAGTGTATAACAACGTCAACAGATTTCTATAACTTATAACTGTAATAGTGGGAAATTTGTTGAAAAAAAATATTTTAAGTTCAATGCGATTAATTTCGGTGACATAGTTTCTATCTTTAGTTAAATATCGACTTTGCAAGTTCTCTAAGTTTGCATATACGTAAATACACACAACGAATGCAGATATCTTACTATAAACTCTTGAGAGTTTGTTCATTTCCGGAAAAATATTTTTGTTTATTTTACAAATTGGACTCGTATAAAGTTATAATCACTCCAATCAGTAAAATTAGATGAATGTTTGTTTACTAATTTCCGTTTTATAATTCATGAAAAGTGTAAAAAAAAATACTTTCGCCTTTAATAACTTTAATTTTTCGATTATTTACTTTTATTTACTTTAAAAATTAATAAGAGGATTAAAAACATTTCTAAATAATATATTCTATATGCGATAATATTTTAAAGTTTTGCCATGTTTGATTTAATTGCTAATGAATTTATATCAATTTTCTGCTCGAAAAGTAATCAAATATATTCTGTTTATTTAAGCAATTTGCAGTTTCACAACAGTTTTGAATAAACGAGATGATATAATATATGGAATACCTCTCGAATTCATGTGGACAAACATTTAATATATATCTCTGAATTGCAGCCATTTCATATTTGAAGTAAAGATCACGTATTTTTTTTTTTTTGTTGGTTATATAATAAATCCAAAAAGAGTTTAAATTTTGAGTAAAGAGGAGAATATTAATTAATTAATTAAATTATGATAAGGAAAAAAAAATTCACTTGTATATTCGTCAAAGAGTATTTTGCGAATGAAGAGCAATTCGGTTTCATAGTTTGATTAAATGTACTCAAGGGTTAAAGAGATAGCGTCTCGGTTCAAGACACATCTTGAAAGCCATTGTTCTTCAAAGAGAAAATCTGAGGAGATTATACTAGAGTTCGCGAGAAATTGAATTGTCTGTCTGATTGAGATTACAGTTCCGACTTTAATATTGTTCGGTTAACAGAGCTTGATGGAATCTGGATTGCTTTACCAACTTGACAATATTTCTTCTTTTTCGTCATTCAATAATGTTTTTTGTCTCTTGGGATTTAAAGTATATTTTTTACTTCTTCAAAAAAAAGTTATGTCGACTTTTTGGGAATTTTTAATGTTTTGTTAGTTTTGAACTTCTATTGAATTTTCTTTTTAAATCACAATTTTATTGCAGTAATAATACGATGCGTATATTATTATTATTAGAGGAAAAGGTGCCGGAAATTGAAGACTCGAGCGACCTTTTACAGAAAAAAAGTATTTTTAACAGGGTTGACAAAGGTCAGGAATAATTGAAATTCTTCAGAAATTAGTTCAATCTTTAAATGTTTATTTAATTATTTTTTCTTCGCAGATATTTAATTATGTTCAAATAATTCTCGTCCAAATTTAAATTATTTTTATAAATAATAAAATCCTTCTTCTAAATTCAAATTATTTCCAATAATTACTATCAGAATTTTTTTTAAATTTAAATAAAATTCTTGTCAGTAATTCAATTATGTTCAAAATTTTTTTTTAATTCTGGTCTAAATTTCAATTATATTTATAAATAACAAAATTTTTGTCTAAAATTCAATTATCTTTATAAATAATAAAATTCTTGTCTAAAATTCAATTATTTTCAAAAAATTAATTAAAACTCTTGTCAATAATTCAATTATGTTCAAAAATCTTTTTAAATTCTGGTCAAAATTTCAATTATCTTTATAAATAACAAAATTTTTGTCTAAAATTCAATTATCTTTATAAATAATAAAATTCTTGTCTAAAATTCAATTATCTTTATAAATAATAAAATTATTGTCTAAAATTAAATTATTTTCCACAATTTTAATAAAACTCTTGACAGCAATTCTATTATGTTCAAATTTTTTTTTAATTTTCCTCTAAATTTCAATTATCTTTATAAATAACAAAATTTTTGTCTAAAATTCAATTATCTTTATAAATAATAAAATTCTTGTCTAAAATTAAATTATCTTTATAAATAATAAAATTCTTGTCTAAAATTAAATTATTTTCCACAATTTTAATAAATCTCTTGACAGCAATTCTATTATGTTCAAAATTTTTTTTTAATTTTCCTCTAAATTTCAATTATCTTTATAAATAATAAAATTTAATCTACATTGAAATTCAATTATTTTCAAAAGTTTTGGTAAAATTCTTGGCTAAATTTTAGTCATTTTTTTAAAAACTTTTCTCAATTTAAAGATTTTTAATATTTACTATTTTAATAAAATTTTTCAAAAGAATTCAATTATTAAAAAAAATTAATACAATTCTTCGCAAACATTTAATTTTTTTCATAAATAATAAAAATTTTACAGAAATTCAATTATTTACGATTTTTTTTACAAATTTCTTTGCAATAATTTATATATTTTCATCAATAACAAATTTTTTTTACAGAGATTTAATTATTGTCATAAACAATAAAACTCTCGCAGAATTTCAATTATTTTAAAATCGATTTTCTTTTTGAATAAAAAATGAAATTATATTCTTAAAACTTTATTTATTACTATATTTTTTTATTTATTCTGCATTAGAATTTAATTTTTTTGAAACATTTAGCTATTTAATAAATAATTCATTTTTGTATTTAAATAATTGAATTCTTGTATAGTGTTTTCCTGTAGAAATTTACTTAAATTTGAATTTTAGTTAAATATTTAGATATAATAATTGAATATTAAAAGTATTATTATTGCGTGAATTTTTAAAAATTATTAAAATTTTGAAAAGATTTCAAAGAAAAATTATTAAAAATGATTTTTGTTAAAAATTTTAGAAAATAATAATTGAATAGAAGTGAAGAAAATTATTTTGTAGAAGTCATTGAAGCAATATTCTTATAATATAAAATAATGATTTTTATCTTGTAAATCATCTTTAATTATTATAAGTTTTTGAATTTCAAAGAGGTTTGAATTTAAAATTTTAAAAAATCTTAAACGAGATTCAACTTCAAGTTGATGTTTACAAAGTTTGTCAACGAAAAAAATTTATTTAATGCATCCAAATATTATTTTTAATTCAATATTTAATTGTAAAATGATTATTATAAAAATATAAACATTAATCTTTTTTTTTATAAAATTTTTTTGTCAATATTGCAGCGTTGTTTTTAAATAATTTACGAAGTGAATAATTTTTTTAACTTTAACTTTAACTTGGTAAATTTTAATTCAGATCGAAAAATACTGAAGTAGATTAAATATTGACTTTTAAAAATGAAAAATATGTTTTTGAATAAAGGAATTTAAAGAAATTTTCAAGAAACATTTAAAGAAATAGAACATTTTTTTGAATATATATATAATAGATTTTAGAGTGAATCAGAATATTCTGTATAGAATTACAAATAATTAGAATTAGAATTAGAATTAGAATAATTATATTCGAATGTTCAGAACTGGTGGATGATAATTTTTATTGATCTTGACTAATTTTCGTTTTCTCATTGTCATTATTGTAGAATTGCTTTGTTAAAATCTTTATTTACTTTTAGAAAATTGTGGTTGGTTTCTTTTTGTCATATTCCACAGAACGAAATAATATTTTCGTTTTGAGGCACGCAGAAATGTCAGACATTGAAAAGTATGGAAAGATTTATGAGCCAATAGAAGTAATGAACAGGTCAAAATTTTATGATTGCTGCGAAAGGAAATTTTATTATGTACTATATATATATATATATTTTCTTAGGATCGACCTTGACGGGGGAATCGTTTCCCTATTGTAATGACTTATTATGCCTCTAACCGCAAGAGATAATAAACTACGCATTTAGGTAAATTATTTGGCAAATAAAACATTATTTTTCTTTTTATTAAAAAAAAAATCATTTTTTATTTGTTAATTTTTAAATTCATTTTATTAATTTATAAAGATTTGATGAGGCTGAAGTCCAGAACGTTTTTAAAAACAAAAACCAAAAAAATAATGGCAATGTATTTTTATTTCTGATTCTAAATCATGTTATTTTTTATTTAATAATTGTATCCTCAGTGATAGTTAACTTCGTAAAAATTAAGGCACATAAAAATTAGAGATGAATTCAATTTTTAAAAAATTCTTTTTTGTCTTTTTGTTACGAAGCTGAGGTCCGCAACGTTTTTAAAAACGGAAAATCAAACAAGAATTTTTTTTTCAAATTAAATTCATCTCTAATTTTCATTTGCCTCAATTTTTACGAAATTAATTTTCACTAAGGATACCAATTATTAAAAAATAACATGATGTAGAATCAAAAATAAAAATACGTCGTACCATTATTTTCTTGTTTTCGTTTTTATAAAAACGTTGTGAACTTCTGCTTCATTTTTTGTTTTTAAAAACGTTGTTGACTTTGACTTCGTAAGATTTGAACCTTCTAATGAGAGAAATGTTTGTCAGATTATTTTTCAGACTGTTTTTCATAAAAAAAACTATTTTCGTTTATTATATTACGATAGTAAAAATTAAATACTTGGAAACTTTATAATTAATTTTCTCGAAGTGCGACGCAAATGTGATTTTAATTTGGAGAAGAAGGGAAAAATAAATTTAGTTCATTTTCAAAAGTTGAGAACTTTTTGGGAATATTTGCTTGTGAAAGAATTGTAATTTTGTAAAAGAAATATAAAATTCATTTGTAGGAGTTGAAGAAAAAAGTTTCTCTACGTGTGTGTGAGAATGTGTATTAAAAAAAAGGGACGATGAATTTTTCTCCATATGCGGTACACATTTTGCACTTTAACTTTCGGGTGAATTTACGAGCTTTACTTTTTGATAAAACTTAAACTTATATATATACGCTCTCGCAGGTTTTTATTGTCGTCGCTCGAGAGGAAAAATTTACGAGACACGTCAATTTTTATCGATTTCCGATTATTCTTCTCGGATATATAAATATTTCTGAGAATTGCAATATATTGCTTTCCCTCTCTCTCTCTCTGAAAAAAAATTGACAATGTTTTGTGCGTTTGTAAAATTAAGAAACATAATTTTCATATTGCTAGAATAGTGTGTGTGTGTTTCTCCTTATAACCGGTCTTGTGTCATCGACTCGTAATCACAGACATATAGTGACACTTGTTATAAATCAACTTTTCACAACGCGGTCGATGATCTCTTGGTTGTGTATCGTTCAAGTAAGGTCATTGTCAGAATGACATGACACTTGATTCTAATAGTTTATAGATGGCATAGATGAGGAGTTTTGTGCGGTATTTTTATATGCTATTTTTAACAAAAAGGTAAAAAGAGATTGAAAAAAAATCGAGTGTGTTTGTGTGTGGGTGAGAGAAGGTTTTTCGTTGACTAACCTCTTATGTCAGAAAGTCTACGAGCCAGAAACTGTATATATACAATGATGATGTGGGGCATGAATATATATGTATAGGAAACATGTTGTGTGTGTGTTTACGTGTGAAGAATACCTTCGAGCAGACTAAAGATACCAGTTACGTCCTTCTAAGGCGAGAGAGGGTTTTTCGTACTTTTTGTTGTGCAGACAACTTGATCTAGTTTAATGCCATTTACAAACCTCTAGTTATCAGGAACAATTGATAAATTTACCGCAGTTGGGGTGAGTTTTTATTTATGTTCTAGTGATTATTCTGTGTTTTATGTTCTACCGTAATTTGGGGATTCGTTAAAACTATAGACGAAGCTGAAAGTCCGCAACGTTTATTAAAAACAAAAAATCAAAAATTTGTTTTCAAATTCAATTCATCTCTAATTTTTATGTGCCTTAATTTTAACGAAATTAATTTTCACTATAAGGATACAATTATTAAAAAATAACATGATGTAGAAAGAAAAATAAAAATACAGTACCATTATTTTCTTGTATTCGTTTTTAAAAACATTGTGGACTTCTGCTTCATAAAACTAGTGAGAGTTTCACCAATCAGGGTTTTTATGAATCAGAGAGACAAAATTTTTATTTTTTGATTATGATGGACATGAAATTTTGACTTGAGGAAGAATCTGGAAGAATAAAAAAGTTTGTATACAGTGTTGTCACATGTCAGGGACATCAGCAATTTTTAGTAAAAGTATACTGTAAGAAATTTAATTTTTTAAATTCATAAGAAAACTCTGTGTTTTGATCAATTTTTGTTTGCCTCATAAACTATGAAATTATCATAAATTCTAACACAAAACCTTCAATAATTACTTTTTGAAGAACTTATTTCTTTAAGAACTATCATAAAACTATTTAATGAATAATTTTGCTTGAATATTTAAAAAAAATTAATTCAGTTGTAAAAGAGTTTCGTTTACAATTTCTTTAAATTTGAATTTATAATGATTTTTATTAGAAATTTTAAACGATTTTGAAGTCCGCAAACGTTTCGAAAAACAAAAAATCAAAAATTTGTTTTCAAATTAAATTCATCTCTAATTTTTATGTGCCTTAATTTTTAACTAATTAGTTATTATAAAGGATACAAATATTAAAAAATAACATTATTTACAATGAAAAATAAAAATACTGTCCCATTATACTTTTTGGTTTGGTTTTTAAAAAAGGTTATGGATTTCAGCCTCATAATTTTAATGAACTTACGTTTTTCAAATTTTCATAATTTAAATTCTTCTGAAATTAATTAATTCTTAAAAATACGAATATTATTTCAAAATTTTAACGCAAGTTCTACCTATGAAATTATTTATTTTTATAAATAATAATAATTTCTTAGGGTTTCAATTGTTTGCAATTTTTTAAATAACTTTCTTTATACAAATTCAATTATTTTTATAAATGTAACAAGTAATGTTAAAATACGGGACCTATGGTTCAAAAAATAAATTTTTTATTATTTAGAGATTTTCAAAGAAAAAAATTGTCTTTTTTAGTATCGCTAATTAATAAAAAATTAATTTTTTCGATCCGTAGGTTTAATTTTTTTTCATAAATAATAAAACTCACCGAGGGATTTTAATTATTTTTGATACAATTTTAATCGAATTCCTCGAAAAATGTAATTATTCTTAAGAAATGTTATTGAAATTCGTCAAAAGATTTGAATTATTTGAAAATTAGTTGATAAAATTCTTTATGAGAATTCAACAAACAAAATTAATTATTTTTGACAACCCTGCTCTTTAAATTTGAATTAGTAAAAATGTTTACTGATTTGAATTAGTGACTGACTTTTTGCTTTTGAATGAGTAAACTCGACTAATAAATTAGTAGAAATGACTATTAATTAGTAAAGTTTACTAATCCAAAAACAAAAAGTCAGTCACTTATTCAAATTAGTAAATAATATTTTTACTAATTCAAATTTAGAAAGTGATGAAACCAAATGTTTATGTTTACGAAATGAAATAAAAAAATCAAATTTTCCACTCAGATTCCCAATCTGATTGGTTTCGAAAATCTGTTTAGGATGTAATGAAACAAATTAAGTTCTTGTTTTAAAAAATTATTTTCCTCTTAGTCTTGAAAAAGTTTTTCCCTTTTTTCGTTTACGAAAACATTCTTAACTTTCGTTTCATATCAAAAAAGTTAGTCCAATGTCATTCATCAGCGCAAAAAAAAAAAAAAAAATACTACACAGGTATTGACATTAAAATATGTACGTTTTGAAAGAAACTTCCGATTATTCTAAAAAGTGCTGGTGAAAAATCATTTCTTTTTATAGCATATTACTGGTTTACAATCTATTAAAGCAGAGAAATTTCCATTTTTCCTGTGTTAGAAAAAGTACAAGATCCATCCATCACTTTCAAGTTCATTCCGCATTTTAAAGTGATTTATTTTTATAAAAACACAAGAGTCAAGCAAGGGGAGTGTATGTTGCGAGAACACATTCCGAAATTAGTGAACTTGGGGGTTTTTCTTTTCATTCTTTTCTTTTTTTTTTTGTTTTGCCTAAATATACAATTTCCATATAACCACACAAAATCTATAAATATACTTGGTGAAATATCGTGTAAACTTTGCCTCGAATTGTAGGTCAGTACATTAGATATTTGTTTATTGTTACTCGCATTCAGGGTCGTTCTATAGTTATCGATATATATTATTACCTTTTTTAAATTCCTTTAGGAATTGGAAAAATATTTAAAAATTTATGTTTAAATCTTGGTTGTATATATTGGAATGTAGTGTAATATTAATCTTACTATTTGAAATCCTTTAGGGAATAAAGCTTTTAAAATTGAGTATATAGTGGAATATTTCACGTATATATAATTTTGGGAATTTTTAATGAAATTATCTGTATTCAGTGGAACTTGTGTTTTCCTTACTTTTGTGTATGAAAGAGATTTAGTCGATATTTTATGAATAATTTATGAATCTAGTCTGTTTTATTGAATGTTTTATAAATGTTTTAATGTTTTATGAATGTTTTAATGTTTTAATGTTTCAATGTTCTATAAGTGATTTAATGTTTTATAAATGATTCATAAATGTTTTATAATTGTTTTATGAATGTTTTATAAATGTTTTAATGTTTTATAAATGTGTTATAAATGTTTTATAAATGTTTTATGAATGTTTTATGGATGTTTTAATGTTTTAATGTTCTATAAGTGTTTTAATGTTTTATAAATGATTCATAAATGTTTTATAATTGTTTTATGAATGTTTTATAAATGTTTTATTGTTTCAATGTTTTATAAATGTTTTATAAATATTTTATGAATGTTTTAATGTTCTATAAGTGTTTTAATGTTTTATAAATGATTCATAAATGTTTTATAATTGTTTTCTGAATGTTTTATAAATGTTTTATTGTTTTAATGTTTTATAAATGTTTTATGAATGTTTTAATGTTTTAATGTTCTATAAGTGTTTTAATGTTTTATAAATGATTCATAAATGTTTTATAATTGTTTTATGAATGTTTTATAAATGTTTTATTGTTTTAATGTTTAATAAATGTTTTATAAATGATTCGTAAATATTTTATAAATGGTTTATGAATGTTTTATGAATGTTTTATGAATGCTTTATATGAAAAGATTCTCTGACGAATTAATGAAATATTCAAAGTCCAAGATGAATGATATAAAGTTAATGTTTGCGTTATTGGCAAAGAATTCACTAGTATATAACAGCAAGGGAAGTCAAACCGTCTCTCAAATCTTCTAGACACTGTCCATTTGGATTCGAATGTGTCATAGAGACTAAAATATCTCTTTACCCGGGGTGCCTTTAGTCTGTGAGTAACTTTGAATATTCTCTGTCAGTGATTAAATGAATATTTCTTGAAATTTTACATGGTAAATTCAACAAACTGCTAAGGGAACAATCTTCCATTGAAATTTTACTCTTCTCGAGAGAATATAAAGTAAAGATGAGAAGGAAAGGAGAGAGAGAGAGAGAGAAAGAGAGGAGAAGCGAACTGAAAGTTTCGAGAATGAAATGGGTCATCGTGAGAGGATTTTCCGTTGTCACTTTGCTTCCTATCTTTCATGCACTTTGGAAGTTAAATCTACTTCCGTGTATCTATAACTATCGCTGTCATTAACGTGGAGAAATTTCTCTCGACATTATCATTTTCTTGATAATGATGATTGTAGTTGTGAGTGTGAGAGAAATTTCGACTATTGGAAAACTATATAGTTGGAAACTAACATTTGAGTTTTTGTATTTTTTTCTCTTCGATTCTTGGAGGTCTTTATATTTTTTCTTTTTCTCTAGTTTCCAAAAGGTTGTGACAGGTCGGGAATGATAGGGAATTCAGGGAAAAGTCGAAAAATGAAGTTAGTGAAGTTCACAACGTTTATAGTCAACGATTTTAGAAAAAAATATTTTTTTTTTAAGGAAATTGTACGAAATTGTACTTTACTTTTTGTAAAGAAAATTGTACGATTAATTTTTTCAATAATGATTAACAAGAACAAGAATATTTGAAAACAAAAAATATTATTTATTTACTAGGGAAATAATTTTTTTCTTTCAAAGGTTGATTATAAAAACGTTGCGAACTTCAGTCAAGGAAAATAGAATTAGGAATATTAAAAATAAAAAGTTAGATTTTGAAAAATTTTAATAAGACAAATTTTTTTGAAATTAATACAATTTTTGAAATATATGTTTAATTGTATTTTATTGGAAAACTATAGTTGGAAACTAAATTTCGAGTTTTTGTATTTTTTTCCACTTGAATTTCTTTCTATATTTTTTCTTTTTCTGTAGAAAAACCAATTTCTAGGAGAATTTTAATTAAAGACAATAAAAAAATTTAACTTTGGAGTAAGTTAGAAATTATTGCCGAAATTCAATTATTTTCAAAAGTAATTAAATTCTTCGCAGAAATTCAATTATTTTCAAAAGTCTTTAAATTTTTCGCAGATATTCAATTGTTTCAAACACTCTTGAAATGTTTAGAAGAAATTCAATTTGTTTAACCATTTTTTTGAAATTATCGTCAAAATTTCAATTGTCTTTATAAACAATAAAATTCTTCCTTAAAATTCCTTAAAATAAAACTTGAGAAAATTTTAATTACTTTCAAATACTATTATTTAAAAGTTTTTTAAATGAAATTCTAGGCAAACATTTAATTATTTTTATAAATAATGAAAATTTCAGAAAAATTTAATTATTTACAAGTTTTTTTAAATAAATTTCATCGTAATAATTAAATTATTTTCATAAGTATAAAAATTATTTTTAATAATTATAATTTTAATTTTTAATAATTTTAATTATTTTTATAAATAATGAAAATTTCAGAAAAATTTAATTATTTACAAGTTTTTTTAAAATAAATTTCTTCGTAATAATTAAATTATTTTCATAAGTATAAAGATTCGTCACAGGGATTCAATTATTCAATAAATTATTTATTGTTGTATTTTAATTGAATAACTGAATTCTCCGCAGATATTTCTGACATAAAATTAAATATCTATATATAAATTTCAGTTATCAGATTTAAGATATAATAATTGACTATTAAAAGCATTAAAGTAGTCAATTTTCATAAATATAACTAAATTTCGAAAAGATTTCTTATTAAAACCTTTGAATAATAACTTATTATTTAATGAATAATTATACTTTGATATTTCGTCAAGGTTTCAATTATCTTTATAAATAAAAAAATTTGTCTCCGAAATTTAATTGTTTGCAAAAATTGTCCTTAATTCAATGATTTACAATTTCTGCTATTTTTATAAGTTTTTCCAAAAGAATTAAATTGTTAAAAAAAAAATTTAATAAAATTCTTCGTAAACATTTAATTTTTTTTATAAATAATAGAAATTTCACAGGAATTCAATTGTTAACAAATTTTTTCTAAATTTCCTCGCAATTATTCAATTATTTTCATAAGTAATACAATTTTTGTACGGGGATTTAATTATTTTCATAAAACTCGTCGCACAATTTCATTAATTTTTTTTTATACAATTTTAATTGAATTGCTTTGAAAATGTAATTATTCTTAAAAATGTTATTCAAATTCGTCGAAAGATTTCAATTAATTAAAAATTTTATGATAAAATTAATTATGAAATTTCTGTTTTAAAAAACATTCAGTTATTTAATAAATTATTTATTTTTGTATTTACCTAATTGATTTCTTGTGGGATTTTCTATTAAAAATTGATTTAAAAATTAATTCTATTTAAAATTTTATAGATAAGAGTTAAATATTTAAAACATGATAGCTTTAATTTTTCGAAATAATTGAATTTTGAAAATTTTTTCAAAATTAATTGTTTGAAAATCTGACTTTTTTATACTATTAACTAACAATTCGGTAAAAATTAGTTTTTTTACAATTTAATTGATTTTCTAAATCAATTTTTAATTAATTAAAAAATTAATTTTTAACTCAATAAAAATAATTTTGGTTAAAAAATCCAGAAAATACACTGAACGAAAATGAATATTAAATTTTGTAAAAGTATTTTACAATTTGGGAATAATTTTAGCAAATTGAAATTTTAGTATAAAAAATACTAAACTTTAAAAAAAAATATGTGAAATTTTGTATAATTATATCAAATATCAAGAATTTTAATGCAATTTTAATATAAATTTACTAAATTCCGCACATAAGTTTTTTTAAAGTTTGGTATTTTTTATATTAAAATTTCGGTTTATTGCACTTTTTCCCTAAATTGTAAAATACTTTTACAAAATTTAATACACATTTTCTTTTAGTGTAATAATTGAATTGAAAATTGAAATGATGAAAAATTTTAAAAAAGCTACTTTAACAATATTCTTATAATGTAAAATAATGATTTTTTATCTCGATCATTGTTATAATTTTTAATTATATAAAATACTGAATTTCAAAAGATTTGAATTAAAAATTTTTGAAAATCTTAATTCCTTTGTAAAAATAATAATGACTAATATTATTTTTTTAAAATATAAATTTTCTATTTAAAAAAATTAAAGTAGCTATTCGTTGCTGCATCTTTTGTGAAATTAGTTTTTTTTAATTATCATTACAAAAAAAAACACGAATCTCCAGAATAAATTTGATTTCAATAAAAAAAAGACCGATTTGAATAAAAAATTACGATTTTTAACACAGCTCTGCTTCTTCTCTCATTTTTAAACGTAGAATTATTTTTTTTTGTAAAATTACATTGTTCAATTTTGCGCGCAGTATTTATGGGAAAATGTGCAAAAAAAGATTTTTTTTTATTTTCCAAAAGCGTTCAACTTGAAAATAATCGCGTAGGCAATGTATATATTTAAAAATTTTCAAGATCGATTTTCCGTGAGGGCAGATTTCAAGCGTGTAAAGATATATTTACTGGGAGAAAATTCGATGCACCGACCTCATCTCGGGAGAGTCAAATTGATGGGACGTTCCATTTTCCCCAGTTGCAGGATTATTCCTTCGTGGCGGAAAATTTGTCACCACACATAGAGAGAAAGAATGCATTCCATACATATATAAAAAGGTTCGTAATCGTTTTCATTGGTTGGGGTTTGTGTATATATATATATATATATATATATGTAAAATGAATTAAAGGTCGGGAAATTTTTGTGTGACGTCAATTTTCTTCTTCGATAATATCAAACGCCCATGTATATATACATATAGAAATGATATGCATTTTTGGAATGTGTGTATGTACGTTTCTAGAATTATTGAAATTCAATATAATTCTCAAACCTCATGAACTTTTGCATTGCACATCGTTTTCTATATATCCAGGGCTTTTTAGATCTGTTATTTTCATTTTCCTTGCTATTCACGCTCGATAAAGCTGAAGAGTCTGAAAGCTGAAAAGGTTGGAAATTTGACGTACAAATGGCTTATCTTCCGTCAAATGGAAGATCAATACTGTAAAAGTATTGTGATTGTTCTCTTCTTTTTTTTCCGTTTTGATTAAAATTCTTATCAGTGAGTTGAATTTTTTTTTGCACGTTTATGTTTATTTTCCTTTTTTTTTGTAATTAATTCTTTTTTTTTTAAATTTATTTTTCTTTTTTTAAATTAATTTACGTTGTTTTAAATTAATTTTTCTTTTTTTTTTAATTAGTTTTCGTTGTTTTAAATTAATTTTTCTTTTTTTAAAATTAATTATCTTGTTGTTTTGTACTGAATTTTTTTTTATTTTTGTGAAAATGTTTTTGTGACTTTTTTTTAAGAGATGCGCATTTTTCTCTTGATTATTATCGAAATAAATAGGATGAAAGGCTTTTCGTCAAAAGTTCTTTTTTTTTTGATGTTCTATTAATATATATATATATATATTACAATGGCAATAGTAAAACTGTATCAAAGGAGAGAAAACGTGTGGCATCCGCTTTCTGCTAAAGTTTCCTTTCTGTTTCAAGTTTTACGTCTTGCTTTATATCGCATTCAAATATTCTATACGGAACCAGTTCACAAATACAGTAAGAGAAAGGATGACGATTTTTCTCGAAAAACAGGGGCAAATGTCACAGGGTGAAACTCGTTTCGAAGTCTTTGCACATTTTAAAGAGTTATTGTGATCTTTCTCTGATCTCACACGAAGAATGGGATTGTGCGCGCTGCTTCTATTTTTTTATTGCTCTTTAACATTTATTTCCATTTAAAATTCAATTTGAAGGAATTTTATAATTAATAACAATAATAAAAATAATAAAAATAATAGAAATAGTAATAATAAAAATAATAATAATAATAATAATAATAATAATAATAACAATTAATAATAAAAAGTAATAGAAATAATAATAATAACAACAGGCCTTGGATATTATGGCATTTTCGACTTTATTCAACTATTTTCAAATAATGCGAATAATTTTATCGACTTTCATTAAAAAATTACGACTTTTTAGACTTTTCATCCGAATTTTACGACAAAATGAATTCTATAAAGTTCTGAACGATTAAATAAACGAAATTTATTTATTTCCTTTGAAAAATAAATTTTTATTGCAATTATTTTGAGCCACTATCAACAGAAATTAATTACTAAGTTTCTAAACGTAAAATTTAAGTTTTTAAATGTTTTTATGTTTATTCATTTATTAAAATATCTTCAATAAAAAATATTTCGTTTATGACGTTCAAAACTTGGGGATCATAGAAAATTCCATATTTTTAGTGAAAAATGCAACTTATTTCGATTTTTTTTACTGTGAAAAGCATAACAATAGACAAATCTTTATTTTTGAATCAGTTTTCTCATTAAATTTTTCAAATATACAATTAAAATAAATTAAATAATTGAAAATCTGTAAAATCTAATTAAAAAAAATGTTAAACTATAAATCATATTTTCAAGTATTTTATTACAATTTTTTGAAAATTAACATTTAAAGAATTTTAATTGTAAATTTTGGAAATAATATTAAAATCTCGCAAAAATTTTAATGAATACTCTTCGAGTGTAAATTCAATAAATTCAAGAAAAATGAAAATTAAGGATGAATAGGTTTTAAAAATAATATTAAAATAAATTTTGAAAAAGGTAATTTTCTGAATAATTTTCTAATTTTTTTAAAATTCAATTGTTTTTAATATTTCTGAAAATTCAAATTCATACATAAAATAATAAAAATAAAATTTTTCTGCATTATTTTTTAACAGTTTGGAGAAAATAATCGTATATTCAAAATTTTCGATTAAAATTTTTCAAGAAAATTTTTTTTTAAAACTATACAAAAATTCTTTGTTTGCGAACAATTACATTTAAATATTTATAACAAAAAGTAACTCTTAGAATTCTTTTATTATATGATCTTAAACATATAAATAAAATATAAAATTTATAAATTTTTATAAAACACTTGAAAAGATGATTCAGATGAACGAAATTTGTTTATTTATTTAAAATTGAATTTTTTTATGATAATTTTACGTCTCTTATAAAAAAATGAATTCTAAAGTTCTGAAATGTGAAATTAAAGTTTTTAATTTTAATGCAAATTATTGATTTATAGAAATATTTTTAGTTAAAAATTATTCGTTCATTTGAACGTTCAAAATTGTAGGGAAACTTTATCATCATTTTTAAAAATTCAATTTTTCGTCGAATAAAGTACATTGAAATTTTTAGAAATTTACTATTTTATAATTTTTCAGAAATCATATTTATAATTAAAATTCTTCGAAAATTTTGATTAATTTTTGTATACTTTTACAAAATCCCAATAATTTTTAGAAGATTTTGTCAAATTTTGAATTATTTTCAAAGATTTTACTAAATTTGAATTAATTTTCTAAAAGATTTTACTAAATTTAAAGTTTTTGAACATTTTTTAATGTAATTGTGAAATTTTTTTTTTTAAATTATTTAGAAATATTTTTAAAAAGTTAATTTTACGAATTGCGTTAGTAAAATTTTTGAAAAATATCTTTGATAAGAAAAATTTACGGGTTAAATTATTATAAAACATTAGATTTTTTGTATCTACATAAATAAATTTTCGGAGAAGTTGCAAAAAATTATTAAAAATTCATATAGACAATTGATTTAGAGATGAGGTTTAGTTAAAAATTGTAGAAAATAATTCAATTTTCGGAAGGGTTATAGTTTTAATTTTTAGAAATTTATCAAATTTCAGAAGTTTAAATTTTTTTTATTTTTATTCTTGTTAAAGTCGATCCGAGGGGTCTGTAATAAATAAAAATAATAATTTTTGTATGAAAAAGTATAAAAATGTTTTGTTTGAAATATAAAGTCAACAATTAATTTCGGTAATAAATAAACTTTTAATGAATGAAAAGAGGGCGAGAGTTTTCTTGGAATTCACAGAATTTGAAAAATGTTGAACTAACTATTTTCTTCTGAAAGATATTGCCCTGAGAAAATTGATTAGCTACGTGAGAAGAAAGTAAAAATTCAATAAAAAAAAATTTCATTTGAAGAAATTTTTTCCCTTGAAATAATCAAGTAAAAATGTTGGAATCTTTTAATTATTCCATGCAATGTGAA
The DNA here is from genome assembly GCA_032872475.1 of Leptopilina myrica (nomen nudum). NCBI lineage: Eukaryota > Metazoa > Arthropoda > Insecta > Hymenoptera > Figitidae > Leptopilina > Leptopilina myrica (nomen nudum). Next base: position 10,043,799 of record CM065459.1, read on the forward strand.
CATATTACACCTACGTCTCGTCGTCAAAAAGAAAAAACAAAAAGAAACGAGAAAAACGTTATTTAGAATTCTCTAAGGTCTTTGAGAAATTGGACGTAAATCTCGGTGACGGCTAATTGAAACTAAATTGGTTAATTTTAACTTCTATGAGATAATTGATTAATCTCAAAAAGCAGTTTATCTGGTTTCATATATATATATATATATTTAAACCTCGATTTGATTAGAATTCTTCGAATCAAATTCTTCGAATCGAAATCTTCAATTTTGTTCTTCAATGCTTTAATTAAAATTGTAAATTAAAATTGAAAATTAAAATTGAATTTCTTTGGAAATATTTCCTTATATACTCGAAAATGCATTTTATTCTGAATTTTTAATTTTAAAAGCTTTTAGTCTAATTTAAACGTTGTGCAATTACAATTTACAAGATGTACCCTTTAATGATATTGGAAGAGAAAAATAAGGTAGAAAAAAAAGTGTATAAGTTAATTTATCCAACTGTGTTTTATCATTAAAATGGAGATTCTCTGCAGTAATTAAATTAATTATTACTTTAATTAACGATGGAGAGTAATTTAAATCATTGTATAATGAAACTGATGGTGTAATTAATGTTTGTCTGTAATTTTAATCGGAAAATCTCGAATGTCTTTTAAAATAGAATTTTCAAAATGTACAGAACACTAGTGTGTGTGTGTGTATGGAATGATACCTATTCTCTAATTTCATTATACGTTTTCTCTCTCGAGTGCATTTTAATTCCAATGTGACAACGGCGGATTAGGAATTTCACATTTTAATGTCCCAGGATGATCTGCTGTTCCAACCTAGTTTTCGTTATCCAGCTTTGGTCGTTGGGAGATTATTGGTATCAAAGAGAAAAACTTGCATTTAATGAAGAGTGCCATCCTCACAAGCGGATTAGCCTCTTCTCTTTCTCACTCCCTCGGCGTTTTTTTCTCTCCTTTTTCTTTGTTATCTTTTCATTTTAACCACAGAAAACTTCATTTTAGTTTGGCTCTGGACTCTTTCTTTTTTTTTTTTTTTTTAATTTCGATTTTCAACAGTGATAAGGAATTTCTCTTTATTACTGTTTATAAAAGTCAATTAAGTGACTTTGTTTTAAACATGTGATTAAAAAAATAATTTCATTTCATTTACAGGGTTGCCACGTAACATGGGGAACCTGAAAAATCTGAAAATGTCAGGGAATTTTGTAAAAATTGGAAAAACTTGGAAGTCAGGGAATTTTGATGGAAATCGTGGAAAATTGTTGTTTTCTAATTGTATTTATTCTGAAAATGTAATTTTTCTTAAATATTTTAAAAATTGATTCAATTTTGAAAGAGTTGCATTTACAATTTTCATAAGTAGATGAACATGCAAAGATTTTTATTTAAAATTTTGTAAAATTTGAATTTTTAATGAAATGCATTAAAAAAATTAAAAACCTAGATTTTAAAAAGAATTTAAATAATGATCCTAAAGTTCTGAACGTTCAAATGAACGAAATTTATTTATTTCTTCTATTAATTAAATTTTTATTGTAATTATTTTGCTTTACAAACCAAAAAATTAATTAATGAGTTTGTAAAAGTAAAATTTTAGCTTTTAAATTTTTTAATTAATAGTAATTTATTACAATATCTTAAATAAAAAATATTTCGTTCATTTGAACGTTCAAAATTTGGGGATCATTTTAAATAACTAAAATTCTTGTAAAATTATTAAATTTTTTAATATATATAAATATTTTATTGATTATTAAAAATAACGGATTTATAGAAGAATTTCACTTCAAAACACTTAAACAAATTGAATGTTGAAGCAAATACATATTATTGTAGAAATTCAATTATTTTTTATCTTTTATTATTTATTTTTCAAGGAATTAAATTATTTTCCAAAATTTTAATGAAATTCTTTTGTAACAATTCAATTTCTTTCAAATTAATTTCAATAAAATTCTTCGTAAAAATGTAATTAATTCAAAATTTTTTCGAAAATACAATTATTTTCAATGTTTACTATTTTAATAAAATTTCATAAAAGAATTCAATTATTTAAAACGAAATTAAAATAAAATTAGTCTGAAGAATTAAATTATTTTCAAAACTAATACAATTTTTCGAAAAATCCAATTATGTTTGAAAATTAAAAAAATTCTTGGCAAAAGTTAAATTGTCTTTATAAATAATAAAAGTTTTCCCCGAAATTTAAATATTTTCAAAAAAAAATTTTTTATAATGTTCTTGGCAGGATTGCGATTATTTTCAATATACAAAATTTTCATTAAATTTCTCAAAAATAATGATTCACAAGTTTTGAACGTTGAAATGAACGGAAAATCTTTTATTAATCATATTTTCAAAAATTACTGATTTGAATTACAATTAAAAAAATAAAATTTTGATGGAAGAAATTTTATATTTTATTTTATTTTATATAGTGACACAAAATTCTTGTAATAAAAATTTAATTCGAAGAAAAAATATATAAATTTCGTTCAGTTTAACATTCAGAACTTTAGGATTGTGAAAAATGAAATTATTGTTAAATTTGTTTAAAAATTTTTCTCTTAACAATAAAAAATAATAATAATATAAAAAAACAATACCTAATAGTAATAATAATAGTTATGTTTTATAACAAGAAGCATAATAATTAAATTTTTATATCTTCTTTATAAAAATTCAATTTTGAGAAACATTTCTTTGTAGAATTTTCAAATAAATATTGATTTCAAAATAAATTTCAGTTAAAATTTGGGATTATAATTAAATATCGTATTCAAAAATATTTATTAGAAAATTCTAAGAGAATTTATTTATTTAATTCTAAAAATAAACATGTTATTGAATAATTGAACGTTTTTTTGGAAATTGAATTTTCATGAAGAACCTTATCAAACAAATTTTGAATAAGAATTGACTTCATTTAAAAAATTCTAATACATTATTTTTAAATAATTTTATTTTTCGAGAAATTCGCTGAACATGTTGTATATTAAAAAGTAATTGAAATTCTGACGAAAATTTCATTAGATTTTTTTAAATAATTTAATTTCAGAGAAAAATTTAATTACTTCTAAGGATAATTCAAATTTTGACGGGAATTTTCGCCAAATTTTCGAAAATAATATTGAATTTTTGAAACTAATTTTATTAAAGTTTGAGAAATTTTTGTAATCAACTAAATCTCTAGGAAGAATTTGTTAAAATTATTTAAAAAAAAGAACTGAATTGTCAGATGAGATAAATTTCATTGAAATTTTTGAAAATAGTTTTATTCTTTGAAGAATAAATACAAAAAGATCATTAATGTTTTTAAAATCTTAATTTTTTATAATAATGATTGAATATTTATTGAAAAATGAAGTTATTGATGTTTTTCAATAACTTTCTATTTATTAATAAATATAGTTTTATAAACGTGGAAAAAATCCGTTTGTTAGCCTGGAAAACCTCTGGAAAAGTGAGGGAATTTGAAAAGAGTGAAAGCGTGTCAACCTTAATTTACTAATTAATAACAAATAAATTAAAAATAAATAAATAATTTAAATTAATTAAATTAATTAATAATTAATTAATAATAAATTAATTTATTAACTATTCATGATGTGTTTTCGCAATTTCACCAGAGGATAGTCAGTGATTGAAATGTAGGAGTGTTTTCTTTTTTTTTTACTACTTTTTCCCAATCTCGAAGCTAATTTTTGCTGCTTTGATATAATTAATTAATGAGTGCGCGAAACCTGTATATAATTATCAATCATTCCAGTGTGTGATGATAAAATTAGGAATATATGCGCGTTTGAAAATTGAGAATATATATCGTATCAGATTAAATAAGCAGGTCGGGACTTTATATATTATATATATATATATATATATATTGGAAAAAAGAAATTTTTTCGGTCTCGTTACGCTCAAAAATTGAGTTTCGAGTTGGCGAACAAGTTTCGTTCTAGTCTACTAATCACGTTTAATCCAATTGGGCGTAGCTTGAGAAGTTCAGGCGACAGTGATTTAGGACACTCATGAGTCTATTTGCATAGAGGAGAGCAGCATTCGTTTCATAGAGAGAACATACACGTTTGTTGCTCTCCAGAATCACAAGAGTATTTGACTGTTCACGCTTTATTTCGTACGTTGCACATGACTTTTCGGGAAATTCGCGGTTTCAGTGTACAACGATAATCACTCAACGTAATGTAAACCAGTAGACGAAGTGACAAAATTTCCTCAATGCGCCTTTTTTTGGGTGGAGGGAAAAAAGGATAAAAATCTAAATTCGAAAAATTCTAGTATAATGCTTTTTTGTTTCGATTGTTTCAGATATTTTTTGGGTTCTTTCTTTTAACAGGGTTGCCACGGGTCATGAAATTCATGGGGCTAAAGTTACGAACCTGTAAATGAACGAATTTTTTTTCACTTTTAGTGTTTTTGAAAATGAATATCGAAAAAAGAAAGAAAAATTGAAATTCAACAATATTTAGCTTAGAATTCATTTGTTTTAATGTAAAAAATAATTTTTTTGCAAATAAAATATAAATTAGAAGATGTAAAAAAATATTGTCGTTCATTTGAACGTTCGAAACTTTAAGAGGATTGGAATTCAGGAAGAAGTCAGGGAAAAAAGAATTGGTCAGGAAAATCGGGGAAAAGTCAGGGATTTTTAATTACAAAATTATATGATTATCAAAAATTTTAATTAAATTCTTTTAACAAAATTCTTTGCAAAATTCAATTATTTTTTAAAAATAACAATAGTAATCACGGAAATAAAATTATTTTCAAGAGTGATAAAATTCTTTTCAGAAATTCAATATTTTGTAAAAAATCTTCAAAAAAAATTCTCGTCATGATTACAATTATTTTTATAAAGAGCAAAATTCTTTGTTGAATTTCGATTATTTAAAGAAATTTTCATAAAATTCTACGTAAACATTTAATTACTTTCATATATAATAAAAATTTTCTAGGATTTCAATTATTTACAAATTTTTTTGCAATAATGAAATCATTTTTATAAATAATAAAACTGTGTTCACATGAATTTAATTATTTTTATAAATATTAAATCTCGTCGCAGGATTTAAATTATTTTTGATATAATAAAAAATAAAAAATATAATTCTTTAATAAGATTTTAATTTTAAGCAAGATTCAATTATTCAATAAATTATTTTTATTTTCCTTTCAATGTAATTGAGTTTAATTAAAATTTTCTAATAAAAATTAATTTAAACATCAATTTCAGTTAAAATTTCAAATTATAAGTGACTGTAAAAAGCGTCATAATTTAATTTTAAAGAATTGAATTCTTGCGAAGGATTTTATAAGGATTTTTGTGAACAATTAAATTTTATGGTAATTTTAATATTTATTATTTAAAGTATTTCTCGAAAAGAAATCAAATATCTTGAGAAATATCAAAATTCTTTCAGGAAAATCTATTGTTTTAATTTTAATAAAATTCTTTGCAAAATTGAATTATTTTCATAAAAAAACAATATTAGTCAAGAGAGTAAAATTTTTTTCTTATAGTAATAAAATTCTTTTCAGAAATTCAATTATTTCAAAGAAAATTCAATAAAATTTTGCGCAAATATTTAATTAATTTCTTAAAGAATAAAAATTTCTGAGGATTTCGATTATTTACAAATTTTTTGTAAATTTCTTCGCAATAATTCAATTATTTTTATAAATAATAAAACTGTTCTCATGAATTGAATTATTTTCATAAAAAATTAAACTTACCCGCGTGGAAATGAAAGTATGGGCAAAAGATGGCAAAAGATGGCAAAGTGTGGGTAAAGGATAGCGAAATGTGGCAGTAAGTTTGCCAAAGATGGCAAAGTATTGCTAAGGAGCGAATCCCATGGTTTAACTATGGCAGCAACGTAGATAAATTTTTTTATGTGAATTTAATATTATAACAAATATTTAATTATTCAATAAAAATATTATTCTAAATTATTATTTGAATTTAAATGATAAATTGTTAATTTCACAAGGTTTAAATTTGAAAGTTTTGAAAATTTTAATTTCTATGCAAAAATAATAATGATTAAAAAATTATTTTCTATAGATTTTTGAACGATGGGCAAAAGATGGCGACTATGGGATGAAAAAAAATTATTTTCTATAGATTTTTGAACTATGGGCAAAAGATGGCGAACTATGGGATAAAGAAAAAAAAATTATTTTCTATACATTTTCGAAGTATGGGTAAAAGATGGCGAACTATGGGATAAGAAAAAAAAATATTTTTTATACATTTTTGAACTATGGGCAAAAGATTGCGAACTATGGGATAAGAAAAAAATATTTTTTATACATTTTCGAAGTATGGGCAAAAGATGGCGAACTATGGGATAAGAAAAAAACTTATTTTCTATACATTTTTGAACTATGGGCAAAAGATGGCGAACTATGGGATAAGAAAAAAAAATTATTTTCTATAGATTTTCGAAGCATGGGCAAAAGATGGCGAACCATGGGATGAAAGAAAACTTATTTTCTATACATTTTCGAACTATGGGCAAAAGATGGCAAACTATGGGATGAAAAAAAATTATTTTCTATAGATTTTTGAACTATGGGCAAAAGATGGCGAACTATGGGATAAGAAAAAAAATTATTTTCTATACATTTTCGAAGTATGGGTAAAAGATGGCGAACTATGGGATAAGAAAAAAAAATATATTTTTTATACATTTTCGAAGTATGGGCAAAAGATGGCGAACTATGGGATAAGAAAAAAAATATTTTTTATACATTTTCGAAGTATGGCAAAAGATGGCGAACTATGGGATGAAAAAAAATTATTTTCTATATATTTTTGCTCTATGGGCAAAAGATGGCGAACTATGGGATAAGAAAAAAAATTATTTTCTATACATTTTCGAAGTATGGGTAAAAGATGGCGAACTATGGGATGAAAAAAAATTATTTTCTATAGATTTTTGAACTATGGGCAAAAGATGGCGAACTATGGGATAAGAAAAAAAATTATTTTCTATACATTTTCGAAGTATGGGTAAAAGATGGCGAACTATGGGATAAGAAAAAAAAATATTTTTTATACATTTTCGAAGTATGGGCAAAAGATGGCGAACTATGGGATAAGAAAAAAAATATTTTTTATACATTTTCGAAGTATGGGCAAAAGATGGCGAACTATGGGATGAAAAAAAAATATTTTCTTTACATTTTCGAAGTATGGGCAAAAGATAGCGAACTATGGGTTAAGAAAAAAAATTATTTTCTATAGATTTTCGAAGTATGGGCAAAAGATGGCGAACTATGGGATAAGAAAAAAAATTATTTTCTATACATTTTCGAAGTATGGGCAAAAGATGGCGAACTATGGGATAGAAAATAAACTATTTTCTATACATTTTCGAACTATGGGATGAAAAAAATATATTTTTTTACATTTTAGAACTATGGGCAAAGTATGGCGAACTATAGGATGAAAAAAATATATTTTTTTACATTTTAGAACTATGGGCAAAGTATGGCGAACTATGGGACGAAATTTTTCTTTATATCTTTAAAGTATGTACAAAGAATGGCGAATTATAGAAAGTATATATATATCAGGGACCGATTCCAAAACAAAATCAAATAAAAAATTACTTTCGTTTTAGTGTTAGAGTCGAATTGAAATTCCGATCCCATTGGGATATTCAGAATCCAAAATGGAATTCTGACAGAATTCTTATAGGAATTCTAATTAAAATTCAGATCGGAATTACTTTAGGAATTCCAATCAAAATTCCGATTACGGACGGAATTCCGATTCCATCGGCATTTTCAGAATACAGATCGGAATTCTGACAGAATTCTTATAGGAATTCCAATTGGAATTCCGATTTCTAAGGAAATTCTGATCCCATTACAATTTTCAGAATCCAGATCGGAATTCTGACAGAATTCTTATAGGAATTCAGATCCCATTAGAATTCTGACAACATTCTAATAGGATTTCTAATCAAAATTCAAATCGCAATTCCGACAGAATTCTTTTAGGAATTCCAATAATAATTTCGATTACTGATGAATTCCAATCACATCGCAATTTTCAGAATCCATATCGGAATTCTGACAGAATTTTTATAGGAATTCTAATCAAAATTCCGATCCTATCGGAATTATCAGAATCCTGATTGGAATTCTGACAGAATTCTTACAGGAATTCTAATCAAAATTTTGATACGAATTCCGAAAGAATTCTTCTTGGCATTCCAATCAAAATTCCGACAGAATTATTTTAGGAATTTCAATCAAAATTCCGATTTCTGACGGAATTCCGATCTGATCGGAATTTCCAAGTGAAGGTAAAATTCCCTGTAGAAGACGTGTCGAATTTGCACCGAATTTAGTCAGGTTGTTGTTGTCCATCTTTTGCCCATAGTTCGAAAATGTGTAGAAAATAGTTTTTTTCATCTCATAGTTCGCCATATTTTGCCGATAGTTCGAAAATGTATGGAAAATAATTTTTTTTCTTATCCCATAGTTCGCAATCTTTTGCCCATACTTCGAAAATGTATAAAAAATATTTTTTTTTCTCATCCCATAGTTCGCCATCTTTTACCCATACTTCGAAAATGTATAGAAAATAATTTTTTTTCTTATCCCATAGTTCGCCATCTTTTGCCCATAGTTCAAAAATCTATAGAAAATAATTTTTTTTCATCCCATAGTTCGCCATCTTTTACCCATACTTCGAAAATGTATAGAAAATAATTTTTTTTCTTATCCCATAGTTCGCCATCTTTTGCCCATACTTCGAAAATGTATAAAAAATATTTTTTTTCTTATCCCATAGTTCGCCATCTTTTGCCCATAGTTCAAAAATCTATAGAAAATAATTTTTTTTCATCCCATAGTTCGCCATCTTTTGCCCATACTTCGAAAATGTATAAAAAATATTTTTTTTTTATCCCATAGTTCGCCATCTTTTGCCCATACTTCGAAAATGTATAAAAAATATTTTTTTTTTATCCCATAGTTCGCCATCTTTTACCCATACTTCGAAAATGTATAAAAAATATTTTTTTTTCTTATCCCATAGTTCGCCATCTTTTACCCATGCTTCGAAAATCTATAGAAAATAATTTTTTTTTCTTATCCCATAGTTCGCCATCTTTTGCCCATAGTTCAAAAATCTATAGAAAATAATTTTTTTTCATCCCATAGTTTGCCATCTTTTGCCCATAGTTCGAAAATGTATAAAAAATAAGTTTTCTTTCGTGCCATGGTTCGCCATACTTTGCCCATAGTTCATTTTAACAGTTAAATTAAAAAAACCATTTAAAAAATAATTTTTTTATATGCCTCACTTTGTTTATGGTTTAAAAATGAAAAATATTAAAAGTTTTTGTGTTTTTTATTATTTTGTTTGATGAAAAATTGATTTATGTTGCTGCCATAGTTAAACCATGGGATTCGCTCCTTAGCAATACTTTGCCATCTTTGGCAAACTTACTGCCACATTTCGCTATCCTTTACCCACACTTTGCCATCTTTTGCCATCTTTTGCCCATACTTTCATTTCCACGCGGGTATCCCAATGTATAAACGACAAGTCAGGAAAAAAAGAAAATTAAATATTTGTGGCAATCCTGCTTAAGTTAAAGTTAAAATAAAATAAAGTTAAAAGTTAAAATAAGTCTATTTTTAAGTAAAAATTTGACTTGAATCATGATCTGAATCATAACAACCCTGAAAAACACTTTGGATGTAAAAAAACAGATACAAAAATATTGTATAGATATAAAAATACTATTTTGCATACTTCCATATTTCTAGGTTAAATTCCGATTCTAATATCCTTGAAACAAGCGCTCTTGTAATAAAAACTGAATTAAGGTTGAAAAATTGAAAATATTTAGATACTCAGGAATTGAGTTAAAACAATCTCTCCGCTTCCGTTTTTTGTAGGAAAATAAATAAATGATAGAAATTGACTCGTGCAACTTCAATATATATAGAGAGAACAATAATATTTTTGAAAGCTTAATCTTGAGGTTGCATCTGTTGCAGACAAATTCCCTGTTTCTCTCTCTCTTTAATATATAACGGCTAAAACAATATCGTTTATATATAGTATATAAACTATAATATGTGGGATAAATGGATCATATAAACAGAGATTGATTCCAAACTTTTGTTGTAGTTTCTTGTTTTTCGAAATATATTGTGTGTTGCGGACAAGTTTTACTCCAATTATATCATCCGGCATGTTTTGAATATAATGAATTATGTAAATATTCATACATGATTTGTATGTGACAGAAATATTTTATATTCTTTTGCACTTGCCGCACTATATATAGCAGCAAAGAAGTTTTTCAAAGAATATATAAACTTTGCACAATCTCTCAAAAGCCGCAGCTGTCACATTTTATCAGGAAAAAAAATGATAAATGAAAAAAGTCTCTCTTTCTCTCTCAAGGTTACAAAAGTGTAGTGTAGAGAAAATTACTTTGATCGAGAATAATAGATGAATATTTTAAAGACTCTTTTGAAATCTTGGGGGTTGAAACTTTACGGTCTTACTTTGTTTCCTTATCATTATTTGACCTAATTTTCACTTGACCTACAAGTTATTTGCTTATTTGGGAATGGTTGTTAAAAATTCGTTTCTGAATAAAGGTTAAAATTTGGAATTCGTAAATGGTATTTATCGTGTTCATTAAAAATGGGTTTTTTTTAAGAGCCTTTGGTCTTTTTTTCTAAAAGATTTTTGTAAACTGATTCAATTTGGTGCAATAAGAATATAATATCCGCTTTTTTATTTTAAACCCACTGCTGACATTTGATATTGATCCATAAAAAATTCAGTTATTACTTTTTCAACTTAGTCGACTATTTTCTGGTGGGTTATTACAATGTAGAAAAGCATTTTCCCTTTAAGTTTCTACAGCAGTTTAATAATCAGCATATATAGAGACGATATGTGAGCATTGAAAATACTGTGAGAGAAAAGTAAAAGTAAGTCGAGTCGGAAGCCAGTTATAGTGTGTAATGTTATAATAGTTGAGAGTCTCTCTCTCTCTCTCTCTTTCTCTTCTACCCAAAGAGGCAATAAAATGTAAACATTGTTTTCATCCCTAATCTCTTTATCAGCACATGGTTGGCTGAATGCCAACTGACTTTCTATAAAATCTCTGCACGAGCATAGCGTGTTTTCTGATTTGCTTCATTCCCTTTTGAGAAAAGCAGTTTAATTTCTCGATTCCCCTAGTAGTATATCGTTGTTAAAATTTAATTCCATCCGATAGATATAGCTGTAAAATGTAATATATTACACGCAAGGAAATCCTTCTACAAATCCCCATACAAACTGGGCGAGGGAAAAAATTTTCACTCCTTTTAATTAAAAAAATGAAAAAAAAGATAACGAAGAAGAAACTCTTCGTTTTTGTTCTTCAAGTTTTGTTGCTATTCGGTTCAGGTTAGTATCAAGTTGAGTATAGTGACAAACTTCAAGTTACTCCAAATTCCCTTGGTCGGAATTTCAGGATCTTTAGGTTGAGGAGACTTGTAGGATAATTTTGGATTTTAATTATTTCTTACGGAATAATTAAGTGGAAAATTTCGAGATTACTGAATGGAATATTTTCGCAAGTATTTTATGTAATTTGCAGAGATGTTTATTAATATTTATTTTGTTACTGATATTGTATTTTATTATTAATATTGTATTTTATTTTTGATATTGTATTTTATTATTAATACTGTATTTTATTATTAATACTGTATTTCATTTTTGATACTGTATTTTATTATTGATATTGAATTTTACTATTAATATTGTATTTTCTTATTGCTATTGTATTTTATTAGTAATATTGTATTTTATTATTGATATCGTATTTTATCAATGATAGCGTATTTTATTATTAATATCGTATTTTATTGATTAGGTAAAATATTATTATTTGTTTAAATAATTATTAATTCTATAAAAATGTGGTAACATTTTTATAGAATTAATAATTATTTAAACTACCTTCACGGTAGTGGAATTAATTTTTATTATTAGCAAAAAAAAATTGTGGGGTATTATTTTAATAACAAAATGGATTAAAACAACTTGCAATGCTCTAATTCGTCAATGGATTAAAATAATCAATTGAAGGATTATTTTTTCCAAACAGTAACAAATATGATTTGATTTTGATTTAGAGTGGCAAATTTTTTTGTCGCTGAAAAAATTAATCCGAAAATGAATCATTTTAATCTTTTTTTGGTGTTTCAACTGCAACGATTTTTAATTCCTCATAATTTACTTCGTGATGTTAAAAATCCATTTTTTTAATATACAGAATAATTTTTTTAACAAATGGCAAATTAAATGAAGAAACAAGAAAAAAAACAAAAGAATCTCACGAATATTCAAAAGAAAAGTTAGACCAATGTTTATTAGATTTATGACACTAAAAGCTGCTATTCTTATTTTTTTTTATAAATTACACGCTGCTTTAAATCAACTAATAATTAAAATACAAAATTTTTATCAAAAATTTAAAAAATTAAAATTTTTTTAAAAGTTTTTTTAGACAATTCAATTATTTTGAAAAATTTAAAGAAATTTTTTCATTAAAATTCAATTCATTTAGCAAATAATGGAAATCTTCGCAGAAATTCAATTATTTGCATAAATAATAAAATGTTTGCAGGAATTCAATTGTTTAAAATACAATTTTCATAGAATTTTGTTGAAAAAATCAATTATTTAAAAAAAATGTTATGAAATTCTTCTCGGTAATTCAATTATTTTTTTAAATGTTATTAAAATTCGATATAAGATATTGATTAAATTATTAAAATTCTGTATAAGAATTGAATTAATTTTAATCAGTTTTAAATTAAATTCGTCGAAAAAATGTGTAAGAATTAAAATATTCAAGTAAATAATAAAATTTTTCACTGGAATTCAATTATTTTTATAAATAACAAAATAATTTAGATAAATTGAACTATTTTCAAAATAATTTTAATAGAATTATTAGCAAAAATTTAATTATTTTCATAAATAATAAATCTTTGTCAGGAACTCAATGACTTGATATACAATTTTCATAAAATTTTTCTAACAATTTTACACAGTAATACTTAAAAATATTGTAATTGTAATTTCTTGTGAATAGATAAAAAAGTTTAAATATTTATTAAATAAAAACTATTCAAGTACTGAATGTAATTCATTTTAAAAATTATGAAAAGTATTTGCATCTTTTGAAAAATTGTTATTAAAATGTTTTGAAGATACAGTTGAAATCCCGTAAATTATTTTTAAAAGATTAAATTATATTTTCAATTATTTAGAAATGTTGTCAAATTTCATTGAAATAGATTGTAAATTTAAAATGTCTCTTTTATGCATATTTAAAAATTATTTTGAAATCTAATTGTTTTTTTGTAGAATTTAAAACTAAAATTTAGAAAATTGTCGAATAATTCATGGGGCTAAAGTTACGAACGTACAAATGAACGAATTTTTTTTCACCTTTAGTGTTTTTTAAAATTAATATCGAAAAAAGAAAGAAAAATTGAAATTAAACAATATTTAGCTTAGAATTAATTTGTTTTAATCTAAAAAATAATTTTTTTGCAAATAAAATATAAATTAGAAGAAGTAAAAAAATATTGTTGATCATTTGAACGTTCGAAACTCTAGGAACGTGAATAATTGTAAATTTAAAAAGCTTTTTCATACATTTTAACATTGTTTTGAAAAATAATCGTATTTTTGTAGAATTTAAAACGAAAATTTAGAAAATTGTTGAATTTTTATGATCCTCAAATTTTGTTACGTTCAAATGAACGAAATATTTTTTATTGAAGATATTTTTGTAAATTACTAATCAGAAATAAATTTAAAAACTGAAATTTTACATTTTGAAAGTAAGAAATTAATTTTTTTGGATAGTAATAAAAAATAATTACAATAAAAATTCAATTTGTAGAAGAAACAAATAAATTTCGTTCATTTGAACGTTCAGAACTTTAGAGTCTTGAATTTTTGTGAATATCGAGAATTCAAGTTATTAGCAGAATGAGAAAAAATGTGAATTTTTTAAAATGTAAATTAGAAAAAATGCAGAATTAAATTTTTGTTATTTTTCTGAAACATCTAAAACGAATAATGAATTGTTTTTAGTTGTTAAATTTAATTTTTCAATAGCTATTTTTTTTACTACTTTTTTCGGTCTTAGAGATACTTTTTAAAAATTAATTATAGACAAGATTTTTTAAGTTTCATTCTAGAAAACTAAATTTGGATTGGAATAAACGATTTTCTCAGCGTGTAAAAATTTTAGTTTCCCTATTGTAAATTTTCATAAAAGAAAATTTTAACAAGAAAGAAAATAAAAAGAATGCCATTAAAGAAGGAAAATAAGGGTAATTTTCCCTTCATGACTTTGCGATAATTGAGGGAAATTTAATATTTTCTGAAATTCATTTTCTCGCGGAGCTTAAAAGAAGCACACTTGATATTTCTTTATCGGGGAAAAACGGAAGGTTTTAGTTGTAATTAATTGAAGGAGAGGGATCAAAGTAAAGTATACACACAGCATTATATATATGAAAATGGCACACTAATAATATATTATACACGCAAATATGGTGTGTCTCACTATTAATTAATTAATATCGTTCCTCAACGCGTATACATCTCTCTATACACATATTTATCCACGATATTGTATTTCATAAAAAAAATGGGTATTTTATATACGAGCGATTTAATTTCCTCTTTTTCCCTCAATATACAGAAGTTTATGATTGTAATTTCCTTTCCTTCTTTTTGTTTTTTTTTTTTTATTGTGGCGGCAGAGATTGAAAACTGTTTTTCCGCGAAGTGCGTATAATTCAACCTGTCTGTTTTGTCGCACGCAATACTTGACGATAATATTTTTTTTATATCCAAGGCGGGTGTAAACCCATTGAGCGTGAAGCCACGTGGTTGGCGGACAGCCAACTGGAAAAGTGGCCGAGTTATGTTTATAACTGCATATATATATTCCACGAGGGATTTGCCACGCTTCGTAACAGCTATATACCGATATGAAGCCTTACGTGTTTGTCTACGAGACGGAAATCTTTGGAACGCGAATTCACAAATTCTTCTCTTTTCCCTTTTTTTTTAAGTAGAGGGAAAGAGTTTTTTTTGCACACCGTGTGTGTGTGTCTCTTTTCTCGTTTTTTTTCTGCTTCTCACTCAGTGAAATTGAAAGAAGAAGAAGAAGAAGAAAAAAAATTGTGAAGGGTTCAATTTGCGATATGCAACAAATATGATGGCGAAAAAAGAAAGAAAAGGAGATATGTTCTTTTCAATTTCTCCATTAGAGAGAAATTTCCGAATGTGTGTGAGTGTGTTTGTGTTTATCTTCTTTTCTTGAAAATGGTTTTAATTCAAAGATTTTCCATTTACGTTTCCACGATTTCTGTGAGGGATCACATTAGAAGAGTAGCAGTTCAATCATTCCTTGTGCTTTCGAGGATGAAAGACTGATGAATGAACTGAGAGTCAGGGTCACTGGTCCGTAACTTTATATTCTATTTTTAGATTTTACTGCTCTTTCGGAAGGGAAAACTCTCTTGATATTGAGTGCATTTGGCCTTTGAGGTAGTGATGGTGGAAATAAAGTTTTTGCTTGTTTATCAAGAAACGAGTCTGGAAAGTTAATGGCTATGAGATGTGAGGTCGTTTTCAAAAATCAACGGATTAGATGCGTAAACTTGCTTTTTCTGATTTATCCTCAATGAAGATGTTTTCTTCTCGGTTTTCTATGGAAAAAAGAATCCGAAAGTATCGTTTTTTGTTTTCTTTTTTACACCGGGCGGAAAGAATTTGTTTCCAAGAAACTTGTTTGTTTTATCAACATCACTTTGTGATCTTTAATCTTTGGGGAACTTTCTTTTTAGTGTTATCGATAATGGGAATCATGTAGTTGCGTTTTCTTTTTAATTAATTTTTTCCTTTTACAAACTTGTTGAATTTGGGTTCTAATTTTTCTTTTTAACATTTCTGTGGAATTTTTTATTACTTTTTCTATTTAATGTCTAATATTTCGCCTTGAAAATTGCTGTGAAATGTTTTCTAGAAGCATAGAAGCAACGGGCTTAATGACAAGTTTCGTTATTTATTTTTGAAGAAAGATGTCAGTGGCTTCGTGTGTTTTTCTTTCACACTTTTGAAAATTACATAACTGCAACATCCGTGAAGTCAGTCTGCTTCCGGTTATAGTCTAACAATTATGTCTGGGTGTTCGTGACACGTCATTAGAGGCCGGGCGTCTAAAATACTTGGAGAATTAACTCTCTCTGTCTCTCGTTTACTCTCTCGTTCACTCTCAAAAGAAGAGCGAAAAACAGAAAGTAATTAGTCTACTTTTAACAAAGGTATTTTTATTTATCACAAAAGGAATGGTTTACTTCATTTTTGGATTATAAATAGATGTTTGGTAAAATGATGCATTATTTTTAGTGCGTGATTAACCTTGAACTGGGGAAATTGTGTTGAAGTTAATATTAGTTTCATTGAGAATCTCTTGGGAATTTTAGTATAGATTCTCGATACGCAGAATATAGAACGCGAAATGGATATTTGGCTCCACAATGTCGGTCGCCGTAAATATTTTAGTAGATTGAACCATCACGTGAGTGTTAATACGTGTAATATCCGTATAAATATACACATATTTGAATAAAAACGTTACATTCGCTTGGGGTATATATTCCGATAGCTGTTCGATTTTTCTATTATTGAAAATAACATTATCATTTTCCTTTTACTGAAATATGTGTATACAATTTTTTTTAGTTATTTTCACTTCTATTTGCAAACAGGAATATCGATATTAGAACTAATTCGGACTCCTGTCTGATTACTACTGATAATTCGATAAAATGATTCGAATAAACCGAAAGTTTTAATAGAAATTGCAGGAAAAAAAAACCGAAAATACGGAAAAGTTGCAACAAAACTTTATTTATATTGTTCGAAATTGACATGACCTTAAATTCTTGAAATGCAGGACTATTTCTGCGTTGACGTGCCTCTTGTTATAATAATGACACAACAATATAGAGCAAGTGGGTGTCTATTAATAGGGTCACATTATAAGATCTCTTTTCAGATTGCGAATAGTGTGGAAATTTTGAAGTCGAATAGCTTTCTTGAATAATAGATCAAGTTAACGAGAACGCGAATGACAAGTTTATTGCTTTTAAAGACGTTTAGGGCCAAAGAGAAGAAGATGCTTTGGCTATCGAAAATGCCAAAAATCTTGCGGATGATTTTGATTTTGTAGAATCGTCCATATAGGGAGCATTGATGATGATGATGATGATAATGATGGTTATGGATGTGTGCGGAATAATTAGATCAACGGTTATACTCCTCGGGGACTTAATTAAAGGCTGGCATGCATTACGCACGAAGGGAGGTCTTAAAATGTCACGTTTTCCTCGGGAGATTAATGTTTCCTATTCCATATACATATATAAGAGCGGAAGGTCTCGTGACAATAGATTAAAGTTATTGATTAGCAAATTGACGAAATTAGTCTTAATTTGAATATCAAGATAACCACTTCAATTTGTATAGGTAATTCTGTAATTTTAAGGGAATATTAACACACTTGCGATGCAATGATAAATGTATCATTATTGAAGTTTTATGTTTTCAACATTCGTTCTATTTTTATACTAATTGGTCTTATTTTTTTGATTTCAGAATCATGAATACAGTGGCTATGGAGATGAACCTCGACGTAAGAGGTGAGTTTTTCTACTTTTTTAACCCTATTAAAAAACTTTTCCTTTTTTAAGAATCTGAGCTAATGTGTTTCAATAACACAACATATACTTTAACACCTTACGGAGCATTACATTTTTGAAATGAAAAAATATTCATATTTACAATTGAATTATAAGGGAGAATGCTAATTAGTGTTTAAAATTATATATAGAACTAATTTGGTTATATGTATTTTTTTTAAATTGGAGAGCTGGGGAGAAAAAAATATTAATTTAATGGTAGGGAAAAAAAAATTTAAAACGTGTAGAGGTTTTTAAAATACACGCATTGGGGATGTATTTTAAACTAATTATCCGGAATAACGATTCTAGCTATTACAGAGTAGGACATTATGCGAGACACTAACGACCGTTTAAAATCCAGGTGTTCGCACATTGGTACTTTTCCAGATTTATACGCGGTACACATATATAAAAAAGCTAAATGTTTTCTAGAATGGCACATTTACATTTGGGGAGCCGGTCGACAAAATTATTGAGTCGTGACAATTTTTGCATTTGCGCAGACGACGACGAAAGCATATTCTGTTTAAATGTGTGTGAATCGTCTACAAGGGAGTTGCACAATCGATCTCGTGCCTAATGTCTCTTTTTAAGTCGCTACATTTACAATAGTTAACAATAAAAAGGGGAAAAACTGATTCAGAATTCACATTGATGAAAATATTAATTTTTTCTGTTTGTAAAGTTTTGTAATTACCAGAAATTGACATGGAAGATGAAAAATATGAATTTTTGTGAATAGTGTTGGAAAGTACGATAAGGATTCTCTCTTTAGGAATAGAATAAATGCACAATATTGGCTTTTGTTTGAATGTAAATTCGTCCCACTGAATCTCACTTAACGCTCGAGTTAACTTATTATTAGACTTGGCCAAAGTAGATGTGGCACCACACAAACTTGGGTAACTGCTTTTGCATCGCGTTTAATTAATTTTGTCTTGAGATTTGACCTCACCGTTTTGATAATTAACAAACGGTTAATTTCATGGTTAAGTTTGGGATTTTTATTTCCATGTCGCATTGTTCTGGGTTCCTAACTTGCATATGTATATGCGAAAATTTAAAACAATAAATCAGAATTTAATTAGTATACATACTTTTGAAAAATGATTCATGTTCCTTTTTTTTTACGAGAAAACGTCGCAATTATTTTTGTTGAAATAATACGACAATTTTTATTCGTTAAAATTTTCTTTTATATTTCATCTCGTTGTAATTTTTAATAGTTAATTAAAGTCAACTTTATTAGTGACATTCAATAAAAAAATATGCGTTTTTCTCTTTCTCTTTCTCGCGGATAATAATTAAAAAGTGTGTAACAAAATTGGAATACTTAGTTTTCGTATCGCATGTTCATGAAAAATGAATAATTAGTATAAACTCTCGCAAAGCATAATGTGAATAAAGAATAGTTGCTGTAGGGAAATAAAGTTGAAATTGCGTATATATAGAAGAAGGCAAACGAACTAAAGCAGGCAATGTTCCACTTTGTAAACTTGTCTACTTTGTAATCAGTCAAAAGTTAGTTTTTGAATAGAAATATAACAGAAAGTTTTTCGATAAAAATAAAGGAATGGAAGTTAATTGAATAATTTTATTTATTTCTATGTAGCTTCCCCTTATGGAAGGCAAAGAGTTTGTGTTTTTTTTTCATTAAAACCTTTCAGTTTATTACAAAAAAATATTGACATTTAAAAATCTGAAGTTGATATTTAATTCAATCACAAAATTGATTTTGTAATTAATGTTAATTTGTAGATTTTTATTTATGGAAATGGGAAGTAGTGATAAAAATTTTTCATGTTACGATTATAGATTATACTGAAGTAATAGATGGTTAAATAATAAATGAGTTTAAATTACCGAGTTTTTTTAATAAAAATATTTGTCTGATTTTTCAGGGAGGACAATAATAAACCGAATCACGTGCTTTTGTTCACAATTATCAACCCCGTTTACCCCATCACAGTGGTGAGTGCAGAATTTTTTTTTATTTATTAATATTCTTAAAATAGGTTACAAAAGAGAGAATATGTCGAAGCATTTATATATTTCGATATTTTTAAATATTAAAAGCACTTTTGATATGAAATATTAAAAAATGGTACATTTTTTAAAAATAAAAAATGTTATATGTTTATTGATGGACTTTTATTAATAATTCAAGCTTAATGATAAATGTTTATCAATAGTATAGATTTTTATGAATTATGCATTTTATCAATAATACGCTTTTATACTCTCTAAATTTAAATTAGTTTAAAAATAAACAAATTGGTGATTACTAATTCAGGGTTGCTATTTGCATGTCAGGGAATTCAGGGAAAAGTCAAAAGTTTTTATTTAAATTTCGTCAAAATTTTAAGGGCATTGTGCATTTTTAGTATTCTTAATAATGTAATAATTTTTTTGGTTTAATTATAAATATATGAATATTTATAATTAGTTTAAATTATATTTTATGCGTATTGTATTTATATAAATGTTTTATATTCTCTTTTTTATTTCTCTCTCTTTCTCTTTATCATTGAAATGGAAAAGCGATTTTAAATGAAAGTATGATTGACTGTGACACGGTGCAGCTGGTAAATGTTGAGTTTGCAGAAAAGTACAATAGAGAAAAAAATATTGGTAATATCCAACGGAATTGGATTTCAAAATTACGCAGTAACATCATAGTATTTATCGAATGAAACAAAAAACGAATAATTGTTGTGCAGTTTCAATTTTGCAGTCTAGTTTTTTCCTTCTCTTTTCTCTTTTTTTTTATTTTGTTACCTTTACTTTATTTTTGGTTTTGCCAGTAATAGACGGGATCGACACTATATATCTTGTATTTATTTGTGGTTGAAGAGCGTTCACACTCCGTGCATACGCAAGTGTTCACATAGCTCACCGGTCACAAGCGCTTTTTTTTTGTCTTAGTTTGCCTTGGCCATCATGCTAATTAAAGAGTCGCTTTTAAAATTTACATTTTTCTTTTATTTATTCTTTGAATTTGTCGTTGCGAAAATTTTTTACTTTTTTAGCTATTCCGAAACAAGAGAATGGGTTTTTACTTTTTAAAAATGCAAATTTCCTATGAATTTAATTAGAAATTTGAATAAAACTTGGATTTTTGCAAAAATGGTAGTAATTCAAATTCTTTCTTGAAATTAGTTAAATTTGCCAATATGAATTAAATTGAAATAATTTTTAAAAAAAATTCAAAAATAATGATAAATTTGTAAAAAAAATTTAGTTAAAAACAATTTTAAAGAATTAATTCTAGAGAGGTTACGAATGATTGCAGAAAATTAATTATTTCTAAAAGTCATAAAATTCTTCTTACAAAAGTTCAATTATGTTCAGAATTTAAAGAAAAATTTTAATCGAACTTACAATTATCTTGATAAATAGCAAATTTTTTCTCTGGAATTCAATTATTTAAAAAAAATTTTCTCATTTTAAAGATTTTTAATATAGCTACTATTTTAATAAATTTCCCAAAAGAATTCAATTATTTTAAACAAATTTAATAAAATTGTAATTAAAAACTTAAAATATTTTTCTAAATAATAAAAATTGCAGAGAAATTCAATTAATTATTAGACTTTTTTTGTATAAATTCACAATAATTCAATTATTCATTCAAGAAATTCAATTATTTTTAAAAATTAAAAAAAAAAACTCGTGTTAATATTTAAATTATTCTTTATAGATAGCAAAATTTTCCGCCTCAATTCAATTCTATTCAGAAATTTTTCTAAAATTTATTGTAAAATTAAAATTATTTTCATAAAAAAATCAAATATTTATCACAAGGATTCAATTGTATTTTCAAAATTAATAAAATTCTTCGCAGAAAATCAATTATTTTCAAAAAATCTAAAATAAATTGTCGTCAATATTATACAATTATCTTCTTTTGAAAACAATTTTGACAATGTTCTACACGAATATTCAATTATTAAAATAAAAATAAAAATTTTAGAGCGATTCAATTATTTAAAATAGAATTTTAAAAAAAGTATTTTTTTGTTGTTGAAAAAATCAAATGTTTTAAAATTTTACATTAAAGTCTTCGGAGTAATTCAATATTATATTCATAAATTAAAAAAAAATCTTTTTAGAGACTTAATTATTTTCATAAATAACAATAGTTATCACAGGAATTCAATTACTTTCAAACATTTTTTATAAAGTTCATTGCAAAATTTTAATTAGTTTCAACAATTTTTCTTAATTTCAATAATTTTTTGATCTATTTAAATAAAATTTCCAAAAAGAATTCAATTATTTAAAAATAATTGTGACAAAAAAATTATTTGTTAAACACAATTTTTTAAAAATAATTTTTATATGTTTGTTAAACACAATTTTTTAAAATAAATTTTTACATTTTCTAATTACAAATATTATTTTTGTTATCTATAAATTATGAAAAATAGCTGCATATTTTCAACTTGTCAAACATTTAATTTTCTAAAGAGAAAAAAACTAACAAAAGCTTACACAGAAACTAACTTTAGAATGTAAGGGACAGAAAACGCGAAATAATGAATACGAAGATTATTATATTTTGTAATTTGTGTTTTAAGAAATTTAAAAATTTGTCAAATTAACCACGTTGAAGTTTACAACGTTTATCAACGAAAAAAATTGTTCACTTAATAAATTAATAAAACATAACTCATCAATATTGACAAAAAATTTTTTAGAAAAAATAAATTGATATGATCTAATTATAATTATTATACAATTAAATATTGAATTATTAATAATATTGGAATAGAATAAATAAATTTTTTTCTTCATCAACACTTCAACTTTGTAAATTAAAACCATTAATTTAGAACCAAGTTTGTGGTTAATTATTAATTTTTTTTTATTGATTTCAAGAGAGGGGTTTTTCTGTTGTATTGTTGCCTTTTTGGCTCGTGGTTTTAAACACGGTTTTCAAAATATGTTACATTAGCAATATACTGTGAGAATATTAAAGTACCTCGTGCATAACTGTTTGATAACTTCTGTAAGCCGTTTGCACAATGTTTTAATAATTCCCAGCTTGTACTATAACTTCACTCTTCACCCGCGCACATGGAGAGAGGGAGATTTTTTATGACAAAAATTATTGCTTTTAATTCTTAAATACTTCTGACAAATTTTCCCTTGAAAAGAATATAATAGATCTTTTTATGAACTGTGTGTCTATTTTTAAATCGCATATATTGTTTCGAACAGTTAGGATAATTTTCATGATTCTAAAATCCAGTTTTAATAATGTAAATAACTGATAGGGCGCGCGTACTGGATGGAATAAATTACAATCAAGGAAAACATTAATTACTAAACGTGTATGGTAATTTTTATACGCTCTTATCACATGATACAAGACGTATTTAATTTTTCGCGAAAACATTTTATGAAGTTTTGAACTTTTTCTTTTTATAACATTCAAGTTTGCAATTTCCTATTTTTTTTTTGATAATTCCCTCCTTTCTCTCACTGTTATATTTAAATGAAAACCAGAACTGTTAGTTTAATAGGCTGTTGCTGTGGGTTTTTAGAGGCATTAAATGCAATGCGATATACTTAAAAGTTTTATCACTTACTATTCATTCGATAACTTTATTTGTGTGTTGAGGATATATATAGATATATTTAGAAGAATAAAAATTTCTAATTCTAACTTTGCAGAGAAGTTGTAATTTGCATTTACAGTATTTCTTGCTGGAAAGTTGAAGTTCTTCAAATAAGTTTTCGTGCACTTGCACCGCATTTCTTCTTCATCTCCTCCTCTATTTCTTACTTCCCCTGAATAGATATATATATATGTACATATATAACGGATTCAGCTTGGTGATTAAGTCTAGCTCTGGAACCCAAGACGATTACATGCCTACCGCAAAGACGTGTTATACCACGTGTATGCAAATACCAGGTAGATTATCATTGCCTTCCTCGCTTTTATATATACATATAGATATATGGCATATATGTATATATACATAGCTATAACTCAAAGAGAACTCTCACAAGAGTCGAGGAACATTTTCACATATATATATATAAATTGGTAACTATGCGCTGCTCTCCAATATACTTGATACTTTGCACATTGCAAGGTCTCGTTTGTTGGTCTTCAAAAGATAATTTCCCTATATTAAGTGACCGCGATGTTTACACGTCGCGTGTGGCTTGCATGGTTTCTTGCAATTTGTACAACCCACTTGCTTATACCTATTTAAGGCTAGACTCTTTCAAAAACTATATATATACCTTTCAACTGATATATAATTCAACTTCCTCTTCCTCTTGATGCAATTTAAATTAGTCTCATTAACTGTTTCTCTTGTCTTGTATATCACTATTGATAAAATCTTATTTATCTACTGGATAAGAGTCTGTGGTCTTCTTTTCTTTACGAGGAATTGTGTTTTTTGACACTTCAGAATTGTAATTTGTATAATTGTTTTTTGAACTTCAGAATTTTTAGTTTTAGAACCTTTTGGTTTTTCAAGGTTGACACAGGTCAGGGAATTTAGGGAAAAAACAAATTTTTGTTAACAGTATTGGTAAAAGATATAAAAACTTTTAGAACATACATGAAAGAATTTTCAATTTTAATGCCTTTTCTTATATTTGCCTCGTAAACTATGAAATTAGTAATTACCGCGAATTCTAAAACAAAAACTAAAAATTTTACTATTACTGACAATAATTTTCTTTTTGAAATAACTTATTTCTTCAAGAACTATCATTAAATTATTACTTTATGTATTATTTCGTGAATAATTTTTGACTTAAATATTTCAATATCAATTGAATTTTAGAAGAGTTTTAGTTACAAATTTCATAAATGAAGTTCTAAAGGCTTTTAATTTGAAATTTTATAAAATAACGAAGTTGAAGTCCACAACGTTGATCAACGAAAAAAAATTATTTTTAATATAATATTTATTTATATAACAATTGTTATCATAACATAAACATCAATCTGTTTTTTCTAAATATTTTTATGGCAATATTGTTGCTTTATTTTAATTTTTAAATTTATTAAGTGAATAATTTTTTTCGTTGATAAACGTTGTGGACTTCAACGTCGTACAAAATAGTAACAACAAATTTCTTAAAAATTAAGGCACATGACAATTAGAGATGAATTTATAATTTAAAAAAAAAATTTCTTTTTTGATTTTTCATTTTTAAAAACGTTGCAGACTTCAACTTTGTATTATTTAAAGTATTATTTCTATAAAATTTAACAAATAATTTAATTCTTTGAGAAGTTTAAAATTCTTCACAAGAATTCAATTATTTTCATAATTGAAAAAATTCAATTTTCTAAAAAAATTAATTATAAAAAAAGATTTTTATAAAATTGTTACCTAAAATTTAATTATTCTCATGAATAATACAATTCTTTTTGAAAAATCAATTATTTTAAAAATTTTTAATAAAATTCTTGGAAAAATTTCAATTATTTTCAAAACATTTTTAAAATCCTTATCAAAATTTCTATTATTTTTATAAATAATATTATTCTTCTCCGAAATTCAATAATTATGAAAAATTTTAATAAAACTTTTGGCAAAACTTCAACTGTTATTGGAAAATTTTTTTAAATTTTCCTCAAGCTTTTAATTTTTTTTAAATAATAAAATTCTTTACAGAAATTCAATTGTGTACAAAATTTTTTTGAAAATTCTCGTCAAAACTTTAATTATCTTTATAAATAATAAAATTCTTGTCCGAAATTGAGTTATATTTTGAAAAATTGGAATAAAAGTCTTGGCTAATTTTTGTAATAAAAATTAATTTAAGCGTATTAGTGTGAATTTTAAAAATAGTTCAATCTTGAAAAGGTTTTAAATTAAAATCTTTAAAAATCTTAATTTTTTATACATTTATGACTAATTTTTCTGTAGAATAACAATTTTAAAACAGTTCTATTGGATTTATTTTGAAATTATTTCAAGTTTTTATTGTCTAATATATTTTTAGTGGAAAAATTTTTCAGAGTGACTACTGGTCCTGGAATTTCAAAAAAATGTCCTAAATTGTTCTGGATATTCAACTTTTGTTCTTGAATTTTTAATATTTCGCTCTTAAATATTCAATAATTTCAAAATTTTACTCAAAGGTTAAAAACATCATTTTATTCGATCTATCATAAAATAATTCCAATTTGTCGTTTGATTAAAGAAACATTTATCTACAATTTTTTGTATATAATCGATATTTCGTAAAATTGAATTGCAAATAAATGGATTTGAACTTTTTCAAAAGTTATCAAATATAAAATTGATTTAAAGGAGAATTTTATTTTAAAATTGTGGAAAGTAATAATTGAATTGAAATAATAAAAATTATTTTGAAGAAGTTAGAGTTAAAATATTTTTTATAATAATAGTAGTATTATTTTATCACTCGGTTATTTTTAATTATTATAAAACACGAAGATATCGACTACTTCGAGTCGAACACTCGGAACGATCGATTTCTTCATGTTTGAAAATTGCAACAAATTGATACCAAAAATTAAATCATAATCGAGATTATAATTTTGGATCTAAATTTTCGGTATCACTTTAATCCAATTTGCTATCGATTTACTTAATAATTACCAAATTCAACACCTTCGAGGAGAAAATAAATGATCTGTAATTTCAAAGACTCAAATGTAGTTTTAAGTTCCTTTTGATGGATTTCAGAGAACTACCGAAGTGACTACTAATGTTTCTTTGTAATAAGGTGCCCTGCTGTTTTTGAGTCCTTAAATTTAAGAATCATCTTGAAGGAAAAGTACGTTAGAGGTGAAAATATAAAATTTTACTGCGCGAAACTCGTAACCATTAGAACAAAAGCGAATGAGATACTCAGGAAACTTTAATTTTCACTGATAACTGAGAATCTAACCGAGCATGGCGTTTAATAGTCTATAAATCTTGTCGGCTTTCTCTGCCCGTCGGGACAGTAAGGTCAAATTATGTTCCCATATGTTAGGACAATGTTATTTGTATGTACATAATATATACATTGTACATATATATATATGTGTGTACTCGAATATTATTGTATGCAATTTGCGCACATTTGTGAATGTTGACGTTAGCATATAAGTTCAAAGCGTGTATTTTATGACTGTGTCACGCAAGTTCGTTCATCTTCGCACTGTAAAGGTTACATTCCACAAATCACAATTTCTCCTTTCTTCTCTTATTTCATTCTTTTGCGTCGGCGGACAAGTCGAATTTTATAATCAATACAGGCCTGGGATATTATGACTTTTTTTGACGTTTTCCGACTATTTTCAAATAATGCGACTTATGTCGACATTAATTTAAAAATTGCAACGACTATTTCGACTTTTCTTACAAATTTTGCGACAAAATAGTTCTTATAAAGTTCTGAACGTTGAAATGAATGGAATTCATTTATTTCTTCTAAAAAAGACATTTTTATTAAGATCCTAAAGTTCTGAACGTTCAAATGAACGAAATTTATTTATTTCTTCTAAAAATTAAATTTTTATTGCAATTATTTTACTTCAGAACCAAAAAAATTAATTACTAAGTTTGTAAACGTAAAATTTTAGTTTTTAAAATTTTTAATTATTAGTAATTTATTAAAATATCTTCAATAAAAAATATTTTGTTCATTTGAACGTTCAAAATTTGGGGATCATTTTTTAAAGATCCTAAAGTTCTGAACTTTAAAATGAACGAAATTTATTTTTTTCTTCTATAAATTAAATTATTATTGTAATAATTTTGAATCACTATCCAAAAATATTAATTACCGAGTTTGTAAAAGTAAAATTTTATTTTTTTAATTTTTAAATTATTAGTAATTTATTAAAATATCTTCAATAAAAAATATTTTGTTCATTTGAACGTTCAAAATTTGGGGATCATTTATTATTGCAATTATTTTGAGTTAGTATCCAAAAAAAATTAATTAAGATCCTAAATTTCTGAACGTTTAAATAAACGAACTTTATTTATTTCTCCTAAAAATGAAATTTTTATTACACTTATTTTGCGTAACTATTCAAAAATATTAATTACTGAGTTTCTAAACGTAAAATTTTAGTTTTAAAATTTTTTTATGATTAGTAATTTATTAAAATATCTTCAATAGAAAATATTTCGTTCATGACGTTTGAAACTTGGGGATCATACAAAATACCATATTTTTTAGTAAAAAATGCAACTTATTTCGATTTTTTTTTACTGTGAAAAGTGTAATTATAGACAAATCTTTAAAAAATAAATTTTTAATCAGTTTTCTCATTAAATTTTTCAAATATACAATTAAAAAAAAGGAACAATTGAAATTCTGTAAAATTTAACTAAAAACTAAATCATATTTTTAAGTATTTTATTACAATTCTTAAAAATTAACTTTTCAAGAATTTGAATTGAAAATTTTGGAAATAATATTAAATTCTCGAAAATTTTGTAATGAATAATCTTCAAGTGTAAATTCAGTAAAAATGAAAATTAACGGAAAAATAGGTTTTAAAAATGATATTAGAATAGTTTTAAAAAAGTAATTCTCTGAATTATTGCGTTCTAATTTTTTAAAATTCAATTTTCAATATTTATGAATATTCAAATTCATACAAAAAATAATGAGATTAAAATTTTTCAGAATTAATTTTCTAACATTTTAAAGAAAATAATTGTATATTTTAAAATTTTCGATTAAAATTCTTCAAGAAAATTTTTTTTGAATTGTACAAAAATTGTTTAATTATTTTCGAAAAATTACATTCTAATATTTATAGAAAAAACTAAATCTTGGAATTCTTTTATCATGAGATCTTAATAAAGTTCTGAACGTTCAGATGAACGAAATTTATTTATTTCTTATTTAAAATTTTTCAAAATTTAATATTTTATAAATTTGTCGAAATCATATTTTATGATTAAAATTCTTTAAAAATTTTATTAATTTTTTTATATTTAAAAAACGAATATTTTAAAAGATTTTGGCCAATTTTGAATTATTTCCCCAAATTTTACTTAATATGAATTATTTTTTGAAAGATTTTATCAAATTTCAAGTTTTTGAACATTTTTTAATGTAATTGTGAAACTATTTCAAAAAATTATTTAGAAATATTTTTTGAAAAAGTAAATTTTCAGAATTTCTTTTGTAGAATTTTTGAACATATTTTACTTTAATTAATATATCTTTAAAAAGAAAAATAGACGGTTTAAATTATTATTCAAATTATTATAAAAAATGTTGAATTTTTGTATTTAAATAATTGCATTTTCAAAGATATTTATAAAAAATTATTAAAAATTCATATTGAAAATTGATTTGGAGATGAAGTTTAGTAAAAAATTGTAGAATATATAATTTTTTTTGAAGGATTATCGATTTAATTTTTAGAAATTATTAAATTTCAGAAGTTAAAATTATTAAAAAAAATTTTTGTGAATGAAGAGAAAAGTATTTAAATTTAACGAATTGATACCAAAAATGTGGATCAAATGAAAAATTGATCCAGATTTGTATCACTAATTTGATCCACTTTAGTACCAATTTGATACTGTCAAGAAAATGATTTTTTTAGCAAAATTTTACAAGTTTTGACTAATTTGAACTTAGAAAACAGTGAAAAATCAGGAAAATACAAAATAAAAATTTTGTAAGAACATTGAATTGAAATGAACGATATTTTCGACTTTTTTGTATTTTTAATCGACTAAAGAGACTTTTTTAATCTTTAAAGTCCGTCCAGGGCCTGAAGTCAGGGAATTTTGATCGAAATTCTGGAAAATTGTTGTTTTCTAATTGTATTTAGTCTTGAAATTTAATTTTACTTAAATATTTCGAAATTAATTCAATTTTAAAAGTAGTAAAATTCTTCTCAGAAATTCAATAATTCTATTGTTTTTATTTATTCCAGAAAGAATTAAATTATTTTCCAAAATTTTAATGAACTTCTTCTGTAAATTGGAAAAAGAAAGAAATTTAAAGAAAGCGACTATTTTGGTCAGGGATCTTTGCAATTAAACAAATTTTCATTTCATTTTAACGAAACTAAAATTACAGAGCTTTCAAAATTGTAACATCTGTCTGACCTGGAATATCACTTTAATGTTTGTTTTTTCCTATATGTATACTTCTCGTAAGAGGGGGGATTCTCTCTTTCTCTTCTCTTGTGGTATTTGAGCAAACATTTATTTCCAATCGCGTAACATTATTTGCTTCTCTCTTGTCCGAGAAATTGTTGTTTATTATTATTTTTATAAAAGTATGATGGAATAAAAAATTCGAAAAGATATATTATTATTATTTTTTATAAAGAAAAGTTGCTTCCACTTGAAATGATTATTCCGCTTTTGTTGAAGAGTATTTTTTTTATTAAAATCAATTTCTTCCAGCTCGTTTGAAAAGTCGTTAACAAAAGTTAACAAAGTTTATCAAAAGATTTCTAACTTTGATTTGATAAACAAGCAATAAGCAATCAGTAAACTTGTCATGCTGCTACTATTGCTGCCTTATGGTTGATATTAAAAAAAAAAATAAATAAATAAAAGTACATGGAAACATAAATTACAAGACGTAAGTTTTTCAACGTGGAAAATGACGTAAGTTTCCTTCGGTATAAGTAGCTTAAGCAAAAAGTACTTAAATGCAAAACTTTGTTAACTATTTTTCACTTTTTTACCCCTCTCTTCGTCACCATTTTCCCGCACTACTACTTCTTCTTCTTCGTCAGTATTTCAAGTTTCGAACATATTACATTTTCCTCTTCTGCGGATAGTAGATTTTTTTTTTTTAATATTTTTCCTTAATTCACCAAGCAGAGTACTTAGCGGTAATCCCTTGAAGTTTAAATCTGGATTTTATACTTTATCATAATTATTTGATAGGGAAAATTAGCAAGTTTCTTCGTGGGGAAAAGAAGGCCAGGAAAAAAAATGAAAAATCGAGGCGAAGTTGTATTTTAAATTGTGAAGATTATCTTCTTGCTTTCCTTTCATTAATTAAAGAGCAATTATTTCCCTCGTAATTACATAATAATATATATATAAAAGCTAGAGAGTTGTTAATAGTTGAAAAATTTTTGATTTTGAACACTAAGGAAAGGGGAATTTTTTTTTGGAATATGGAGAGCAATTTTCTTAACGGAAAACGCATTGAGCTTCACTCATGATATTATGGTAATTCACGAAAGAAAAATGACTTTCTGACGTGTTGAAATTTGTCATCGGAAGTTCTTAGGCAAAGAAACGAAGTGGATGGTATAGTGCTGGTGGTGCCGGGAGTAAGAACTGAGAGATAATGTGAGAAAGTTGAGATTGGAGAGAAAGAGAGAGAAAGAGAGAGAGAGAGAGAGTGTAGATCAAACTTCATACAGATGATATACTTGTTAAGCTTTGAAAATATGACTCTTTTGAAAGGAATTTTAATCTTCTTTTTTTAGAGGTAAAGGTTAGTAATAAAGTAAAAAAAAAGTGGTTATTTAATTTTCTTGCACGCTTCTTACTCATTTATGATAAAACCAACTTTTTTTACAATTTGCTACTATTTAGATCATGTTTTTTTTTAGATTTGTGACAGTAAAAGCCACTTTTCTCAATGTTTGATCAAGTTGAAGTCCTCAACGTTGATCAACGAAAAAAAATTGTTCACTAAGTAAATTAATTAAAAATAATGCATCAATATTGACTCAAAAATATTTAAACAAAAAGGTTAAAGATTATGTTTTAATCTTGGTTTTAATAATAGTTGTTGTTCAATAAAATATTAAATTAAAAATAATATTTTATTGCATTAAAAACGCTTTAAATTCGCTAATAATTGAAATTATATTTTTGAAAAAAAAATTTATTCTTACAAAGGATCCCGCACTAAACACGCAGTGAAAATGGCTTTCGGTTATTTATTTCTTGACCTTAGCTCAATTCTTTTTTTAAACAGAAAACCTTTATTTAAAAATTTTGAAATTCTTAAGAATTTTAACCGAAAGAGATTTTTAGTGTATATATTTAGTGCGGTGTCCATTAAATAAAATTCTTTTTGTCAAAATTTGTGAAAAAAATTCTTTTAAACGACTCAATTATTTTCAAGACTTTTTCGCTATTCAATTATTTTCTATAGATTTGGTGTTTTAATAAAAAAATACCCAAAAGAATTCAAGAAATTAACTTTTCTTTTATAAAGATTTTCCTAATATTCAATTATTTTCGTAAATAATAAATCTCATCGCTGGATTTCAATTATTTTTAATAAAATGTTAAATAAATTTCTCGAAAAATGCAATTATTTTTGAAATTTTTATTGAAATGCTCGAAAAGAATTTAATTAAAATGTCAATAAAAAATGTCCGAAAAAATTCAAATTTTAAAAATAAATTTTCGTTTCTTTGCTAACATTCAAATATTTTCGTAAAAAATACAATTTTTTACTGGAATTCTATTATTTAAAATACAATTTTCATAAAATTCTTTTAAAAAAATGAATTATTTAGAAATATTTTTATGGAATTTTTGCCAAGAATTCAATTATTAAAAAATAATTTTAAACTCTTCTTCGCAAGAATTCAATTAATTTTATAAATAATAAAATTCTACCTTGAAATTCGATTTTTTTGTGAATAATAAAATTCTCCTTTGAAATTCAATTATTTTCAATTATTTCTTAACTAATAAAACTCATCGCTGGATTTCAATTATTTTTAATACAAGTTTTAAAAAAATGCCTCGAAAAATACAATTATTTTAAAAAATTTTATTACAATTCTTCGAAAAAAATCAATTATTTAAATAATTCTAAAAAACTCTTCGCAAAATTTTAATAAAGTCCTTCTCAAGGATTCAATTATTTTCAATTATTTTTGAAAATTTTATTAAAATTCTTTGAAAAAATTCAATTATTTTAAGAAACTTTAACAAAAGTTCTTTATATAAAATTTTAAGAAATATTCAATTATTCGATAAATTATTTTGTTTGTAAATAATTTGTTTTTTAAATTATTCAATAAATTTTTTTTTTGTAAATAAATAATTTAATTCTCATTGTGAACTTTCTGATAAGAATGGATTAAAAATTGAATTTCAGCAGAAATTTGAGATAATAATTGAATATATGAAAACTCTCTATAATGTAAATTTTTTAGATATAATTAAACTTCAGTAGATTTTTAATTTGAAACTTTTTGAAATTTTTAATTATTGTAAAAACATACATTTTTAATTTTCAACTTGAGTGATTAAGTAATATAAATGATTTTATAATTCTGTTGTGAAGTTCATTAAAAACTGAAGACTTTAGTTATTAATTAAGTGATTACATTAAAGTTTTGAATATTTTTATTTAAAAATTTGAATTTTGCTTGAATTGTAGTTTTAATTTTTAGAAATA
This sequence comes from Leptopilina myrica (nomen nudum), assembly GCA_032872475.1. Taxonomy (NCBI): domain Eukaryota; kingdom Metazoa; phylum Arthropoda; class Insecta; order Hymenoptera; family Figitidae; genus Leptopilina; species Leptopilina myrica (nomen nudum). The sequence continues at coordinate 10,077,023 of CM065459.1, forward strand.
GTTTCTTTTCAAAAAGGCTTCAGATTGGGAAATTTTTTTTTAGTTACTAAAATAAGTAGTTAACAAAAAAAAAATGTTTAAATTAAACATATTTTATGACTGTATTAAACATCATTTTTATTGAATAAAATTTATTATGTATTGAATCAAAATTATTATGTTTAATTCAAAGATAATTTTTGGATGACTTTATAACAAAGATAATTATGTTTAATTCAAATATATTGTTTCCTCAGTGATACATATTGAAGGAGAGCCTAAAGTTCTGAACGTTCAAATGAACGAAATTTAGTTATTTCTTCTAAAAATTAAATTTTTATTGCTATTGTTTTGCGTTACTGTTGAAATAAATTTATTTGAGTTTCTAAACGTAAAATTTCAGTTTAAAATTTTTTTTCATGATTAGTAATTTATTAAAATACATATAATGTTTCGTTTATTTGAACGTTTAAAAGTTGAGGATCATACATTGATGTCTTTAAAATATTTTAATCCCTGGTAGGAAAAAAAAGGTATTTAAATATTTATTCGAACAAATTTTTATATTTTTGAATGTGTAATTTGGGGAAATTATGAAAAGATATTGAGTTGTCAAAAGTTTTTCGGTCGCTACTTTGCTCCACTAATTTTTCTCACTTGTAAAGCCACTTTTTGAAAATTATTTATCGAGTACGATGAAACTATGTTCTTGTTTATTCCGCATTGTCGTTTTTTTCCTTCTTCTCATAATGTAAGCGTGGAATTAATGCTTTCTTATAGCGCAAACGATTCAGGGTGGAAAAAATCTCGTTATAGAAGTATTTAAACTCATTTTGATGACAGATTACATAATTAAGAGAAACTTGCGAAGTTAACTCGCAAAATAGTCATCAGTTGACAAATGCCAACTCAACAAGATTCATCTCTCACTGCCGCTTTGCCAGATGGCGCTTTTAATTAAGACAAATCATCCGTGTGACGTTTGACCACACGACACACATCTGAACTGAAAAATCACCCCATCGAATTGCTCTAGAAACAAATAAAAAGGCTTCGATTGTGTCTGAAAATAGTCATTGAGATAAGTCTCTTATAAATTCATCTTCGAGTTTTTCTTTTTTAAATTAATGCACTGCGGTGCGGTGCGGTGTCTATAATAATTGCACGCGGATTTTTTTATATAAGAAAATTTCCCCCTCTTTCTCACTCTCATCTTTTTCAGCTTCCTAATTGGGAATGTAATTACTACTTCAGTATTTAATTGCCGTGACCGCAGGCACTATTGAACTCAGGCCATTTTTGCGAGAGAATTAATCATTGTTTGCGCTCGATAACGAGAACTAGAAAGGAATTAATTGACGAGGCTGGTTTTGGTTACCCTGAGGGGGTCACTCGAAATATACCACGCAACTACAAATTATCGTCAATGTTCTCATGTCTCCAATATATAGCTCTTTGTTCCTATGAAAATTTCACATGTGTTGGAAGCCGACAAAAAGACATTTTTCATTTAGATTTTTTCTTTCCTTTTTTTTTTGATACAAAATAACCATCTAATTTCTAGAAAGAGAAAAGGAGAGGAAAAAAAAGGTGAAAGAAATCAACTCTGCGATATTGGTATCCCGCAGGGGATTATTAATGAGAGCATTGATCGTCAAACTCACCTCTTTTCCTTCTTTTTTCTTTCTCTTTTAATTCACGTCATGTCGGTTTACATGCTTACAGCTAGTTCTTTTACTTTGAAATGTTTCGGACATTGTGTGATTTACATTGTAAACGATAAAAGTGGAATAAATTTTAGTCCTTGTTCCGTTTCATGAAAATTTATGTATTTAAATTATTGATATAGTTGCAGGATTACTGTTTTTTAATTATTAATGGAAAACGCTCGATTGTTTTGTGTATTTGCTTCTCTCTCTCTCTCTGTCTCTCGACAAATGTGAGAATGATGTACATTCTCGTTAAATTGTTTCATTAATAATGTGAAAATTTAATGATTTTCGTATAATAATAATTGTGTTATTTGGGATTTATCATGAGCTAACTGTTTTTCTAAGGACATAAATTTGAGACAAAAAAACAAAAATGTTGCTTCGCAGGAGTTTTTGATTTGCTTTTTTGATTCAATTTTGTGCTATTCTTAAAAAATCTGGGAGGATAACATGAATTTGAAACTAGGATAAAATTAATAGTTGAAATATTTTTAAGTTTTTTGTTTTTGAAAAAGGTGTTGCAGACTTTGGCCTTGCAATTTAATTCAAGGTTGCCACAGGTCAGGGAAAGTTCTGAATTTTGGTGTTTTTACTGTTTGCCTAAAAAAATATAAAATAACTTCGAATTTAAAAAAAAACCTACTACTTTTTCTATTTTTGATAATAATTTCATTTTAAATAACTTAATTCTTGAAGAACTAAGATTTATATTATAAAATTATTACTTTAAAACTATTTAACAATTAAGTTTATTAAAAAATATATATATGTATATAAATTAATTAAATTTTACAAGAATTGGGTTTACAATTGTTATCAATAGATCAACTTCAAAAGGTTTTAATTTTAAGTTTGACAAAATTTCAATTTTGAATGACTTTAATTAGGAATTTTAATTAACTGTTAATAAAAGTCCTTGTATTTTGAAATAAATAAATAAATAAACTCAAAGATTTTTCAAAAATTGTAATAAATCAAGTTCTTCTGAAATTAGTGACAATTTTGAATGTATTTTTATTATTTATTAAAACTAATAGAATTATAAAATGAATTTTAGTTGAAATTGGCAAAAAAGAGTGAATTTGGGAAAAGTTACTAATTGCAGAATTTCAATTATTTGCAAAAGTATAATAAAATTATTTGTAAAAATTAAATTATGTTTAGAAATTTTTTTTTAAATTCTCGTAAAAATTTCAAAAAGCTTTATTAATAATAAAATTCTTCTCAAAAATTCAATTTTGTTCTCAAGAATTGTAATGAATTTCTAGCAAAATTTTAATTATTTAAAAAAATTTTTCTCATGTTAATGATTTTTAATATCTACTACTTTAATAACATTTTCAAAAATAATTCAATTATTTAAAAAAATTTTTAATAAAATTCTAAGCAAACATTGAATTCTTTTTTAACATAATTAAAATTTCATAGTAATTTAATTATATATTGTTTTTGCTTCAATTTTAATTCCAATTCTGTCAAAAGTTGTTGAAATTTGTAATATATATTTAATGTTATTTTAAAAATTTTAACGCAATTCTCAGAAAGAAATCGATTATCTTAATAAATATCAAAATTCTTCCAAGAAATTTAATTGTTTTTACGAATTCTAAATAAATTTTTAGCAAAATTCAATTATTTTCATAAAATTATCAGTATTAATCGCGAAAATAAAATTATTTTCAAGAGTAATAAAATTCTTTATAGAAATTCAATTATTTGAAAAAAAAATTAAAAAAAATTCTCGTCTTAATTTCAACTATTTAAAAAAATTTTAATAAAATTCTGTTTAAACATTTAAATATTTTTATAAATATTAAAACTTACTGCGGAATTTTAAATATTTTTGATTCAATTTTAATCGAATGCCTCGAAAAATTTAATTATTTTTTAAAATTTTCATTTAAATTCGTCAAAAGAATTTAATTATTTACAAATTTATTGATAAAATTCTTTACGAGAAGTCAATTTTAACAAACATTCAATTATTCAATAATTTATTTTTTTTCAATTTAAATACTTGTATTTTCGTAGAATTTTCTAATAAAAATTGATTCAAGAAGGAATTTCCAAATAGTTAATCCATTATTTCTGAAAATAATTGAATCCTTGCAACGAATTTGATAAAATTTTTTATAATAAATAATTATAGTAAATTCTTAGAAACTTCTGCGCATTTCTGGTAACTTTTACTGATTTTTTACAAATATATATTCTTTGAACGAATAGTAAAATTTACTCCGAAAGTAGTAAAAAGTTACCAAAAATACGCAGAAGTTTCTGACGAATTTGATTACATTTTTTTTTAAATAATTGAATTCTTTTGAAAAATGTTACTATAAAAAAATTGAATTCTCGCAAAAGATTTTATTAAAATTTTAGTAAATTAATTAAATACTTTTAAAAGATTTTATGGTAATTTAAATTATTATAAAACATGATATCTTTTATGTCTTGGAATAAAATTTTGATAAGTTGTTAATTTTAAAAGATTTGAAATCTTTGAAAATCTTCCTTTCTAGGGAAAAATAATAATGATTAAGTATTTATTTCACGAAGAAGTTATTGATGTTTTCGACTAATTTTACACTTAAGGTAGTGTCTAAGTTGATTGGATTTTTACATTGAGCTTCAGTGGAGAAATCATATATCGACTTTGAGAGATCCCCTTAAGAAAATTTCTAAATAGATGTAATAGAAAATTTTTTAAATACCTAATGATTTTTGGAGTGAATCAAAATATTCTTTAGGGTTAGGGAAAAAGACAAAATTTTTATCTGAAAATCAAGAAAAATTTGAAGTAAGAAAATCAGGGAAAAATAGAATTACATTTTTGTGTCAACTCTGTTTATTATGTTGAAAGTTGTAGGGAAAAATTGGTTTTATTAAATGCTTGAATAAGAGAAGAAAAAAAAGGAAAAGGCAGAAGAAAGGAAAGAAAAGGAGGAAAAAAGTTGAGGAATGTGTCCGAGACAGAATCAACTCGTCGACGAGTATAATTATTATTTTCAAGATATGAAGTAAAAGATTTCCATGGAAGAAATTAAGAGCACAACGTTGCCTTATAGAGTATATAAAGTTTGCTTACATGACTTAACAATGGAGTTATTAACGCGATTAGCTTCGTGCTTGTTCCAGAAGTGCATTTTATGTCGAAAGTATATATATATAGGAAGGGGTAAACAACAGACATCAGAGAGTCTAGCTTTGGACACATGTTAAATCTGAAAGATACGGTTTTAGTATATGTACGTATGTATATATTTACTAGTTCCTACTTGTACAACGCTTTTTGACCTTTATTACACAGGACTCTGTTAATTTTGACGTTATATATTCATATACATATACAACTATTGTATTGCGCTTAATCATTTTATGGAAACTGCGTACACTGATTATTATCTCGTCTCTTGTTTCATAGTCGGTGGTTCGTTACCTCTGTCAATTATAACACTAGAATAATTTTCCATTTCATTTCCCTCGACCTAGAACTAGTTGTCCAGATATTACATGTTGCCGCAAATTCAATCTGGCTCACGAATATGATTGACAGGTTTGTTTACAAAATCAATATGGACATTGATTTTGAGTTCAATTCGATGCGCAATATTCAAGAAAAGGAAGAAAGTTTGTATTTGTTTTGGAAACAGTTTGCTTGGTAACTAGTCTTTTTTTTTGAATTAAAAATATATTCATATGACACTTTATTCTAATTTTTAACACAAAAATTTTTAACAAACAGTTGTTCGATTTCGCTATTTTTTTTTATTAGTAAGCTAACTTTTTTCTTCGTGATAAATTTAAGAGTGGATTTGTAATATACTATAGAAGACATTTACTTGAAATGGAGCGTAATTTTCAATAAAATGAAAATAAGTGTCTTAAAACCTTTTCTAGAGTGTCTTTTTTTCTTTTCTGTTTTTTTTTGCTACACGTGAAATAACACATGTCCGTTGAGAACCTGACGTGTGAAAATTTAAATTGAACTTCCAGGATTGTCTCGAAATTTCAATAGATTCAAACTGGTGTTGTACAAGCGTACATACTATAATTCAATTTCCTTTATAGAAGTGTTTGTATCTGATATGTCGAATTTGAAGAAAAGCCGTTGTTATTCTAAAAGGGAAAATTACTCCGCTTTAAATTCTCATTCAATACAAGGATTCTTATTCTATAAGTCTTGAGTCGTATTTTTCAATATTGCATCAGGTTGCCAGGTAACCTGGAAATGTCAGGGAATTTTGTAAAAAATTGGAAAAAAAACCTGGAAAACTCACAAGTCTCGGATATTTGGACTTTTTTCGTCTTTTTTCGACTATCATCAAATAATGCGACTTTTATTTAAAAATTGCGACGACTTTTTCGACTTTTCTTCCAAATTTTGCGACAAGATACCATATTTTTAGTATAAAACGCAACTTGTTTCGATTTTTATTAATATAAAAAGTGTAATAGACAAATCTTTGAAAATTTATTTTTGAATAAGTTTTCGAAAAATTTTTTTCAAATATTACAATTAAAAAGATTTGGAATAATTGAAAATCTGTAAAATTTAACTCAAACTAAATTATCTATTCTTTTTATTACAATTTTACAAAAATTAACTTTTAAAGAATTTTAATTGAAAATTTTGGAAATAATATTAAATTCTCGCAAAAAATATTAATGAATACTTTTCAAGTGTAAATCCAATAAAAATGAAAATTAACGAAAAAATAGATTTTAAAAATGATATTAAAATAGTTTTGAAAAAAGTAATTCTCTGAATTATTACGTTCTATTTTTTTTAATATTCAATTATTTGCAATATTTCCGAAAATTAAAATTCACAGACAAAATAAAAAATTATAACTTTTCAGAATTATTTTCAACATTTTGGAGAAAACGATATATTCGAAATTTTCCATTTAAATTCTTCAAAACAATTTTTTTTGAAATAATACAAAAATTCTTGAATTATTTTCGATAAATTACATTATTATAATATTTATAAATAATAAAGTCTTTGAATTGTTTTATAAAATTTTGTGCATTTTAAAAAATTATTTAGAAATATTTTTAAATAGTAAATTTTACAAATTTCTTTAGTAAAATTGTTGAAAATATTTTACCTTAATTAATATCTTTAAAAAGAAAAGTTGACGGGTTAAAGTATTATAAAAAATTAGATTTTTGCATTTAAATAATTAGATTTTCGAAGAAATTTATGTAAAAATTCACAAAAATCTAATTCTACTTAAATATTTCGAAATTAATTTATTTTGAAAAATTACGATTTACAAAAATGAACGAAATAATTAAAAATTTTGTAAAATTTCAATTTTTAATGAATTTGATTAGAAATTTTTATAAGGTATAGCTTTTTTAAAATATTTGAATAACTAAAATTGTTCTGAAATTAGTTAAATTTTTTAATATAATTTTAAATGATTAAAAAAAAATGGATTTATAGAAGAATTTTAGTTAAAAACACTAAAACAAATTGAATTTTTGCAGTAATTAGATATTACTGCAAAAATTTAATTCTTTTTCTAAGTAGTAAAATTCTTTTCAAAAATAAAATAATTTTATTTTTATTTATTTATTCTACAAAGAATTAAATTATTTTTCCAACATTTTAATGAAATTCTTCTGTAACAAAATTCAATTTTTTCAAAATAGTTTTAATAAAATTCTTGGTAGCAAACCAAATTATGTTAAAGAATTTATAAAAATTTTAATTAAAATTTCAATTATCTTTATAAATAATACAATTTTTCTTCAAAATTCAATTATTTAGAAAATTTTTAATAGAATTTTTCGTCGAATCTTAACAAAATTCTACAGAATAATTACATTTTTTAGTAGAAAATTTGATTAAAATTGTATTAACAATAATAATTAAAATTCTGCAATGATTTCTTAAAATTTATATTTTTTAGAAAAATAATTGAATGTTCAAGTAGAATATTATAAAAAAAATTGTGTTTAATTACATTTTTTTACTATGAAAATAAATATTTTATTAAATAATTGAATGTTTCTTAAAATTGAATTTTCATAAAGAATCTTATGAACAAATTTTTAAATAATTGAATTCTCTTGACAAATTTAATTTTAGGAATAATTTCATTTTTCGAGAAATTTGATAAAAATTGCACATATATTAAAAATAATTGAAATTCTGCCTAGAGTTTTATTAATATTTTTCAGAAATGTTCGAATGTCGGAGCAAAATTTTATTATTTATCAAATGTAATTGAAAATTAACGAGAATTTTTGTAATTTTTTCAACATAATTTGATTTTTGGAAAGAATTATATATTATTTTTTAAAATAATTGAATTTTTTGAGACGAATTTTATTAAGATTTCTTTTCAAACAATTGAATTCACTTTTGTTAAAATTTCTTTGGAATTTTAAAGACATTGAAAATAATTGAATTTTGACAAATTATTTTGAAAAAGAAATGAAAAAAATTTAAATTTTTTGAAAATAATTTAATTCTTTGAAGAATAAATTTAAAAAAATAATTGAATTTTTGAAAATCTTTAATTTCTATATGAAAAATAATAATGATTGAATATTATTGATTGGAAAAGGAAGTTATTGTTATTTATTTCCAAAAAGTTTATTAATAATAAATGTAGTTTTATAAACCTGGAAAAATTACAAAGTTGAAGTCAACAACGTTGATCAACGAAAAAAAAATTATTCACTTATGTAAATTAATTAAAAACGACGCTGCAATATTAACAAAAAAATTTTAGAAATAAAACATTAATGTTTTCATTTTGATAATAATTATTTTACAATTAAATATATTACATTAAAAATAATGTTTGGATGCATTGAATAAATTTTTTTTTCGTTGATAAACGTTGTGAACTTCAACTTTGTGAGAAATTCTATTTTTGAACCTGGATAATCTGGAAAAGTCAGGGAAGTTAAGAAGAACAAAAGCATGGCAACCCTATGTACTGGAAAACTATAAAATCTTGAACGTTTTCTTTTTAGCTGATTAAAGAAGAAGAGGAAAGAATGAAAAAAACTTGTTTATAGTTTTTTTTTTAAACTGTTTTTCGCACGGATAATCATTAACTTGATTTAAAATTTATTTTGTCCGTTCTGTATATTATAACAGAGGATTTTTACGATGTAAAGCGGTAAATGGGAAAAGCGAAAAGAATTTAACGGACATGATTATTCGATTCGAAAAAGGGCTTTTAAAGTCTGGTGTGTATATACCTGTATATAGCATCAGTTGGTTTATCGACATGACCGTCGAGTTAGAGAAGAGAGGAGAGGAGAGGAGGAAACAGAAATAAAAAAACAAAAATGAAAAAATACCGAGTTGTCTCGTTTCCGTTTGCCCAAATCAAGTATCGAAAATAAATGCACATATACTTGAATTTTATTTCGCGTGTCTTCTTCTCTTTTTTATTTATTTCTTTCATTCATTCATTCTTTTTTTTTGCTTCTCTTCTATTTTACAGTCTTTTCCATTTGCTTCATTGGTGCTTCAGGTTCACTTACAATTTGCGTTTGTAGGGTGCGGTTGTGGACAGAAAAGTGGTAGATCGTGTTTGAGTCCATCAAAAAACGCTCCTTTTCCAGCTTGACTCAATAATCGATAATGTTACTATGGCTTGGAGGCAAAAACTTGGTGTATATATGTGTGTGTGTGTGTGGGTGTGGAAAAAGCAGTAATAAAAGCTATACTCTTTTCTATTTCGTTGAACAAAATGAAGCGGCACCAGAAGCCTTTATCCAATTTTAGTGGAAAAAGAGTGTGAGACTTGTTGGAATAAATGCGAATGCTTGTACCATGCCACCGCGATACGAGTTGTGCATTTTATAAACTTCTTGATATATATGCGCGCACTTGTGTGTATAATATACATCCAAAAGGGGAAAAAAAACAAATTTCCAAAAAAAAAGAAAATTCAAGAAGAATGAAAAAAGAAATTGTCACAATTTTGGTTTGAAATTTATTTTCTACTAATACGCGGGGAATTTTAAATTACTTTCGTGCCTGCAACAATAGTGTATATGTGTTTTGCCTATAGATATAAACATCTCGAGAACCCTTAAATTTTCGAAAACTTTTCTACTTTTCAAATTGCATAATGTTCTTAAAAGTTTTGAAACGAAATTTATTTCGTTTCTTTTTGAAATTAAAATTTTATTACCTACTATAATTTTTAGGTACGTGTCAAAAAATTTAATTAGAATACATGGTTCTTTTGGAATTTTTTGAACGTTCAAACTTTTGGATTTTTATTATTATGGCCACCGTTTTGGGGAATTAGGAAAAATTTTTTCGACACCAAAACCAAAAAATAAAAATTGGTAGTAGTTCTTGATTTTTTAAATATTTTTTTTTTGGTGTTATAAAATTTTATTTGACAGGAATTTTTCTTAATTCTGTAAATAACTATTGACTTTGAAAAATTTGTAATTAAAAGCAGCAGCAAATTTTTGGAAAATATTGAATTTCAATAGATTTGAAAACAATTTTTTAAACATTTTAATTCTTCTAAGAAATTAATAAGAATTAATTCTTCAATAACGTTTCAATTTTAAATGTTTAGTTAACTAAACATTTGAAACATTATTAAAATTTTTAATAATTTTATTGAAAATTCCTTAAAAAATTAAGTTTGCTAAGAAATTGTAATTCAATTTCTTTAAATAGATCCTAATAATACATTTATTTATGTTAATATCTGTGATTGTAAAATCGTTCGAATTTTTTTTATTCTAGCATTTAATTTTATTTAAAATTGAAGACATTTTATCATTCTATTTAAAAATCTGTTAAAAATTCAATTTTTTAAATTTATACTGTGAGTTTTCTAAAATTATTTTTAAGATTTCAATTGAATTACATTTTCTAGAATATTTAATTTTAGTTCTTCTCGAAATCAATTAATTTTTAAATAATTTTTAACAAAATTTTTTGAGAATTCAATTATTTATAATGAAAAAAAGTAGAAAATTTATCTAAAATAATTTTGAAATACACTTCAATTTTACGAAATATTGATGATTGGAAAATTTTTCAAAAGCTAATATTCTCAGAATTTTTAATTAAAATTATTTAAAATTTCTTTGAAAATCTTTTGAAATTGAATTGTTTATTAAAATTGTAAAAGCAATTCTTGTAAGTTTCAATTATTTTTCATAATTTTTAAGTAAAATTATTTGTCAAATAGTTTATAAGTAAAATTATTTGTTAAATAATTTATAAGTAAAATTATTTGTTAAATAATTTATAAGTAAAATTATTTGTTAAATAATTTATAAGTAAAATTATTTATTGAATAATTTTTAAAGTAATATAATTGTTTATAAAAATTGTAAACGCAATTCTCCTACATTTTAATTATTTTTCGTAAGTTCTAAGTAAAATTATACTTGTTAAATAATTTCGAATCAGTAATTTTATGACAGTTTTTCAAGAGTTTAAGGTTTTTCTTAATGAAAATTCGTTGTGATTTTAAGATTTTTTTAGATAAACAAAAAAATTTCATGAAGAACTAAATCTTTTTAATGTTTTAAAAATTTGCTGAAGAGCAAAAACTATAGATAAAAGCATTATGAGAAAACTATATTAAATTCAAATAAAAATAAATAAAATAAAATTCAATACAAAAATAATTTTACGAGATTTTGTTTAATGAAAATCAGTTTTTAAGCTGAACGCCAATATTTATTATAAAAAATATCTATTGCTTTGATTTAAAAATATTATTTGCTTAAATAATTTTATTTTATTTTATTTAAAAATATATTCTCCTTTAGGTATAAAAACTGAAAAATGTGTGTAACATTTTCATATTTGATTCAAACTTCAAATTTGCTAAATAATTTAAAATCAACTATAACTTTTGTTAACTACTTAATTTCAAGAAAGTTTAAATATCAAATTTTCACGATAATTTGTAGTTTCGAAAAATTACATTTAAAATTTCAAAAGATATTATTTTTTAATATTTCAGTTTTAATTTTGTAAAGATTAATAGGTAATTGAATTTTTATAAACAAGTAATATCAAATTTTTGAGATTTCCTAAAATTTTTTGAAAACTAAATGATTTTTTAAGCTTTAAATTCGTCGAAAGAAGATTAAATTTTAGAGAAATATAGCTTTAATTAGAAGGATCCTATAAAGTTCCGAACATTCAAATGAACGAAATTTATTTATTTCATCAAAAAATTGAATTTTTATTGCAATTATTTTGAGTCACTATCAAAAAATAATTAATTACTAAGTTTCTAAACGTAAAAGTTCAGTTTTAAAATTATTTTATGATTAATAATAATTTAATGCCTTAAAAGTTCTAAACTTTCGAATGCGAACGAATCTTTTCATCAATATTTTTGATTGTTGAAGTTTCGTAGAAAATATTAATTAATAAATTTAAAAAGTTAATTATTTTCTTAAAACTCATGTTAATTTTTTTAAATTGTCATTTAAAGGTAATAATATTGATAAATATTGAAAAGAAACAAATTTTCGTTCATTTGATCGTTTAACACTTTAGAGACATGTAATTTAGCAAAATATCTGAAATAAAAAATATTTCGTTGATTTAAACGTTCAAAATTTTGAGAATCACTAAGGAAGTAAAATTAAAATTAATCTTTTTGTTAAAAGAACTTTCAAATATAGACAATTTCTCTTTTATTTGAGATTTTCAATTTTTCTTAGTATTAGATGATTATTTGTATGGGATTGAAAATAAAATGTAAAAATAATTGTTGAGCGGAATTTTGTTACTTTGTTTTTTTCGTTGTTTTAAGAAGCTAAAATTCTGAAGGTTCAAATGAACGAAATTTATTGATTTCTTCTAAAAATTAAATTTTTATTGCAATTATTTTACTTTATAAACAAAAAAATTAATTACTGAGTTTATAAACGTAAAATTATAGTTTTTAAATATTTTTATGATTAGTAGTTTATTAAAATATCTTCAATAAAAAATATTTCGTTTATTTAAACGTTCAAAATTTGGGGATCATGTTGTTTTTGATTTTAAAAAATTAAGGATTCGTATCTGAAAAATATGAAAATGTGAAATATAAAGGATTATGAATGAAACAAAAATCAGGGATATGAAGATAGACGAGAAAAAATAGGATCATTTTTAAAAAGTGTAGAAAATTTTTTGTTTAATTTTACACCCGGGTGTCATGGGGAAAAGAATAATTGCCAATTGTTTGTGTAAAAAATATGGTTTTTATTAGTTGACAGCAAAACACTTGTTTTTCGTAGATGATGGACATTTTTTTTCCTGAAATTTATTAGATTGTTTGGAAAATATAGGATGTTTCTAAATTTTGTTGGCTTTTTCTTTTCTTTCTTGTTTTTTTTTTTCGAAAAAACACACATTTTACGCGTGCCTCGTAAGATTTATAATCGTTCGAAATTTAGGAGCTCATAGTGTTGTGACAGCACAGACTGTTCTCATGTATCAAACGTCTGGTGTTGCGGACGACTATTATCTCTATCTCTCCCATCTCACTCTCTCTCTCTCCCTTTCGACTATATGTGTGTGGGTTGGGTTTGTATGCGGACGAGCATGAACTTTTCTTCTTCCGTGTCCAACCTAAACTCCCCAACATTAAGAAAATCGTTATGGTCCCGTTGACAAAGCATTCACCAAAATACACTTCTCAATAAAATTTATGCGATTGTATTCATTCAGACATGAATTATAATCTCTCTCCGCAAAAATGACTTAAATATTTATTTTTTAACCCTTTTTTTTCTTTTTTTTACAGTTTTTTCTCTTTTACATCATTTTTCAGAATATTCTACTTTCAAAAAAAAAATCGCTTCTGCATTGAAATATTTTATTAGACTGTAAAGCTTATAAGAAGCTTAAAGATATAAATATTGAGTATCGTCAGTTATAGATAACTGGAAGTATAATAATTTTATAATGTCAACGAGTCAGCGACTTTTAGTTTTTTTTTTGAAACGAAAGGAATTTTCTTTTCTAGATCATGGTCGGTCATTTAAAAAGGAATAAAACGAGAGGGTAAATCTTTGAAATATCTTGGAAATGGTATTTTAAGCTGAGAAGTAAAAAAAAAAAAAAAAGAAGAAGAGTATTTCAAGCAATTTTGGCAGAACATGATTCATAATTAATATTCCCTCGATAATAATTAAACTCTTGGAGTAGAAATCTTTTCATTATCTTTGCTTTTCTTGGATTTATACGTTCTATTGTTTCAGTATTGATCCAAAGTTCTTTGGGTACTTTTTGAGGTTGTATTTCTTGCCAAAGCTATTCTTTACAACATTGTTATAGGATTCTATAGAATTTTTAGTAGTTTTATCAGCACTTTATTACTTCGTAGATGGAATAATATTATGTTATAAAGAATTTTTTAACAAAAAAAAATTCTCTTTGCGTGAAAATTTAGTTTTGAAATTAATTCATTTTCACTTTTTGTTATAGGTAATGAATAAATACAGATACAGATAACTATATAAATATTTATCTGTTTTGCTATTTTTCTATTGTTAAAATTGAATCTGTTTGATGTTTTTCAAAAATTGTTTTTTTGTTTGTTTATTTTTAATTCTAAAAAATCCTTTAAATTATTTTTTTGTAAATACAAAATTTATTTGATTCTTTATAATATTGTATTGAAGAAAATATTTTTTTTGTAATTTACTGAATACGATTTGATTTGAATTATCGTTTTGAATATATATATGATTTTTGTAAGGATTTAAAAAAAATATCACAATGTGATTGAAAAATAAAAATGGAATTTGCTATTGAATAGAGAATAGTGAATAACGTTCAATGAAATTTATTCGCGGATCCAATTGCTTCGTTTATACAAGCATATCAATTCATGTAAAATTATATGCGTACATGAACTTTGACAAATCTTTAATTTTGCTTCGTTATTTTGAAACGTCAAAGAGCTGTAAACATATTTATGAAAATACAAATTGACTGCGATACAATTTATTGAAGGGGAAACAAATATTGAAAGATTTTTTATTGATACAAAATTTTTGTTTTAAATATTCGATTTAAAGAAATTATATCTTTGCATTTTCATAAATTTTTATAGCGTTGAAATAATTTAATTAAAAAATTGTTCGCAAAAGCTTTAATAAAATTTGTAGAAATACTTGAAAATATATTGTAATAAAATTCATTGAAAGCTTTTAATTATTTTCAACAATGAAAAACGATTTTTTTTAGCAAGAATTGAATTATTTTTCTAAATAAGGAAATTCTTCGCTGAAATTCAAATGTTTTAAATTATCTACTATTTTAGTAAAACTTCACAAAAAATTCAATTATTTAAAAAAATTATGATAAACTTTTCTGCAAAAACTGGAATTATTTTTTTAAATAATAATAATTTTTATTATAAATATAATTATAAATACAATTTTCTTAAAAGGTTTTGAAAGAAATGAATTATTATTTAATAATAATAGAATAAGTTTGATGAATTTTATTGTTTACTAAAATAATTGAATTCTAGAAAAGAATTTTGTTAAAATTTTTAAAAATTCTAATTAAATTCTTTTTTTAAGAATTTTTTTGAATTTTAAAGTTTCAAAATAATAAAGGTTCGTTAATAATTTTAATGAAAATTTTTGGAAATAATTGCATTTCATAGACAATTTTTTTCAAGTTTTTAATAACAATCGTATTTGTTAAAAATTAAAAATTAACGTTTAATTATTGAATTTTAGTAAAATTTAGAAAATTTAAATAAAAAATTTTAAATAATTAATTGAAAAATATTATTAAATTTTTTTTTAAATTGAATTCTTTCATGAAATTTTATTAAAATTGTATTAAAAATAATCGAATTGAATTCTTTTCAAGGATTTTTTAAAATTTGAAAAAGTAATTGAATTTTTTTTTAATTTTTAAATTTTGGAAAAATGTTGAATTCTATTAAAATTTTTTATACTAAATTAAGAAAAAAAATTGAATTATTTTGTTAAATTTGTTCGAAAATAATGTAATTGTTTATTAAAATTTTTTTTAAAGTTATTGAATTTTTTCGAAAAATTTTCAAAAAACCGAATTCTTTCATAAATTTTCGTGAAAATTGTATTAAAAGTAATAATTGAATTTTTGTATAGAATTTTACTGTTTATAAATATAATTGAATTTCTTCCTAGAATTTTTTGAGATTATTTGAGTTTTTGCATAGATTTTATAAGAAACTAAGAAAAAAAATTGAAGTCTAGTTTTTTACTTCTTAGGCGAATAAAAGCAGTAAAATTAGTTAAGATTTTGTTACTAAAAATAAGGAAAAATACTTATCGATGCCAACTTCAGGAACCTATAAATTCCCGTAAATAATTAAAATTTATAAATTAAAAAAATTAATCAAAAGAATTTTACTTGTTTTTTTACTTTAAAAAATTATTTTTCTATATAATCGTATTTTTTGCGAAGAATTTTAAGTAAAAATTTGGAAATATTCGACTTTATAGTGAAATTGATAATATTGAAATCTCAACCAGAATGAAAAAGTAAATATTTTTAATGAAAACTAGAGAAATAGTAGAGAAATATTCTGAGTCAAATTTTTGTGAATTAAAATACGTAATTAAGTTTTTTAGGAAAATTTAATTTTTTTGTAATTTAATTAGATAATAATTTAATAATAATAATAATAATAATAATTTAACAATTAGTTTTTTTATTACTTTTCTTAGTCTTAAAGATACCTTTTTACGAAGCAGAAGTTCACAACGTTTTTAAAAACGAAAACAAGAAAATAATAGTACGGTATTTTTATTTTTGATTCTACAACATGTTATTTTTTAATAATTGTATCTCCTTAGTGAAAATTAATTTCGTAAAAATTAAGGCAAATTGAAAATTAGAGATAAATTTAATTTGAAAAAAAAATTCTTGTTTGATTTTCCGTTTTTAAAAACGTTGCAGACTTCAGCTTTGTACTTTTTTTTTTGCTACTGTTTTAAAATTATTAAAATTATTATTATTTAAATTATTTATCGAGTGTAAAGCCAGAAAGTTAGTAAAAGTGTGAAAAAAAAGTATGTTATTATATTTTAAAACTATTTAGGGACTTTTTTTCCCGCGCCTTTTGCGTTGAGCTTTTGTTAATTTTTTAAACTCTGTATACGCGTGTTGATTTTTTTTTGTTATTATGATTAAGGCGGATTATGAATATACGGCGCAAATGTAGGGGGGGGGGGAGGGTGCTCCTTTTTTTCTCCCTCTGAATATATACTGAGATTTATAGACAACACGCAATTAATTCAATGTGGAGACGGATATCGTCAGCGAAATACGTGCAGGATGTATTCGTATACACCGGTTTTACGCGGAGAATTTTAATTTATTCCGAGGCTTTATTACCTCGCTACGAATTTGCCGTCGCACGTGACACCCAAGCGGAAACATGGTATATGATATTACCAATATACGGACCGCGTGAAAGCGGCAAATCAAGCCACTGTTTGCAATAAAAATCTCCCCCCCCCTTTCCCCAAAAAAATAAAGCAAGATTTAAGTTATATATGAAATGATTGTCCAACATTCTACGGGCGGGAGCGCGCGCGCTCGCTCCAAGTTTCATATCTCGACAATTAAACGAGCATTTTTAAATTTTACTCAAACAAGTCTTTTAATATTTTTTTGTTTTCTGTTTTCATCAAAGACAAAACAAAAATATTTATATTTTCATCTATATTTCGAAAAGTATATTGTGCGAATTAAAAGATTTCTTTTTTTTGTCACGTGAGAAAATAATAAAACAATGGAAGTTAAGATAATGTTTTTTAAACGTTTTTTTGCGAAAATGAATTTGAGATTAACTAAATCTTTTCTTGCTTGAACTTTTGTTTTATATTGAGTTGGGGAGAAATGCAGCACGTATATATATATACACCTTAATTAAATTAGCGTTCTATAGAACGAGCTTGGACTTGTTCTCAAAGCTGAAACTCACTAAAGAAAACTCTATTTCCAACATCACATAATACTTAATTGATTTTCACTCAATTCACAAAAGAAATTTTTTTTTTTAAAACAACAAAAAAAAGAAGGAAGGCAAAGAAAACGTATATAATTTTTTCATTTCACTATATATACAAAAAGCTGTGTTAATAAATTGTTTATTCATTATTAAATCGTTTATTATTCATCGTTTTTGTAGGAAAAATAGGTGAAACTTTTGTTTTTTTGAAATAAATTTGATTATTACATTTAGAGAAAAAGTATATTTGTAACAAAATTTAAAATTCTTTTAGGAGCGTCGAATTTGATTAAGAGTATATTTATTATAGTTCAAGAGTTATTTTTACTTTTTTTTATTGAACTATACAATTTGAATATTTTTCCAGTCATTGATTGTATTTAATTATTATTATTTTTATTAGTTTGTGAGAAAAATATAAATATTTATTTAAAAATTAATTATTGACGTCCCTACAGTTTTGAACCTTCAAGAGAACCAAATAAATTTCTATTTAAATATTTTGAAATATTTAGCATAATTAAATTAAAAATAAAATTAATTCAATATTTAGAAAAGAATTAATTTTTCAAATTAACAAGAAAGTTAAAATTTTGAACAAATTTCAAGTTTTTTTTTAACAATTATAACGAAAATCGTCGTTTATTTGAACGTTCGAAATGAATAGATTGAATTTCAAAGAGTTTTAAATTAATGTTTTAGAAAAGTTGAATTATAAAAAATATTAATTAAAAATTCTGAATAAGTTAGACTTTTGAAATATTTTATATTTACATTTTTTACAAATTAGTTTTACTTTTAAAATAAATATTTAATTGAAAAACTATCAAATAATTCGAAATTTCATGTCTTGTAAACAAGTGGATTAAGATCTTGAAAATAATTTTTAATAATAGTTGAAGTAGAAATTCTTATAAATTATTCAATTTTAAAGGATTTTCAAGGACAGGTAATTTAAAATCATTTAAAATTCAAATATTTCTTAAAATAAATATTTTATCGCTTCTAATATTTAATTATAACCTAAAATTTTATCTGAAATTTGTTTTTAAATCACGAAGTTGAAGTCCACAATGTTGATCAAGGAAAAAAATTGTGCACTTACAATTAAAATTAAATTAAATACAATTACAATTAAAAATGACGGAGGAATTTTGAAACGAAAATATTTAGAAAACAAAGATTGATGTTTATATTTTGATAATGATTATTTTACAATTAAATATTAAATTAAAAATAATATTTGGATTCATTTAATAAATTTTTTTCGTTGATAAACGTTGTGGACTTTAAATTCGTTTTAAATTAATCTTCGTTACAAAATTCTATGATAATTCAATTATTTAAGTAAAAAAGCAAAGAACTTCATAAAATTTCTTATTTTGTGAAGAATAATAGTTATTTGCTATTATTTTACGAAGATTGATTTAACAATAAATTTCAGATAAAATTTTAGGTTGTAATTAAATATTAGAAGCGATAAAATATTTATTTTAAGAAATATTTGAATTTTAAATGATTTTAAATTGTCTTTTCTTGAAAATGTTAAAGGTTGTAAAATTGTAATAATACTTAAATTTGTTTATGGAATTTATGGAATACTTATTTATTAATGGAACGCAGGAAAATTTAACTGAAAGTCTGAATCAAATTTTATGAATCAACTAGGACGGAAGCTTTTTTTATTCGTCAAATTTAATTTTTTTTGTACTTTTTACTATTTTTGTATTCTTAAAGCCACTTTTTGCTTCTGTTTTAAATTTAATTATTACCGAGTGCACGAACTAAAAATCTTTTTTTCTCATGACTAAATTTTAGTCAAAAATGTTATTCGGTTTTATAAAAATAATGATTTTATCACTCGGTCAATTTTAATTACCATATGAAACACGAAAATTCGCATATGTTTTAAACGATTTTAAAGGTTATCCGAAAATAAGATTTTCTTTCAATGTTTGGCAATGAGCCTCGAGTCAATATTGACGCTTACAACTGCCTAGCCACCGAGGTAGAATAGTGCATTTTAAAACAAATATATAGTTCAAAATAAATGAAATGCCCCTGCACCATATATATATACATTTGAGAAGAAATATTGCAATGTTTTAACTTTTAAAATAGAATAAAGTCAACGTTTTATTTTATTGTATTTTTTTTTTGAATCTATTCTCGTGTGAGTCAATTTGTTAAGCCTGAATGAGATCGAAAGAGAAAACCTTAAACCGAGTGGTACTTGAATTCGGATTAGCGAAAAGTATAAAGTACCTACTCCCAGACCTATTTCCCTTAGCGTTAAATTACCAATACTAGAGTTTCCACTCACTGTTAGGGGGAAAAGGAAAAAAAAAATAGAAAAAAAAGAAAAGTTCGAGCAAACTCGAGTGGAAAGTCGTGATTTCGTCCGTACGTGAATCCAATAGTAAATAGATGTCGATAGGACGCTATATTCCTTGAGATTTGCACTTACCTTAATTTTAGAATTGAATATTTAATCCTCGACTGAGATTCACGGAAAGTGGGATTAATAAGTTTTTAATGTTTTCCACTCTTGGCTGTTTTTTTTTAAATTATATTTTCTGTTTGGTAGTTGTTGAAAAACTGAAAGATTTTTTTGGATTTTATGTTTGAAATACGATTTTTATACAAGTAGTCCTCGTGGGTAAAACTTTTTATGTTATCAAAAAACGACGATCAGCACTTTTTTTAAAAATAAAAACAAAAGTTCAAAATAAAAACAATTGAAAAAAATTACTTAATTCCAATATTTTGTATTTATTTAGATTTATTTCAAGTTATACGGCAAGTGAATTTTTTCTTATACAGAAATAAAATTTGTCTGTTCCAAGTGAATTTAATTAAATCACGTTCAGACCGAATCAAATAAACTGCTCTCTACTCGATATCGAATACGCGAAGGAGTAAACGAATTTTCTTGATTCAGGAAAATTTCATTGACTTGAAAAATCACAGATCCACTTTGAGTTGATTAGATTTTATCCTCAATGAGAGAAAAAGAGAGAAAGGAGGGGGGGGGATAAATATAACATTTTTGCTCAAGTAGAGTAATTATAGAGTAAAAGAAAGTATAACTTGAATCATATTCCATTAAATTTTGTAAATTAAACTCCTAAGTCGAAAGCTTAAAGTCGGGTGGAAGCCAACCTCGTGATAATCGATTACTCTCTCTCTTTTTTTCTTTTTTTTTTTTTAGTCTTTACGACAAAGAAATGTAGGGGAAAAAAATAGAAGAAGAAAAAGGTGAATTCATGTCAGTTGCGATCGCAAAAGAACACGAAAGTAGGGAAACTAGCATGTATTTAGTATGATGAGGTCGTTGTATACGATTTCTGGCAGTGATAAAGATAATGTCGTTCTAAAATCTCTGGGTACTCTTCAGATAAGCGCGCAAGTAGTGTAGGTAGGTATATATAACTCGACAGAGCATTATGCTCTCTCACATACTCTGTTGTTATATTGTTGTCTTCTATAAGACGGATGAAATGTATATCAAGATATTTCCTTTTGAAATAATGTGTCAACTTAACATTTCTCATATATATATAGAACGACCATCATTTTTCACCTGATAGTTTCGCTCGCTTTCATGGGAATTTTATATAAATATATATATATATATAATACACATTCAGAAATTCAAAACAAATGACGGCCATATTTTTTATTCGACTTTGAGCCAGTTATTTAAAGGAGCTTCGCTATTTCTAAAAGAGGAAATGTTTATTTCAACGCAGGAAGAAAGGATTCTTTTGATTTTGAAATCAGAGGAATGACGCAATTCAGATGCTAGAACCGCAAAATCGAATGAAAATTTGGTTTTTGATTCTGATTTTTAAATCTAAAGTCTCCCGTTTTGATTCGGAAATCTAAAGAAAAAAGTTTGTTTAGAAGGTTAGATTACAATGTTTATGATTAACGATTGATGTAAAATGAAAGTTTTTTCAAAACATGTTCCTAGCGTCGATACTTAGCGTCAAAAAACTATATTTTAGACATCGCACTCATGATACTTTTTGACACTATTTTCCCTTCATGCAACAATTTCGCTATTTTTTGATATAAATAAGTTACTACTCATTTTGTAAAAAGCCTGTTTTTGGATTGATATTTTAAATATCAATTTATTTAGTGAAGAAATTAATTCAAAGACTGGAAAAAAAATAGTAGCGATAAAAATAAAGCAGATGGAAATTAATTCAAAATCAAAATCTCTTTATATTAATTGACAAACTCTGTAAATTTGATTATAAATAATTGTAGAATGACGACGAACATCTTGAAATTCAAAATGGAGACGGGATTTTCCACCTGCGAACGCCAAGGTCACCGGTAGATGGCAGTTGAAAAAAAATTAAATTCCTCGCCACCTAGTGTCGACCTTGGCGTTCTCAGGTGGAGAATGATTTCCAATATCTACTATGTATTTTAATAAAATTTTCCAAAAGAATTCAATTATTTAAAAAAATAGTTAATAATATTCGTCTTAAGAATTTAATTATTTTTATAAATAATAATATTTTTTTCGGAGAAATTTCAATTATTTTCAAAAGTAATCAAATTCTTCGCAGAAATTCAATTATTTTCAAATGTAATAAATTTTTTCGCAGAAATACAATTATTTTTAACAATTTTTTTTAATAATTTTCGTCAAAATTTCAATTAGCTTTGTAAGTAATAAATTTTTTTTTAGCGAAATTTAATTAATTTCAAAATTTTACCCGCAATTCAAAAGTTTTCAATATATGCCATTGTAATAATATTAATAATATTGAAAAATATTTATTAAAGTTCTACAGAATAATTTAATTATTTTTATAAAAAATAAAATTCTTTGCAGAAGTTGAATTTGTTTAAAAAAGTATAAAAATTCTTTCCCTAAATTCAATAATTATCTATAAAAAATAATAAAATTCTTTTCTGAAATTCAATTTTTAATAAAATTTTTGGCAAAATTTCAATTATCTTTAAAAATACGTTATTTTCCAAAATTCAGATATTTTAAAAATTTGTTTAATTTATTCTCATGGATTATTTCAGTGATTTGTATAGATAATAATAAGAATTGAAATTTTTCTAAGAAATTTAATTCTTTAAAAATGTTTAGTAAAATTCTTCCATTATATTTATAAATTACAAAATTCTTTTGAGAAATTCAATTCTTTAAAAAAAGTTTGATAAAACTTTTCTTAACAATTCAATTATTTTTATAAATAATAAAATTATTTTGAAAAATTTAATTATTTTCATAAATAATAAATTTTTTCTGTGAAATTTAATTATTTAAAAATGATAAAATTCAATGCAAGAATTTAATTATTTACATTAGTAATAAACTCATCGAAGGATTTCAATTCTTTTTAATGCAATTTTAATTTTAATTCTGTTGAAATTTTGTATAATTTTTTAATATGTATTTAAATATTATTTAAATTAAAAAAAAATTTATTCTTAAAATTAAACACAAGAATTCAATTATTTCCATTAATCGTATTCTTTTTTAAAAATTCGTTGATAAAATTCTTTATAAATTATTATTTTTAACAATTTAATTAAACTTCGTTAAAAAATTAAATTATTTCAAAATTTGTCCATTAAATTCTTTATGACAATTTAATTTTAAGAAACATTCATGTATTCAATAGATTATTTATTTTTGTAGTTTAATTTTTTAATAATTGAATCCTTGTAGAATTTAGTAATAAAAATTGATTTAAAAATGATTTTTAGTTAAAATTTTGGATAATAATTGAATATTATAAGCATTTTGATCGTCGGTGAAGTTTGCAACGTTTATAATGAACGATTGAAAGGAAAAAAATTATTTTCCTACTAAATAAATAATATTTTTTGTTCACAAATATTTTTTTGTAAATCATTATTAAAAAAATTAATCGTACAATGTTCTTTACAAAAATTTATAACAATTTCCTTAAAAATATTTGTTTTTTTTTAATCGTTGACTATAAACGTTGTTAACTTCACAAACGTCATTTTGTTACATAAATTTTTAAAAATAATTGAATTTTGAAAAGGTTTTAATTTAAAATCTTTGATATTTAAAATTTTTCATGCTTAACTAAAGGATTTTGTAGAATTAATTGTTTTTGAATACGTTTAATGGTTTTTTAATAAATTATTTGAAGTTTTCGTTATCTAATTTAAGGTACAATTAAAAATTTTCCGAATAGTATAAAAAAAGGTCGTAAATGAATGTAATAAAATATTTTCCCACTATCTAATAATTTTTAGTGGGTCAGAATATTCTTCAGGTTCAGGAAGATATAGTCAAAATTTTAAATTGAAACTCCGGGAAAAGGAAAATTTAATTTTTGTGCTAAAAATTTATTACTTCGTACAATTTATTATTCTGTAAAATAGTTTTCGATGTTGAGTGCATCAACATTAATTTCACGGTCCATATAAGAAATTGTGTTATACACAAAACTTATTACTCGAATTAAACCTACTTTATTAGATATTCAATTACAAGAGTACAATTTTATTTTTAACCATGATGAAAAATCATTTATTTAAAGATTCTTCTAATTAAGTTATTGGATTGGAATTAACTAAAGATACACCTTAAGTACTCCCTTGACTTTAATGGCATTTATGGTCAGGGGCTAAAGCTACTCAAGAGATAGATTTGACCAGATCTTGACAGCTCCCCTGGGGAGTGTCACTTAAGTTTTGATTGATGATCATAAATACGCGTATTAACCTAGTTTTCTTTACGAACTTTCAAGCATTCTTTTTTCGTTGAATGAGAATAACGAAAATATTTTTCAAAATAACTCTCCTATAATAGGAAGTCGCAGTTGAAAATTGCCGCAGTTGCTATAAATATCACAGGAATTTCAAGTATTTTATGGTCCTGACGATAATGAAGTACACAGCAAGCAAGTGTTTTTATCCTCTAAAAATATTTTTCGTTCTCCATCATTTACACTGGCAAAAAAAAAAAAAAATTCTCTCTACAAAAAAATATTTTATAAAAATTTTCCAAGTCTTTTCAACTTTACATTTCTGCTCCAGTATTTAGTAATTTGAATTTTTTTTTGTAATTGCGCATGTAAACAGAAAAGTTAAATTTACACATTCGGGATAAAATTTAATCTTCTTTGTGAGGCGATAAGATTAGCGAGGAATTGGTTAAGAATGATATTTTGTTTGTTTCGCCAACAGTTCTCGTTTTATTTTTCATTTTTTTTTTTGTTATTTTTTTTTAATTGGTATTAAATTTCAGCAAAAGGTAGAATCATAGTTCGTCGAACTCGAGTTTAACGAATGGAAGTTATGCAAAACGCAATTGATTATTCTCCCATGTAAATAGCCTACCCCTGTACAAGAGGACTGAGATCAAAATATATTACGCTCGCAAAAGGCGTATATATATATATATATATATTGATCGAAGAAGTACCTTTATCGTGAGAGAGTGAGTTACTTCCAAACAGACGATCCTCAGTTGAGAAATTTAATCTTTTTTTTTTGTTTCAACAATGGGATAAATTTTTTCTATTTCGGATGTGTTTTTTCTTCTTTTTCTTCAATTCTTGGAAGCGAAGATTGGTGATGTTATTTTTTTGGTTATAGTTCTTGTTATTTTAAGCAATGATAATTCAAATAGTGGTGCTCTCAACAGGGATGGAATCTGTTGAATGTTGTTTTTTTCACCACTTTTGGTGTTGAAATAACATTTTTCTTTTGACATTTGTTTATACGTGAAACTCATGTTTTCCTTTGGTTTGTAAAATTTTTCTGTTTCTTGTTCTTAATTTTTTTTTTGAAACTTGCAAGGAACAAATTTTTTTTAGTACATCAACCAATAAATTGGGTAATTGTACCAATGATTTCGGTATTTAAACCAATGATGTCGGTATTTAAACAAATAATTTTAGTATTTTAACGAATGATATCAGTATTTAAACAAATAATTTCAGTATTTAAACCAATGATGTCAGTATTTAAACCAATGATGTCAGTATTTAAACCAATAATGTCAGTATTTAAACCAATGATGTCAGTATTTAAACCAATGATGTCAGTATTTAAACCAATTATGTTAGTATTTGAAGCGAAATAATTTCAATGTTTGAAGCAATAATTTCAGTATTTGAAGCAAATATGAATTGAACCAATTTAATAAATTGCGTTAGGTAGAAATTATTTGATACAAATAAATATTTATTTGATGATAGACGAGTAATCGTTTATTGAAAACCAAATACAATTTAAGTGAATCAAATAGGATTTGATTTGAAACAAATAAGAAGCAAATAGAATTTATTGGAGGCGAATAAAATTTATTTCAGTCGAATAAAACTTATTTGAAGCAAATAAAATTTATTTGGATCAATTGAAAATTTAATTTCGGGTTGCTGCTGGTCGGAAAATTCAGGGAACAGTCAGGGAAAGTAGAATTGGTCAGGAAATTTAGAGAAAAGTCAGGGATTTTTAGTAAAATTATGGGAAAAAATTGGAATTCTTCTAAATTCATAAGAAAGCTCTTGAATTTTGATGGTTTTAATTTACAAAATTTTCTGTTTTAAATGAATTTGAATAAAAATTCAATTATTTTCTATATTTTACCTTAATTCAGTGATTTTCAATATTCTTTTAATAAAATTTCTCAAAGGCCTTCGATTTTTTAAGAAAAATCTTAATAAAAATCCACGCAAACATTTCATTATTTTTTATAAATAATTAAAATTTCACAATATTTCAATTATATTTAGGACAATATTTAAAAATTTATTTTTTAAAATTTATTTTCATAAATAAAATGTTTGACTTGCATTAAATTATTTTTGTAAATAATAAAACTCAACGTAGATTTTCAATTATTTTTAATGCAATTTTAATTTTAATTTTTTTAAAATTAATCGAATTTTTTAATATATATTTAATATTATTTTCAAAATTTTAACATAATTCTTAGAAAGAAATCTTGATAAATATCAAAATTCTTCTCAGGAATTTAATTGTTTTCAAGAATTTAAATAAAATTCATGGTAAAATTCAATTATTTTCAAATTTTTTTTTAATTCTCGTAATGATGTCATTTATTTTTATAAACAGCAAAATTCTTCGCTGAAATTTAATTTATTACTCAGGATTTCAATTATTTTCAAATTTTTTTTATAAATTTCTTCGCATTAATTCAAATATTTTTTATAAATAATAAAACTGTTCTCCGGAATTTAGTTATTTTCATAAATGAACAATAAAATTCATAGAAGGATTTTAATTATTTTTTAATAATAAATCATATTTATTAGAGTCAATTAAATTGTATTTAAAAAAAAATTGTAGTACTTAAAGCAAATACCATTTAATTGACTCCAATAAATATTATTTGATTTAATTCAAATATTTAATTGATAATAGTGAGTTAATCGGTTATTTGAATAAAATACAGTTTTTTCAGTGCCAAAGAGTTTAATTATTTAAAATTAAATAATTAATTAATTAATTATTTTAAATTCTTAATGGGAATTTAAATTTTAATAAAAATTTAAATAATTGAATTTTCGTAGAATTTTCTAATAGAAATTGATTTGAAAATGAATTATTATTAAAATAAAAAAATGAATTATTAAATAAATTCCGTTATTTTTGAATTTAAATAATTGAATTTTCGTAGATTTTTTTAATAGAAATTGATTTGAAAATGAATTACTATTAAAATAAAAAAGTAATTATTAAATAAATTCTCTATTTTTTAATTTAATTATTTCAATTTTTGTAGAATGTTTTTTATAAAACTTGATTTGAAAATTAATTATTATTTAAATATAAAAAGTAATTATTAAAAAAATTATTTATTTTTTAATTAAAATAATTGAATTTTCGTAGAATTATTTTATTCAATTTTATTTAAACTAATTGTATACTTTTCGTTAAATTTTAGTAATTGTTAAATTAATTGAATTCTTGCCAAGTATTTTATTATAATTTTCCTAAATAATTCCATTTTTTTGGAAAAATTTTATGGTAATTTAAATTATTATAAAATCGTGAAGAAATCGATATTTTCATGTTTTACAATAAAATTTTCATCGGTTGTTAATTGTAAAAGGTTTTTAATCGGAAATGTTTGCAAGTCTTCTTTCCTATGGAAAAATAATAATTATTAAATATTTATTTAAAGAAAGTTGTCCTATAATTTTTCAATCGAAGAAATTTGTAAATAAATGTAATAGAAAATTGTTTCCATAGGTCCTAATAATTTTTGAAGTGAATTAGAATATTTTTTAGGGTTAGGGAAAAAATAAAATACTCGGAAATCAGTAAAAAAAAGAAAATTAAATATTTGTAACAATCCTTTTCGAGGTCCTAATCAGTTTTTTATGGTTAGGAAAAAAATCAAATACTTGGAAATCAGGAAAAAACAAAATTAAATATTTGTCACAATCCTTTTCGAGGTCCTAATAATTTTTGAAGTGAATTAGAATATTCTTTAGGGTTAGGGAAAAAATCAAATACTTGGAAATCAGTAAAAAACAAAATTAAATATTTGTAACAATCCTGTTCGAGGTCCTAATATTTTTTTGAGTGAATTAGAATATTTTTTAGGGTTAGGGAAAATATAAAATAGTTGGAAATCAGGGAATAACAAAATTAAATATTTGTAACAGTCCTGTGACTGTTTAAATAATTTAAATTTGAATAAATTAAATTAATTAAATTAATTAAATAACTTTTATTTGTCCTTTTCAGTTTAAATTTAATGTTTTAATTTTGAATTAAGAAATGTCACATTAAGAGTGAATGGTCTTTTTTCCTTCTTAAATAGAAGTCAAGGTACATAATGTATGCATCAATTCATTGTACACGTTGCAGTAAAATGTGTGTTGCAAATGGTAGAATCTATTTTCTAAATGGTACAATCCATATTGTTAATGATACAATACATTTCTAAGATTTATTAAAGCACCTCTTGTAATTTTATCTCGAAGGTCTTTTAAGAACCGTTTCTCTACATTGATGGAATACTAATTTTCTAACACACACACACACACGAGGAAGGATGTTGTAATTTAATGAAAATTTATATTTGTTGATATGAAGAAAATTGTGTAGTTCCACCGTCTTACTCTCTAAACATATATATACATGTCTTTTTAGACGAAAATTCTAGTGGGTTTTTGTGGGCAAACAATTCTCTGTTGTGGCAATAAGTTGAGAGTCAAGCAAATAAAGTTACGTTAAGTAACAAAGCAGGCTTTCTCGCACAGACGAAGTAAACATGTGCAAATAGAGACTTAACGCCAGGAGCTAAAGTTAGGACTGACTTTATGCCACAGCTGAAACTGATGTGTATAAGGCAGGTCAGCGTTGGGATTCAAGAAGAGCCCACGCTAAAGCCACCATGTGCGACGCTCCAATGAAGTATGACCTCAATCGGATTACCCATAGGAGGAAAATGTTTTTTATCTACCTTTTTCTAGTTTCCTCTCTCTCTCTCTCTCTTTTTCTCGTTCTCTGCTTTTAGTGAAATAAAAAGCTTCCAGAAAATGCAATTGTCGAGTTGTAAAACATCTGGTATTAATTTATTCATGAAAAAAAAGTCATTCCCAAGTCGTGTGTTGGGCGAGAAAAATTAGATTCAAACAAACATCATCTCGTATTATTACGATTTTAATTCATTTTCCTCTATTTTCTTCTTCTTCTAAATCTTCATTATCATTACAGGCTTTTCGTTCTTATCTACAGACTATTATTTTCGGAACATAATTTCCCTCGCGATACATAATTTTAAAAAAAGTAGCTTTCAAACTAAAAAAAAATATAGTAAAAAAGTAGCTACCGATGAATTAAACTTGACGATAAACAAAAATTCGATTTGAAAAACCTCACAGAACTGATGAGACTGAAGTCCACAAAGTTTTTAAAAAAGGAAAACAAAAAAATAATATGACGGTACTTTTTTTTTTGATTGTAAATAATGTTTTTTGATCATTGAATCCTTAGTAACAACTGATTTCTCAAAAATTAAGACAGAAAAATTAGAGATGACTTTTATTTGAAAAAAACTCTTTTTTGATTTTTCTTTTTTAAAAAACGTTGCAGACTTCAACTTCGTACAAAACTGTTGAAAAAAAAATCCATTTTATATTTTATTTTTCTGACTTTTTCCCAATTTTTGTAAAAAATATTCACTCCTTCTTTTATCCTACGCTAATAAACTGAATTCTGGACTTACAACGAATTTTTTTTGTACATGACAGAATTTCAATTCATTTAATTATTATTTAAAAGTTTTTCTTTTTGAAAAATATTTAAATTATAACAGTTTTATAAAATTTTGTAGGTAAATAATTCATTTCTGACTAAGTTTATGTAAATTCTAGTTTAAATAATTAAATTATGTTTGGAAATTTACGTCAGTGAAGTTCACAACGTTTATTATTAACGATTGCAAGAATAAAAATATTTTTCTTGAAAAAAAAAGAATAAAATGTTTTGTTCAGAAAATTTTCTATTTCAAAAAATTGATGAAATAATTCACAAAAGTGTTTTTGGGCAAAAATTTGTAAAAATTAGAATATAAAATATTTTTTCTTATAAATCCTCGATTATAAACGTTTTGAACTTTACCAACATGGAAATTTTATGAAAATAATAGATATTGGAAATTATTGAATTGCAAAAAGTTATTAAAAATAATTAAATTTTACAAAGAATTTAATCAAAATTATGTGAAAATAATTGAATTCTCGTGAACGATGTTATTATAATTTTTTTCAAATAATTGAATTTAGAAGAAGTTTATTACTTTATTTTGCCAAAAATTTTATTGACATCCTTAAAATAATTGAACATTCGGGAATAATTGATTTTTTTACCAACATAATTAATTGAATTCTCTTTGGAAGAATTTTATTAAAATCTAAAAGAATAATTGAATTGTTTCAAAAAAATTTAATTTACATTGTATTTAAAATAATTATGATTTTTTTAAAATAATTTTATGCAAATATTTGAAAACAATTGAATTTCCGTGAAAACATTGAATATTTTTTGAAAATAATTGAATTTTTAAAAAAAAATTTAAGAAAACTTTTTTCTAAAGAATTACTTCTTTCAAGAAATTGAACCTAAATTTTTACAAAGAATTACAAATTTTTAAAATTCCAGTAAAATTTTATGAAATATAATTGAAATCCTGCTATAAATTTTATAATTAACGAAAATAATGAAATAGTTGCCAAAGAATTTTATTAACATTTTTTTGAATAATTAAATTCCTGTGAAGAATTTTATTAGTTTTAAAAATAATTGAATTATTGCCAAATACTTATTGAAATGTTAAAAAAAAATTTAATTTCTATACAAAAATTGTATTATTTATGAAAATAATTGAATTCTTCATAAAGATTTTACAAAAACATTGTTTTAAATAATTAATGATTTCAAAATTTAATAAGTATTATGCAAAATTTAATTTTAAATAATGTAACTCTTGTGGAAAATTTTGTTCGTAAAAAAATTGAATTTTTCCCATAATTAATTGAAAATAGTATTAAAAATAATTAAATTCTTCAATGAGTTTTTTATTTATGAAAATAATTGAATTCTTAATTATAGTTTTATGAAAACTTTTTGTAAAAATTGAAAAAATTGAATCTCTGTGGAAGTATTTTATTAAAATTTAAAAGAATAATTGAATTATTTGTAAAAAATTTAATTTACATTGTATTTAAAATAATGTATTTCATTCGAACAATTTTATTAAAATATGACGTGAAAATAATTAATTTTAATGTTGAAAAAAAAACAAAAAATTCTATTAAAATGCTTTAAAAAAAAGTTGAATTTCTGAGAAAAATTTTGATATTTAAGAAAATAATTAATTAAACAAAACATTTTTTTAATAATTCATTTTTTCAAGGAATTGAAATTGAATTTTTGAGACAAATTACATTTTTTGAGCAATTCCTGTAAAATTGTATTAAAATAATTGAAAGCCTGCGATGAATTTTATTGTTTATAAAAATAATTTAATAATTGCTAAGAATTCAATTGAAATTTTCAACAATAATTGAAATACTTCGAGAGTTTTATTATTTATGAAAATAATTGAATTCTTGCTTATGTTAAGAAATTTTTTTTTCAAAAAATTGAATTTCAATGAAAAGTATTATTATTAGCGAAAGCAGTTGAATTATTCTGAATTATGGTACAAAAATTTTGTTAAATAATAGATTTTTTTTTAAATTGCTATTCTAAATTATTTGAATTCCTGTGGAAAATTTATTATTTATGAAAATAGTTGAATTGTAAATGAATTTTATTAATTCTTTTCGAAATTTCATCGAAAATACTATAGACATTGAAAATATTTATATTCTTGATATTTTTTTTGCAAATAATTCAATTGTTTTAAAGAATCTGATTATTATTTTTCTGAACAGTTTTTTTATTTCCAGTATTTGCGAATTTAAATTTTAAAGTGGTGGTAATATAAAAAAAACATAAATTGTAGCTTTTAGTGTCTAAAATCTAAAAAAGTACCCAAATTTTATCATCATATCAAAGAAAGTAGTAAATAGTAGGAATTTTCAAAAAAACTTTCGAGTCGACTAATTTCGAGGCCTATGTAGAAGAAAAATTAATTCCCAATTAAAAAAAAAGTAGAAAAAGAATTTAAAGAGAAAAATTAACATACCAGACTAATTATTGAAACCACTTAACGCCATCAGGTGGATGTTTACCTGTAGCAAGTTTGCCTTTAGTTTGAGAGAAATCTTGGTAGAACGCACGAGTGATGACACAGTGTGGCTTCTTGCCAAAATTGCTTTTAGGCTTTGACTGAATTTCGAGACTGTCTTTCGTTCCAGCTGTTTCGCGAAACCGAAAACGTTCTTTTTATGCAATTCGAGTAAACGGATAAACATAGATCCAATAAAGCAGCTGTCGAAATTATTCAAAGCCCTCCATTCCTTTTGGTTCAACAATCTTATTATTTTACTCACTTGTTCCTTTTTGTTTAATGCACACCCAAAAATAGAAGACACGACGATTTTTCATCTATCTAAAAAATCAGTGCATTAAAAATATAATGCTACTGTATGAAGTTTCAATCGTTCAAATGAACGAACATTTTTTTCCCATCTTAAATAGTTTTTGAAAAATAATATAAAATAATTGAAATTAAACGATATTTGGTTAAGAATTAGTTTCTCTTAATCTAAAACAAAAACTGATTTTAGTTTTAGATAAAAACCGGGAAACTTTTACAAATAAAATTTAGAAAAATAATCAGAAATAATCGATAAATAATCTATCAAATTAACTAAATAAACAAAACTGAAATTACCTGACAAGTCTTATTATCGACGAATTGTAGATAATATCGGCAGACGATATCTCTAGACATTTCTAATCAACTGAATTTTTTAAAAAAGTCACACTAAATTGTCAAGTGATATTTCAACTTTTGAAGTACGAAACTCTGGGGCTAAATTAAAATGCCGACGAACCATTAAATTGGAATGAAATCGAAATGACAAAGCAAGCACAATTGAGGTCAAACGTTTTTGCCCCTAAAATCAATAGCAAAAAAAAGCGCCGAGTAATCTACTGTAAAAGAAAGGAACAAACTGTTTAACCGAAAATGGTTGAAAATTTCCCCTCGATAAACCTAAAGATATACAAACTTTACGCAAAAAGAGTAACAACCAGACTGATAATCTAAATTCCAAAAACTAAATGTAAAAACGTGGAAAGTAGGAACTAATGAAGAGTAAATTGGAGAAAACTCTTTTATTTAAAACTAATTTCCGGAGCAATTTAAAGGAGTCATGAGTGTTAATGCTTTGTTACATTCGAGGCACTATGTGTGGTGGTTGGTGGTGGCTAGTTCGCTAAATCGAATTGATCTTCCTGAAGGTTGTCTAGTTTCATTATTGAGTAGACCAAGAGCTATATTTTCTCTGGCAATCTCGTCTTAATCGCATTTGCCAGCGGTCTGCGTGAAAAAGATATGAACTAACGCAATTACATGGTTCAACAACAATGTTTCTAGGTCTTGTTCTAAGAACAATGTTGGCTTAGTGCGAAAGGAGAGAAACGTTCCTGCCTATTTCCCTCAGGAGCAATTCCATACTTGGAACCTTGGTGCTGCTTCTGCTTCTGCATCCCACATGTTTCCTACTCTCTCTCATACACTCTCTTCTCTCTCTCTATATATATACACAAGTGTGGATATGTGCATTCTAGACTCATACAGATGAACTTGTACATCTGCATGTTGGTAAATTGAACTCACTCCCATGTATGAGGGCATTAGGAAAATGAAAATTTTCTATTTATTATTCATATAGGATTTGCAGTTGAAATGAAGACAACAAAAGTTAATCCAACCGAAAAGTTATAATTGTGTCAGTTTTTGAAACTTGTCGGAAACTATAATGACAGACTTCGTAGTGGGTAATTAATTTTTTTAAATTAAGTTAGTATGGGGTTTTCTAAAGGATTTGAAATTGAGAGAAAAAAAAGGAATCAAAACGTTGGTTGGCAATTATTTTTGATTCGGTTTTTTTTTTGACTTATAATTTTTATATCCTCAGGGAAAGTGTAGGCAAAAAGTAATTTTAAAGCTGAAAAAAGTAAAAATTGAAATGGTGGGGACAATTTTTAAGAAGTTACTGTAACAATTCTCTTATTTTCTTTAAAGAATCAAATTGATGCTAACATTTGGTCATTTGGATCAATTTAAGATTTGGAACAAAAATTTTTTGTATATTATTTCTTTGCTGTTTGATATACTTTTCAGTTAACAGTGTTTTAATATTAAATAATGCATTTTATCACTTGGTGATCTTTAACTATGTTACAAAACATTAAAGACAACATATAACATGAGACATAAAAAAAACTTGAAACATAAGACAACAATTCCTTTATTTCACGAAGAAAAAAGAATTGCTTTTGTTTACAGCAACAACAAATTCTTGTTGTTACAAAATTTCGCGTTACCTTTTTAAAAATTTTTGAAAATCCTCAATAATTAAAACAATTTTTTTTAAGTATCTAATAACTTTTAAAGTGAATTCAATTATTTAAAAAATTTATTTTTATTAAATTTGTTTCCAATATTCAACCATTTTTATAAATAATAAAATTTCAGCAGGAATTGAAAGTAAAAGAATAGCATTTTAAAAAAGAACGTCGAAATAATAAATTATTATTTAACAACAATTTTTACACAATTCTTCACAATAATTCAATTACTTTCACTAATAATATTTTACATGGAAAGTCAAATTTTTTACAAATTTTTTTTTATCAAATTCTAATTAAGAATTCAATTATTTTCGTAAATATGAAAACTCATTGAAGACTTTCAATTATTTTTAATACTATTTTCAATTAATTATGGGAAAAATTCAATTTTTTTTACGAACAAAATTTTCCACAAGAGTTACATTATTTAAAATTAAATTTTGCATAATACTTATTAAATTTTGAAATCATTAATTATTTAAAACAATGTTTTTGTAACATTCTTATGAAGAATTCAATTATTTTCATAAATAACACAATTTTTTACAGGCAAGTCAATTCTTCTTAAATATTTCAATAAGATTTTTCTCAAAAATTCATTTATTTTTAAAAATAATAAAATTCTTCTTAGGAATTTATTAATTTCAAAAAGTTTTTATATAATTCTTAACAGATATTTCTTTATTTTCGTTAATAATAAAATTATTTTTGTTAATAATAAAAAATAGCAGGATTTCAATTATTTTTCATAAAATTTTACAAGAATTGTTCAAAACTTCTAATTATTCGTAAAAATTTAATTTCAATTGCTCGAAAGAAGCAATTACATAAAAAGATGTTTTATTCAAATTTTTTTGAAGAATTAAATTATTAACAAAAATAAAAATTTTAACATAAATTCAATTATTTTCAAATATTTTAATAAAATTGTTCAATTGAAATCAATTTATTTTGAATATAATTTTAAATAAATTTATTAAAATAATAATTCAATTATTCTTTTAAATTTTAATAAAATTCTTTGCAAGAATTCAATTGTTTACAAAAATAATTCTTCGAAAGAATTTCTTTGTTAAATAAATAACAAAATTAATTTTTCACAGAAATTCAATTATTGTTTTCAAATATTTTAATAAAATAGTTTGAGACAAATCATAATTATTTTAAATGCAATGAAAATTAAATTTTTTTTGAAATAATTAAATTATTCTTTTAGATTTTAATAAAATTCTCCCAAGAATTCAATTATTTACATAAATAACAAAATTGTTTCCGAAAATTCAATTATTTTCATAAACAACAATATTAATAACAAGAAGTGAATTATTTTTAAAATTTATAAATTTCTTTTAGTAAATTTAATTATTTAAAAAAAAATTTTAATCGAATCGTTCGCAAGAATTGTTTGTCAATTTTTTTTTAAATCTTCGTAAGTTTTCAATTCTTTTTAATTGAATAAAAAAAATTTACCAGGAATTCAATTATTTAAATTAGAATTTACATAAAATTAGTTGAAACAAAAAAAACATTTAACATTTTTTTGCAAGATTTAAATTATTTCTATAAATATTTAAATTCTTTCATGAATAATAAAATTCCTTGCGGCAATTAATTTTATTAGTAGAATAAGAAAGAGGTAAATATTTGTGAGGAAAATTTATGAAGAAGTCAGAAAAATAAAAAGATTAAATGGAATTTTTGTCAGATTTGTGAAGTGTCTAAAACGAGTTTTTTTTGGTCAAGTTTATTTTATCGTTAACTACTTTTTAAAATTATTTATTTACTAATAATTAGTAATTATTTACTCATAATTAGTAATTATTTACTAATAATTAGTAATTATTTACTAATAATCAGTAATTATTTACTAACAATTAGTAATTATTACTTACTAATTATTAATTATTTACCAATAGTTAGTAATTAATTTCTAATAATTATTTAGTCACTTACTAATTCTTTGATAATTATTTACTTATAATTCCTTATTGTTAACCAATTCCGATTTAGAGATATAACAAATTAATATTCCAAGTATTTACATTTCACTTTCTTATAATTTGAATGTAAAGATGTTTTCACCACTTAAAATTTTTAAGAGCAATGCAATTAATTTTTATTCTCACTAATTAATCCTCGTAATGAGAAATTATTTATTTGTGGAATTTAAACATTTTACCTCGTTTACATTATCGAAGAGTTAGTTATTTATTTATGGATTATTATGTATGCGATTCAACGTTCGCTTGCCGTTGCACGTTGTACTAATTCTGATACGAATTTATTAACGTTCAGTAAATCCTCAATAATAATCTGGATATATATGTGTATTTTTTTTTTAAAGTGCTTTTTGAATATTTTACATTGATCATGAAATTACATTGTCAGAAATGAGAGGTTTTTGTTGTATTTGAAAATTTTATAGCTATGAATAAATGGATAAATTAAATAATAACCATTATTATATGTACGTATGAAGGTATTTTCGTTTTCATTAAAATTCATTTCTTTTTTTGTAAATGATTGAAAAATTTTATATTCATTCAACATTATAGTAGGTTAAATGCTGAATGAATAAAAATAATGAATAAAAATAATGAATACAAATTAATAATAAAAGTAATAAAAAGAAAATAATGAATAAAAATTAATAATAAAAGTAATAAAAAGAAAATAATGAATAAAAATTAATAATAAAAGTGATAAAAAAATAATGAATAAAAATAGTAAATAAAAAAAATGAATAAAAATTAATAATAAAAGTAATAAAAGAAAATTATAGAATAAAATAGTAATACACTGAAAAAAAAATTTATTTCATTCAAATAACCGATTATTTGACTATTATCAAATAAATATTTACTTGAATCAAATATTTCAGTATTTGAAGCAAATACAATTTATTTGACTATATTATCAAATAAATATTTACTTGAATCAAATAAATTGTATTTGAATCAAATATTTCAGTATTTGAAGCAATTACTATTTAATTGATTCAAATAAAAATTATTTGATTCAAGTAAATATTTATTTGATAATATCCAAATAATCGGTTATTTGAATAAAATAAATTTTTTTTCAGTGTATAAATTTTCAATTTGTTTTTATTGAGTGAAATTGTTATAAATGTGTTTTTGTGAAATAATTTGCAATCGATAAATGTTGAAAATATAAGTAAATTGAAAAAAGAGAGTGATGATAATTTTTTTCCGAATTAAATTCTTTTGTAATATTAATACAAATTTTTTTTTTCTTCTCTGTTTCAGGAGGTATTACACACAATTAGTACATCTAGCGGACAAGTTCAACGCATCGTTATCTTCAAGAAAAATGGCGTTCAGGCCATGGTTGAATATCCTTTACAATACTTAATTAAACTGTCACGTAAAACAATACAGCACCTGGGGTTTTTGTTTGTAAATATTTTTCCGTGTAAATAGAGTCAAGAATGATTAGGGAGGGGGAGGGGGGGGGGTAAAAGTTCATATATAAAAGCTGACAAAAAAAAGGGCTTCAAAGACTTCCGACTTTAGCGGGGAAACGATTCACTAATGAACCAGTGGCTGAAACAAGACGGGCTTTATACTTTTTTTCTCTTCTTTTTTTTTTTTCTTCATTTTGACCTCGTTCATTCACGCTTAGCGCATTTTTAATGTGAGGAAAAAAAGACGGCGGGGGTGGAATAAAAAGTTGCCTTTTTTGTTTTTTGGTTGATAACATCGCGAATCGTTTTGTTATATTCAAAGTGAAAAGAAAAATAACCTCTGGCGCGATAGTAAGCGGAATTTTAAATAACAAAATTCAATTCGAACCATTCACTGATTTACAATTTATATTTTTATATACAACTGTCCGCGTATATGACCCAGGGCGTGAGTTTTAATAATTTGATTTTATCCTGTTATATGGCATATTTTTTTCAGTGATTTTTTTTGTCGTTCGTTCGTATATAGGAAGACTCATTTTCTTTTTTTTTTTTAGTGTTATTAAATTTTTATTAATAATACTAAATTTTATTAATACTGCCTGAATTTATTAATTTTTTTTTATGATTCATAAGTTCTTATGGACGTGATGAATTATTTATGGCTATTATTTTTTTTTTTGTAGAATTACTATAAATTGGGATGGAAGAGAGAAAAGGGAAAATTTATAATTTTTTGCTAAGTTCAGGTTTTGTACTCAACTTATAAAATATATAATTTTTTTTTTTTTGTTTCTGACACTAAACGCTACTTTTTTATTTTTTTCTTCTTAAAAATTTGCATAAGTTTAAATTCGCTAAATATGACATAAAAGAATTATTTTTAAAATTTTTAATAAAATTCTCAGGAATGATTCGAAAAGTTGTAATAAAATTGTTTCTAACAAATTAATTATTTTCAAATTTTTTTTTGAAATTTAATTATTATTTTATTATTTAATATTCTATATAATATAAAATTTTGAATAAACGATTATCAGAAAGAGTTCAAATATTGAAAAAAATTTTTATAAAATTCTTTGCAGATATTCTGTTATTTTTATAAATGATATAATCTTCACTGGATGTCAATTATTTAAAACACAAATTTGATGAAATTTTTCTAAAAAAAACTAATTATTTAAAATTTTTTAAATAAAATTCTTCCAAAAATTTTAACTATTTAAAAAAATTTGTATACAATTCTTTGCAACCATTCAATTATTGTCGAAAAAATCAACTTTTCACAGAAATTTAACTATTTAAAACACAATTTTCATAAAATTCTCTAAAAAAAATCAATTATATGTAATTTTTATTTAATAATTATTTTAAAAGACATTTACAAACTTCTTGTCAAGAATTAAATTGTTTATAAAAAATTGAATAAGAATTCAGTTATTTTTATAAATAATAAATTTTTTCTCAGAAATTCAATTCTTTAATTAACTTCTTTAGAAATATTCAATTATTTTTGTTAATAAAATTATTTGATGAATTCAATTATTTAAAAGACAATTTTTATAAAATTTAGAAAATAAATTCAATTCATTAACAAAATTTAATAATATTCTTCCAAATAATAAGATATTTTAATAAATAATAAATTATTTTTGAGAAATTCAATTCCTTAAAAAATTTGCAGTAAAATTCTCCCCAAAAATTTAATTTTTTCTATAAATAATTAAATTCTTTTGAAAAATTAAATTCTTTATTAATTTTTTATTATCTTTCTTTTCAATAATGAAGAAATCAAAATTATTTTCAAAAATAATAAAATTCTTCTGATATAAATTTAATTCTTTAAAAAAGAATTATGAAATTCTTCACAAAAATGCAATATTTTATACATGTTTTATTTACATTCTTTCAAGAATAAAGAAATCAAAAGTATTTCTAAAAATAATAAAATTTTTCTGAAAAATTCAATTTCTTAAATATTTGTAATAAAATTCTTTTTTTTTTTTTTTTATAAAATGTTCGAAAAATCCCTTAAAAAAATTCAATTTTAAGAAATTTTTATAATTAATCCATAAAGTATTTGTTTTTCAATTTAAATAATTGTATTTTCAAAGAAATTTTTTTTATAAAAATAGAATAAAAATTGAATTTCAGTTGAAATTTTAGATAATTTTCGAATATTACAATATTTTCGAAATAATTAAATGCGTTTTTTAAATTGACATCTTTGTAAATTTAAATTATTTGCAAAACATTTAAAATAATTTTTTTGTATTAAATTGTAAATTATGTAAATTTTTATTTTCAAGTAAAATAATTAAAAAAAAAACACCTGACTCGGAATGATCGTTAAATTCAATGTTTAATAAAATGATTAAAGTTTTGAATATAAATTTTATTTAAAAATTTCAGTTTATAAATTATATGAAAAAATGGAGTCATTAAATTTAATTTTTCGGTAGGATATTTTTTTGCTACTTTTGTCAGTCTCAAAGTATCTTTTTGCTATTTAAAAAGAAATTATTTATCGAGAACGAAGTCTCTGCGCTTTGTAGGAAATTAATAACAACTTTTAGGAACTTTGGAGGAATTTTTGATTTTTTTTTTTTTTAATAGCTGGAGGAAAAATTTGATATATTTCCTTAACTGTTTGTTTACGTTCGATTCAGTGGAGTCAGCGACGAGAGCGAAAGAAACTCTTCATGGCGCCGACATATATTCAGGATGCTGTACACTGAAAATTGACTTCGCTAAGGTGAGTTTTTCCTATTGAATTTCAATATTTTATATCAACATTTTATTTACCCTTAACCGCTCTACATATTAAATATCCCATTAAAAAGATAACAATTGCGCGTAAATTTTATACGAATAGATAATAATGGAAAATCAATTTCCTATTTTTAGTCCCTTTTTTTCTCTATTTCGATACTTTTTTTTTTAACGTAAAGCAACATTAAACATTAAATAAAAGGAAGTGGCTGTAAAAATTGGTTTTATACGCATTTCTCGGTCAGTGATCATGATCACATTTTAATTCAGCCATTTAGAACGAGAGGATTATTTAAATTTGTTTTTTTTTTCGAAATTGAGAGAGAGAGAGAGAGAGAGGCAGAAATAGTTTGACTGTCGTTTAACAATTGATATACGAGAGGGTAAAATTTGCGATGACATAAAATTGAATGAATTTTGGTGTAATAACGATTTTTTTTATTATTCTCTCAATTTTGACAATTTAGTATTTGGAATTTATGCTTTTGAGTGTATTTTTAATTTTTCTCTCAATTTTGACAATTTAGAATTTGGAATTTATGCTTTTGAGTGTATTTTTAATTTTTCTCTCAATTTTGACAATTTAGAATTTGGAATTTATGCTTTTGAGTGTAATTTACATTGGAATAAGGTTATGCCAACGATGGTAATGACCCTTAATATCATGGCGTTATGCATAAGCATCAGTGAGTCTCGCAATAGCGTCGAAAAGACCCAAGGGAGATTGGTAGCATTGGAGCATTATGAACTTAAGTGTTCTTAAGTTTGTACATTGCATGAAAAGGTCGTGTGCCAACGTAATGAAGCACATTGCACACTATATAGAACATTGTTACACTATTAACGAAATTTCACCGCTAGATAAATATTTTTAAGCAAACGATTTCAATCTACAATATATTTTACACATTATTGCACATAATAATTAATCAATTTAATTATAATTAAAAGGAAAGGGATGAATTAATTATAATTATAGTTACAATTGTTTATTA
Source organism: Leptopilina myrica (nomen nudum) (assembly GCA_032872475.1). NCBI lineage: Eukaryota > Metazoa > Arthropoda > Insecta > Hymenoptera > Figitidae > Leptopilina > Leptopilina myrica (nomen nudum). The sequence continues at coordinate 10,118,928 of CM065459.1, forward strand.
ATAAATTAATAAATAATTTATAATTGAAATTATTTAATTCCAATTATTAATTTATAATTATCTAATTAAAAAATTTAATAACAGTTATTTAATTAGTATTATGTGTAATTGCAGTTATTTACTAACAATTCAGTATCAATTTCGTTGTTTCATAACAATTATTTAAATACAATTATCTAATTAAAATTATTTAATAATAATTTAGTAACAATTAGCTAATTATAGTTATCTAATAACAATTATTTAATTATAATTATCTAATTAAAAAATTTAATAACAGTTATTTAATTAGTATTAGGTGTAATTGCAGTTATTTACTAACATCTTAGTAACAATTATCTAATTATAATTATTTAATAACAATTATTTAATTATAATTGTCTAATTAAAGAAAGTTAAAAACAGTTATTTAATTAGTATCGTTTAATAATAATCATCTAATTAAAATTACTTAATAACAATTATTTAATTATAACAGGCCTCGAATAGCAGGACTTTTGTTTACTTTTTTTTTGAATATTTTTCGACACTTTATTTTCAAAAAATGGAACAAGTCAAAAGTTCAAAAGTTTTGAACTTTTTTGATTTTTCTTCCAAATATTGCAACAAATTTTGCTACTTTTTTTAGTTTCAAATACTACACTGAAAAAAAAATTTATTTGATGCAAATAACCGATTATTTGACTATTATCAAATAAATATTTACTTGAATCAAATAATTTTTATTTCAATAAAATAAATTGTATTTGAATCAAATATTTCAGTATTTGAAGCAAATACTATTTAATTGATTCAAATAAAAATTATTTGATTCAAGTAAATATTTATTTGAATCAAATAAATTTTTTTTCAGTGTACTTAATAAATATTTTTAAAGCCTGGAAAATTGGATTTTTTAAATTATATAACTCAGAAATATTTTAATAATTTAAATTTTCTAAAACTTTACTGAAAAATATTCATTCTATGATTTTATCGAAATAAGCAATTACTCGTCTATTATCGAATAAATATTTAATTGCGTCAAATAATTTTTATTTCCCTTAATAAATTTATATTTAAATATTAAACTAATAATTTCAGTATTTGAAGAAAATATTATCATCTAATTGGCTGAAATAAAAATTATTTTATGGAAGTAAATATTTGTTTGATAATAATTAAATAATTGTTTCATTAAATGAAATAATTTTTTTCTCAGTATTTATTAGAAAATTCTTGATTTCTTTAAGTATTTTATTATAAAGTTTTTAATTAAAAATTTTGAAATTGAAAATAAAAACAGAACGTTATACAAACTTAGAAAAAAATTTTTGAAATAAAATTGAAATCTTATCATTTCTTCATTATAAATTTTTTAATTTAATTATTTTTAATATTTCAATGAATTATGCATTTTTGAAATTTAAAAATAAAAAATAATTATATTATCATTTTTTTAGTTTTTAAATTATTAATACTTGTAATAATTTCATCCTTAAAATTTTTAATAAATTAGAAATTTTGCATATTGCATACTTGTAATTAGAATGTTTAAAAAACTACATTATTTTTCAAAATATTTTCCAAAATTTTGTTTAATAAATTCAATTAAAAAAAAAAAAAGTTTACTAAATTTTGATTATTGAGGAGTTTTTACAATGTTTTTAAATACCTAATTTTCCATTAAAAATTTAATTTATAAACGTTTCGCAAAAATTAAGCTTTTGATTTTTTATTATAGTTTTACATAAATTACGAAAAAAAAATTTTTGTTTTTTATTTTCAATAATACACTTTACCAACTTTATTTTTTAAATATCATAAAGACACAAAGTTACAATTATTAAAAATAAATTTTATTTTCAATAAATTTCCGAAAAATTGTTAAAAATTGATTTGGAGAAAAAGTTCAGTTTAAAATTGTGTAAAATAATTGAATTTTAAAACAAATTACTGTTGTGTTTTTTTTTGTAATAATTGATTTACAGAAGAATTTAAAATGTAAATTTTAAAAAGTTTTTATTCCTGTGAAAAAATAAATAACTATTGAATATTTATTGAAGAGGTAAATTATTTAATTTTTGAATATTGAATTTAGAAATCAGCCAAAGGTCAGGGAAATGCGAAATGAAATTTTTCTGCCAACAGTGAATTAAATAAAAAACTGGTTTTTTCGTATTTTTATTTGACTACGTCCATTTTTTTTATAATCCTGAAGTTCGGATTGTTTTTAAAATCGAAAAATTAGTAAAGAATTATTTTTTACGATAAATTTTTCTCCAATTTTGATGGTATAAAATTTTTAGTGAATTAATTCGTCTTTGGAACAATATTAAATGAAAATAACTTAATTTTTTTAAGTCAAAATAATGCAAAAAGTTTTCGTTATTAAAAAATTATTTCTTTTGTTTAAAAAAAATGTTGAGAATTTTAGCTTCATTTTTTTTGCGCATTAAAGTGAATATTTAAGGTCAGTTAGAATTATTTAATTGCAATGAATAAAGTGCATTTCTAAACGATGAGAAAACAATTTCATTAAATGGAAAAATATGTAGCAAAAAAAACATGTTTGGATTGAGAATATTTCATTGAAACTTTTAATATTGAAATTTAATTGAAATATTTAGTTGAAATTTAATTCAAAAATTTAATTGAAATTTTTAATTGGAATTTAATTGCAATATTTAATTGAAATATTTAATTGTAATATGTAATTGAAACTTTTAATTGAAATTTAATTCAAATATTTAATTAAAACTTGTAATTGAAATTTATTTTAAATATTTAATTAAAATCTAATTCAAATATTTAATTAAAAATTAAACATAATTTTTATTGAATCAAACTAATGCAATACATAAATTCCATCAATTATCTTTCTTATACAATTAACAAAAAATTATTTTTGTATTAAACATAATAACTTTGATTCAATTAAAAATAAATTTTGATAAAATAATTTTAATTGAAAAATAATTTTCCAACTGTAAATATATTGTTTTCTCAGTCAGCCTAATAAAGTTTGGAATTCTTCTTATTAAACCAAATGAAAATAATAATGTAACTTTTGAAGCAGCTTTAAAATAATTTAATTACTGTGATAAAAAGTGAATTAAAAAGCGCAACTTAGAAATATTTGTCTATATAAAAAAAAATATAGTTAACGACCAAGCGTCGCGACAATTGTTGTAAAGCTTAGGAATTTTTCAGGCCCATACACGAAAGCTCGTCTGCAACCTAATGATATGGTTTTAGTTGTAGAACGTGTCGACCTCGTTCCCAAGATCGAGGCGCTTCATTTTCCTCTTTTTTTTTTAATGTGAAAAAAAGAAAATTGTTAAACTGGGTCACTCACCTACACTACAATTTGTACCATTTTTTTTTTTATTTTCGTTGAAATGAATTTCAAGACTATAATTGAAAAATAATAGAATTCTATACTAATTTACAGAAAAGAGGTTATTTTTTTTCTCTCTCTTTTCATTTGATGCTTATATAAAGCCATGAAATTGCAGTTGAAAAAAAAACTCGAGAACTTTACTGCGCGTCTTTAAATCGTAAAATGATGAGAAAAGAGGGAAAAAAATATAAACACGTGTATAGAATCTCTTTAAAAAAAAAAAATTGCGCGGTAAAATATAATCTGAATTATATTTTTTTTCTATATTTAGAAAGTGAAATAAATTTTCTGATAGAGGGAGGCGAAAAAATTGTGGAATTGTGTAAAAGGGGTTGATTTAGTGGATAAATTGCTCGTGATATTGAATGCTTGCAATAAGCTGTTAATTAAGTTACAATCTGAAAATGAAGGAAGAGAGAGAGTGGTAGTGAAAGAATATATGTGTGTGTATATATAGTGTACTGCGCATGGAAAAGTGCACTTGAAAACTGTATGACGAGCAATTAAACGAAAGGAGTCTAGTACTCGCGGGGAAGTACTTAATTATTTTATTGTGCCCTCCAATTCCGCGGTTGTTTTAGAGGTTTTTCAAAAATGAAAACTCGACATTTCGTCGAGAAGAACTTGAGCTTATGTATATGGTATACTGAGCGCATATTTTTAAATTGAATACATTCAAAGTAAATCGTTTTCGTTTTCGTTTTCGTTTTCCTTTTTCATTTTCTTTATCTTCAACCTGTTTTTTTATTTTAGGGAAAAAAATTTTATTTACTAGCCAAAGTAAAGTTGAAATTTTTAGGTTTTTATGTTTCTAAAGTTATGAAGCTTTAAGTAGACGATATTTATTCGTGAATTGGCTTAACAGCCAATTAATTAAATTAAATTAATTAAAATAATAAAAAATATTTTTGTATTTTATTAATAAGCCTATTTTCATAAATTCAGTTGATAAAATCATATTCCTCGCCACCTGGTGGCGATCCTGTCGTTCTCAAGTGGAGAATTGAAACCACCATTTTATCCTTGGAAAACTTTTTCACGATTAAAAAATTATGTGAGAATAATTTAAATTTTTCTTTTTTAGTGCACAATGCAGGGTTCGAACTAGGTTCGTAAATCGCGTATAAAAGTCCGTAAATTTGGTTAAAGTCCGTAAAAGTAATTAAAAAAAAGAAGAATCCGTAATTTGATTACAAAAAGACGAAAAGTTCGTAAAGTTCGATATAATTTGGAGAATCTTGAAGAAATTATAAACGATTGCAGAAATTCAATTATTGACAAAAAATAAAAAAAATTCTTGACAGAAATTCAATTTTTTTTCAATAATAATAAAATTCTTGACAAAAAAATCAATTATTTTCAATAATAATAATAAAATTCTTCGCAGAAATTCAATTTCTTTCAAACATTAAATAAAATCCTTGTCATGATTTCGATTATCTTTATAAAAAAAAAATTATTCATTAAAATTCAATTGCTTAAGAAAAAATTTAATAAAATTCTACTCAAACATTGAATTAATTTCATAAATGACAAAACTTTTCCAGGACTTCAATTACTTTCAAAAGTTGTAGTAAAATTTTTGGCAAAATTTCAATTATTTTTATAAAATAGTAAAATTCTTCTCCTAAATTCAATTATTTTTAAACATTAAAAAAAAATTCTTGTCTTGATTTCAAATATCTTTATAAACAAAAAAAATCATTTGTTGAAATTTAATTATTAAAAAAAAAAATTAATAAGATTCTACACAAATATTTAATGAATTTCAAAAATTAAAAAAAATTTAACAAATTTCAATTGTTTTAGTAAAATTATTATCAAGATTTCAGCTATCTTTATAAAATAATTGAATTCTTTTCCAAAATTCAATTATTTAAAAAAAATTCAATAAAATTTTCAACACAATTCTCTTTAGAAATAATTAAATTGTTCTCGAAAATTCAGTTATTTTTATAAATAATAAAATTCTTCTGATAAATTCAATTATTTAAAAACATTTTAATAAAATTCTTCCGAGAAATGAAGAAACCAAATATTATTAATAATAATAAAATTCTTTTGAAAAATGCAATTCTTTAAAAATTTTTTCAGTAATCAAACTATTCCCAAGAATTTAATTGTCATTAGTAATCAAACTCATCGTAGGATTTCAATTATTTTTGATACAATTTTAATTGAATTTTTATGAACTTTAACAAAAGAAATTCAATTTTTTTTATAAATAATAAATTTTTTACAGAATTTCCAATATTTTCGTAAATAATAAAATCCTTTTTTGGAATTCACATATATTTTCATAAAAATAATAAAATTATTCTTAAAAATTTATTTGATAACATTTTTTGTGACAATTCAATTTTAAAAAACAGACAATTATTCAATAAATTGTTTTTTTGTATTTAAATATTTGAGTTCTAGTAGAATTTTCTAATAAAAATTGATTTGAACTTTATTAATTAATTTTAGCCAAAAACACGAAAAAAAATGTATTTTGTGAAAAGTTGCAAAAATTGTTGGAGAAATTCAATTATTTTAAATGAATATTATTATATTCTTAGTAAAAGTTAAATATTATTTAAAAATAAAAAAAAATTTCTTAGGGATTCAATTATTAAAAAATTTTATATTAAAATTCGTCAAAAGAATTCAATTATTTTAAAATTTGTTGATAAAATTCTTTATTGGAATTAAAATTTAAGAAATATTCAATTATTCAATAAGTTTCTTTTGTATTTAAATAATTGCATTTTCATAGAATTTTATCAAAAAAAAATTTATTATTTTATCTATTACTATTTTATCTAAAAAAAATTTATTTCTGAAAATAAATTTCAGCTAAAATTTTAAATAATAATTGAATATTAAAAGCATTACATCATGAAGTTTTAGTAATAATTAAATTTTGAAATTAATTTTCTGGAAAAAGTTTAATTAAATCTTCTTTTGTATTATTTTAGGTTTTTATTTTCTTATACATATTTAATTAAAGGATTCTCGAATAATTGATGTTTAGTAAAAATGAATATTACAAACAAATGGACTTAAGAATTGTCAAATAACTTTTTTTTGAAAATTATTAAAAATAATTGATTTAAAGAAGAATTTTTCTCATCTATGACTAAAAAAAATAAAAAATAGTCTTGAAGCGGAAAGAAATAAATATTTTCATTTACCATTTTTTATTCTCATGTTATTTGTCGACAAAAACTGTGTAAAATAATTGTCTGAACGAGAGAAAAAAATTGAAGTGGAAAAATAATTCTCCTTAATCGTCGATTACAAACGTTGGCGAAATTTACTAGCGTGTAACGTTTGGAACTTACGGATCAGTGCTTTTTAATTGATATAATTTTCTCAATATTTATGACTACCATTGTTTTGTAACTACCGTTAATTGAAGTTGCATGTCAAAGTCATGAACTGTAAATTTTAAAACTACCATTAATTGAAGTTACTTTCGAAAGTTAGTTTCTAAACTACGAAGTAGTAGTAGCATCTTCTATAATAGTCTATATATTATCTCCTGTAATTTGTAATTAAAAATTACTATCGCACGTTAGTGGAAAAGACTAGTTCATTTAAAGCAAAATTTATCAACTAAATTAATTATACAGACTTTTCGCATGTTCTAAAATTGTAATTTTAACTACAAGAATAAATCAGAACACTGGCTTTTCATTTAGAATTCAAATTTTGAAATTAATTCCGTTTCCTTTGGTCTTCTATACAGTTTTACTGTTTTTTTTTTATTTTTAAATAATAAAATTCTTTTAAGTATTAGAAAATTTATATATTTTTCAAGAAAATTGATTTCTTTCTGAGAATTGCGTTAATTAAAAACATCAATAACTTCTTTTTTAAATAAATATTTATAATCATTATTATTTCATGAGAATGGAATCATTACTCTGAGTTTTCGATTCGTAGTGATCGATTTTTCTTCATACTTTATAATAATTTAAATTATTTATTATAATTAAATTTAATTATTATAAAATTTTATGTTTCTTAAGTTTCGAACGTTCAAATGAACGACAATATTTTTTACTTCTTCTAATTTATATTTTATTTGCAAAAAACATTATTTTTTAGATTAAAACAAATTAATGCTAAGCAAATATTAATTTCAATTTCTTTTCTCGATATTCATTTTCAAAAACACTAAGGGTGGAAAAAAATTTCGTTCATTTGAACGTTCTTAACTTTAGTCGCATATAATTTTAACGAATCCAAAAATTTGGATCAAATAAAAAATTGATCAAGTTTTGTGGCATTAATTTGATCCAGTTTGGTATTAATTCGATACTTTCAAACTGTTTCAAGAAAACTGTATTTATCAAAATTATACATGTTTTGATTTATTTAAACTTAGAAATCAGAGAAATAGGAAATAAAATTTTTGTGACAACACTGAATTAAAGAAACGACTTTTTTTCTATTGTTAATCGACTTTTTTTTGCTCGTTAAAGTCGTCCCGAGACCTGAAACTGATTAAACATAATAATATGTAAAAAAAAGAAAAAGTAGTTGTAAAATTATTTCGTCGTCTTTAAAATACACATTTTATTTCACACAGAGAAAATGTTATTTTATTTTCTTCTAAAATGTACTTTAGATGGAAGTTATTTCACATCAAAAAATTGTGCACGTTACATTGTCGAGAATAAGATGAAAATTATTATGTTAATGTCTGCACGTCGACGACAGAGATATAGAGTTGGCGAAAAAGAGAGTGAGAGAGGGAAAAAGGGGTTTGTGAAAAGAGAAGGAGAGTGAGTGAGTGAGTGAGAGAAAGAAAGAGACGATTTTACAAACTTAGTAGCGAGACGGAGTCTCTCTTTTCCTTGAGAAGTTTTGCTAAAGTGCCAAGAATCTAGAGAACACCAAGCAATGATTTGTCAATCCCCCTCTCAGGAAAACATTCCTTTGCATATTCTGAAACTTTACTTTCGTATCTAGAAAAGCAAATGAAGCCATGTGTCAAGTTCGTATTGCAAATTTATTTCTCATGAAATGAAATAACGATCTCTCCTCTTGTTGAAGGAGAGAGAGAAAGAGAGAGAGAGAGAGAGGCTGTTGTATTGGTATTGAAATGGTAAACGGCAAAAAGGTGTGAAGCACATGAGGTGTCATCCGAACACCATAAGACTTTCTTTCTAATATATACATAAATCTTTTTCTTCTTTTTCTTCTTCTTCTTCTTCTTTACAGTCTTCTTTATTCGATCGGAGAATTTCTTATTGAACTAATTTATTAACAAGGAATGAAAATTACTTTTTCCGACAGTATTTATTTCCTTAATTATCCTCCATCCAGTGGAACAAATTAATGTTAATGGTCAAATGGTTCTTCAAGATTCATTATCCTTTTTAAATTTTCATTCTCGTTAAGTTTATTCCCACTTTTATTACACGGGCATCACTTTTTCTCTTGAATTTTATAATTTTAACTCATTTTTTATTTCTTTTCTTTTCAAATTCTCTAGCTGGGGAAATTATTCGGTATTATTCTTTTAATTTTTTTTTAGACAAAGTTTTTTTACTCTTTAAAAAAATTGAATTTGAGCAATTTGACTGAGTATATAACTATTTTTGTTTACAAAACAAAGTTTTTTTTCGTATTTTTTTATTCAAAAGCAGTTTTTCGAAATAAGGATATCAAAATTAGATGAAAAAAAGAATCAAAATAGTTGTGAAGGAACGTTTTGATAGATTTTTCAAAGTTAGAAAGAACTTTAACTTTTGAAACATTTTAATAATTCCAATTCTTCTAAAATTAGTTACATTTTTTAATATATTTTTTTTATATATTTTTAAGACATTTTTTAAATATATTTTTAATAAATATTTAAATAATCAGTAAAAATAATAGATTTATAGAAGAATTCTAGTTAAAAATTACTAAAAAGAAATTGAATTTTTGAAAAGAAAATTGTAGAAATGATTGTAGAAATTCAATTATTTACAAAAGTAATAAAATTTTTCGCTGAAATTCAATTCTGTTCAAACATTAAAAAAGATTCTTGTCATGATTTCAATTATCTCCATAAACAAAAGAATCATTCGTTGAAATGCAATTATTTGAAAAAATTCCACTGAAACATTGGATTAATTTCATAAATAATAAAATTTGCCCAGGATTTCAATTATTTTCAAAAATTTTAGTACAATTTATAGCAAAATTTCAATTAGTTTTACAAAGTTATGAAATTTTTCTCCGAAATTCAATTCTTTTCAAAAATTTTCTTCAATTCAATGATTTTTAATATTTTACTAGTTTAATCAAATTCTTTAATAGAATTTAGAACTTTTTTAATCATTTTCTTCTCAATAATTAAATTATTTTCATAAATAAATTTGTTCGCATGGATTCTAATATTTTTATGAATAATAAAACTTATAGCAGAATTTTAATTACTCTTAATGCAATCTTAATTTTAATTCCTTTCAAATTAATTGAATTTTTTAATATGTATTTAATATTATTTCAAAATTTTAACGCAATTCTCAGAAGGAAATCAATTTTCTTGAAAAATATATATACATTTTTTCTAAAAATTCTAATGTTTAAAAGAATTTTAATATTTAAATACTTCTTCTTTCTTCATTCAGAGGATATGAAATTTTTTAAAATTTCAACTTTTGAAATTTAATAATTTCTAAAAATTAAAACTATAATTCTTTCAAAAATTCAATTATTTCTACAATTTTTCAATAAACTTCATCTCTAAATCTAAATCTAAATCTGCTAAATTTTTTTTTCCGTGTAAACTTCATCTCTAAATCAATTATCTATATGGATTTTTAATAACCTTTTGCAATTTCTTCGAAAATTCAATTGTTTAAACACAAAAATCAAAAAATTATATAACAATTTAAATAATAATTTAAACCGTCCATTTTTAAAAATAATATTAATTAAGGTAGAATATGTTCGAAATTTTTAGTAAATAAATCCGTAAAATTGTCTTTTTAAAAATATTTCTAAATAATTTTTTGAAATGGTTTTACAATTACATTTAAAAATGACGAAAAACTTCAAATTCGGTAAAATTGTTTTAAAAATAATTCAGGTTTAGTCAAATTTTCGGAAACTAATTCAAAATTTGCCAAAAGCTTTTAAAAATAATTGTTTTTTTTTAAATATAAAAAATTAATCAATTTTTTCGAAGAATTTTAATTATAAATATGATTTTTGAAAAATTATAAAATAGTAAATGTTAAAAAATTTCAATTTACATTATTCGAAGGTAATTGAATCTTAAAAAATTATGATAAAGTTTCCCTACAAATTTGAACGTTCAAATAAACGAATTATTTTTAACTAAAAATATTTCTATGAATCAATAATTCGCATTAAAATTAAAAACATTAATTTCACATTTAAAAACTTTACAATTAATTTTTTTTCTTTTTGATAAATTTTTATCGAAAATTTTGAATATTCGATTATTTTCTCCAAAATGTTAAAAATTAATTCGGAAAAATTTTAATTTCATTATTTTCTGTATGAATTTGAATTTTCGGAAATAGTGAAAATAATTGAAGTTTAAAAAAATTAGAACCTAATAATTCAGAGAAGCACTATTTTCAAAACTATTGAAATGATAAAATATTTATTTAAAAAAAGAAGTTATTGATGTTTTGGAATAATTTTACAATATTAAAGAAATTCCTAAATAAATGTAATATAACAAGATCCTAAAGTTCTGAACGTTCAGATGAAAAAAATTTATTTATTTCTTCAAAATAATAAATTTTTATTGTAATTATTTTGCTTTACAAAACAAAAAATTAATTACTGACTTCGTAAAAGTAAAATTTAAGTTTTTAATTTTTTTAATTATTAGTAATTTATTAAAATATCTTCGATAAAAAATATTTCGTTTATTTGAACGTTAAAAACTTGGGGATCATAATGGAACACTTTTTAGGGTCAAAATGTTGTCTGGAAATTAGGAAAAAGCAAAATTAAATATTTTTGGCAACCCTGGTGAAGAAAAAAATTTTTTTTTTAGATTTTTTATATTTTGCGTGTATATTGCTAATTAATTTTGAAATAATTTCTATATAGAGGAGTAAATTAATGTTAATGAGTTGCTTGTAAGGGATAGGCGGAAGTAATGGTTTGTTGAGTTTATTTTACGCAATGTATATATATATCTATAGAGATGTATCGTGTTTATATATACACACACACACGTGATTGTGAGTAAATTATGGAAGTAAAATATTTGCTGTCCACGCAAGTCGTTCTCTATCGATCGTGACAAAACGCGTTTTACAGGATACAAGTATTAATCGGTATTGCGCAAACTGATTAAGGGCATCAGCGTTATTTTTCACGGCTTTCCATCAGCCGCTTATCGTTTCTGTCACAATTACATTGCTCTCTAAATGAACGCAAACTTTCATGAATTTAATTAAACTTCACTCCGACAGTAGCCATTTTAATGATCTTATTCATTTTAAATTATTGCCGTATATGGACCCTTGTAATTTGTATTTTATGATTAATTACAATTGCAATGATAATCGTGTAGCAATGATAATAAAGATTATTTTAATATTAAAATTAATAATGATAGTAAATAATAAATAATAATCATAGTAAATAAATAATAATGATAATGATAATGATCATTTTTATTATTATTGATACTATCAAAATGTGTGTCGAATTAAATTTTAACTTCTTTTAAATTAGTGACTGACGTTTTGCCTCGTCGCTTTTTGCTTTTCAATCGATTTTTCTAAAAGAAAAAGGATTTTTAAAGTTTCAATCGATTTTTCTAAAAGAAAAACTATTTTTAAAAATTCCAATGGATTTTTCTAAAAGAAAAACGATTTTTGAAAATTTAAATCGATTTTTCTAAAAGAGAAACGATTTTATAAATTCCAATCGATTTTTTTAAAAGAAAAACGATTTTATAAATTTTCAATCGATTTTTCTATAGAAAAGAAAAACGATTTGAAAATTTTGCAATCAATTTTTCTAAAAGAAAAACGATTTTAAAAATTTGAATCGGTTTTTTAAAAAGAAAAACAATTTAAAAATTTGAATCGGTTTTCAGGAAAATATTAATTTTTAAGAAAAAATATTGACCTACGATACTTAAAATTGCTCTACATTAGTGAATTTTTTAGTTGCTCGAATTAATTCTTTCGCTGATTCAGAGAAACTTATTGCTTTTCCAGGGTGAAGGTTCTTCCATGTTTTACTAATTCTACATTACTAAAAAAAAATTTCTAGTCAATATTTCTAAATTTATTAAACAAATTTTTTCTGTTGTAATAATTTGTAGAATATCGCTTGAGTCGGAGAAAAAATTTTAATTCTATCGGGAAATCAGGAAAAAGTTGGGGAAAAACAAAAAGAAATTTCCGTGGTAATCCGGAATTATTATTTTTTGTTATTACGTTTTTTATTTTTATTACTATTATTCATAACTATTTTTATTATTATTATTATTATTATTAATACCTATTATTTTTATTGTTATTATTACCTATTATTTTTATTATTATTATTACATATTATTTACATTATTATTATTACATATTATTTTTATTATTCTTCCCCTTGTTTCATCATCATTATTTGAATTTCGTTATTATCGTCGAACGTATTATTTTCAATTTCAAAGAAATTTCCATTTCCATTCTATTATAAAAATAGATTAGAAAAAACACAAACGATGAATTTTCCCATTTTATTCAAATTTGATAAAAAAATATTTAAATTTTAGATTTTTTCTTTTCAATCTTTTTATAAAAACATGACAAAAAGGGGTTGAATACATATTTTTTTATTCATTTATTTTAATTTGATGCTATATTACAATGTTTATCTTAGTCAACAGTTATAATGTATACGAAGTTTATTAAAAAAATGAGAATGTAAAAAAAATTTGCAGTTATTCACGAGTAATTAATTTTACAGATTATAATACTGTATGTTTGCGTATTATTCCCTTTTTTGTGTTGTTTAATCCCAGAGTTTTTTTCCAAATTTAATACTAGATTTTGTCAGTTATTAATTTTTTTTTAAATTTTAATTTTAAAAAGGAAAAATATTTTCATTCGCTGACTATATTTTGCGGAGAGTTTATTTTTTCGCGTTAAATTTTCAAAGTGACTCAAACAAGATAGAGATGCATTGGTTTGTTTATAATTAAAAATTTACATTTTGTAATTTTGGGAGATTGATCTACATTATTGCATATTCGGGAGATGGGAAATTATTGATATAATTGATTGATGAATTTGATTTGAGATCGATAGATTAATGTTGGTATTTAATGCAGAGATGTCTATAATTATTACTGTCGTCAATATTGTAATTAATGGGGGGATTACAAAATTTTAATTTGTCAGGGAAAATTTTAATTATTTGCAGTTGTACGATTTTTTTTCTTTAATTTGAATTATAGTTACTGAAGTTTTCTTTGGAATTAGTAAATTTTACTGAAAAAAATTAGCTGACGTTATTTATTAGTAAAGTTTGCTAATTCAAAAGAAAACAGTTAGTCACCAATTCTAATTACCAAATATTTCATTCGTTAAAAGTACTTTTACTTAAAAAAAATTAGAAGTTAAATTTTTTTTTGGTTAAAAATAATTTTACTTAGAACTATTAGAAGTTAAATATCTTTTTTTTGTAAAAAGTTTTTTTCCTTAAAAAAATACTTTTTCTTAAAAATTTTAGAAGTTAAATCACTAATTCCAATTACTAAATATTTTTATTGTTAAAAATACTTTTACTTAAAAATATTAGAAGTTTAATTTTTTGTTAAAAATACTTTTACTTAGAAATATTAGAATTTACAAATTTTTTAAGTTAAAAATACTTTTACTTGAAAATATTAGAAGTTAAATATTTTTTTTGGAAAAAGTACTTTTACTTAGAAATATTAGAAGTTAAGTATTTTTTTGTAAAAAGTACTTTTACTTAAAAATATTGGAAGTATTAATTTTTGTTCAAAATACTTTTTCTTAGAAATATTAGAGTTTATAAATTTTTGAAGTTAAAAATACTTTTACTTAAAAAAAATTAGAAGTTAAGTATTTTTTTGTAAAGTACTTTTACTTAAAAATATTTGAAGTATTAATTTTTGTTAAAAATACTTTTACTTAAAAATTTTGGAAGTTAACTCACTAATTTAATTACTAAATTTTTTTATTGTTAAAAATACTTTTACTTAGAAATATTTGAAATTTTAATGTTTGTTAAAAATACTTTTACTTAGAAATATTTGAAATTTTAATGTTTGTTAAAAATACTTTTACTTAGAAATATTAGAAGTTACAAATTTTTGTAGTTAAAAATACTTTTACTTAAAGACATTAGAATTTACAAATTTTTTAAGTTAAAAATACTGTTACTTAAAAATTATAGAATCTTAATTACTTTTAGTTGAAAATATTGAGTTTAAATATTTTATTTGTTAAAAATACTATTACTTAAAAGTTGTATTAGTTAAATCACTTCTAGTTGAAAATATTTACAGTTTAAATATTTTTAGTTAAAATATTTTTAACTTAAAGTATTAAATAATAATTATAATAGTTATTAATATTACAAATAACTACAAATTTTAGTAATAAACAGCTGTTTCCACTAATTTATCGGTAAAATTTACTAATTCAAGGCAAAAAATCTGTCATTTAATATTAAATTAATAAATAAACATTTTTACTGACAGAAAATTAAAGAAATTTAATTTTTGCAGTTATTTTTAATATACTTATTATTAATAATTATTTTTAATAGTTACTGTTATTAGTTATTTTTAAGTTTTTAATAGTTATTTTTAATTGCTATTTTTAATAATTATTTTTAATACTTATTTTTAATAGTCATTTTTGAACAATCATCTTTAATAATTGTTTTCAACGGTCATTGTTGAGTTTTCCTCATTTTACAGTTCAAGTGGGTAATAAATTTTCGTTTGGAATTCTAATTTACTGTGTAATAATTTTTTTAAACAATTTAATTTGAAAATTCTCTCGAGGCTTTTATGAAAAATATTTTCCTGGATAATTCTTGAATATTCCTTTCTTCTTCTTCTTCATTTTTTTTTCTCTGTGCTTGGCAAAGAAACGATTGATTTACCGCATGTCGAGATAGGAATCTTCATAGTTCTTGCGGCTTATCAGTGAACCGTCATGAAAGAGAAATAATCTCTCACACAATCTTACATTGCTTCGAAAAGAGATCAAGGGTAAGGACGAGCGTGAAATAAACAGGAAATTACCTTAGCCCTACCAAAACGAGAATGACTCATGCCAAACTATATTTTATTGTATTTTCACGTATAAAATAAAAAGTCCTTTCTTTGTGGTATTCTTTTTTTATTAAAGAAAAAAAAATTTTTTTTTTCAATTCTCTTTCGGTAATAATTCTCTTGAATTCGAAAATCCTTCTACGAACAAATTTCGAATTGAAATGACAATCTTGATAAATATGGCTTCTTGAAAGAGTGAGCGAGAGAGAGAGAGAGAAGGATATAATCTTATAAATTATTTAAGGCTCCATTATTGATTCTTGTAACAAACGGATTATTCCTCCACATTCACATGAAACGTCAATTTTCAATTTTTATTACTTTCCAATAATCGACATTTCTGTCGACTCGGAATAATTTATTGTCATCATTGATTGACTCAGTTTTATGCTAAATTTTCATTGTTTAATAGAATAGTAGAAAAAAAAGAAAGAAATTGTTTTTTTCATAGTCAAAAGTTTTGTATGAAAAAGTTGTTTCGAAACCGTTAAAAATAACTTTAAACTTTTTTTTATTTTTATGTTATAAAAATATTATTTCTAAAGTGAAACATTTTTTATGATAATAATTAGTTCCGCACAATATGTCAGATGTGAATGAATAAAACATGAATTAATTATGTACATTAAAAAAGTGAATTTCCAGGAATGATGATTTCTCATATACATGGGGCAAAAATTATTCAAAGGGATTTCTCCAACTCTATATATATATAACAAAAAACGGAATACCTTCTGTGCGCGGAGATATTCAATATTTGAAGTTGGTTCACTTGAAAAAAGTTTGGCCCATATGAAAATTTTCTAACAACTGAAACTACTCTTTGCTGAGCTGCGAAATTCTACATTTGAATTGTTAATTATGAAGTCTACTTGACCGACCAACTATCTGTAAGCTGCTCTACATAATTTTGCATTCGAGGGACGCATTTTAATTAGATTCCTGACTTTCATTCTTCAAGAAAAGTCACCCATTATTGTCTAAGTTATCAACCTTTATTAGAAGAAAGAGAGAAAGAAAGAGAGAGAGAGAAAAAAACGACGCGAAAGGGAATGGAGAAGCCTAACCAAGATCGAAAGTATCGATAGTCACGGCAAGTTTAATGTGCTCTTCCTGGCTTTCGTCTATATATAGATAGGCTCTTGATAAGAAATAATTTTTAATTGGAATATTTTTTTTTAACCTCACCCTCTAGATTTTTTAAGGCCATTATACCATTTTTTTCTCTTTCTCTCTCTCTCTGCTCCCTTTTACAAATTATCCCCTCGATTTTCTCATTTTCATTTTTATGATATAATTTATATAATATTTTACCAATAAATATAGTAGTACTAATTAAAAAGCAAAAAGTCACTAATTCAACGATGGAAGCATTTTTACTAATTGAAATTTAGTATTTATGTTTGGAAAATAGTATTGATATTTAGAATTTGCTCTGTATTATAACACAAATAATTGATTTTGTTTCTTACCTATAATTTTTAATGTTGGATAGTTTTGATTTCTTCCCTGAGCCTAAAAAATAGTCTAATTCACTCTAAAAATATTGTTGTATATGCTAGAAATTGTTTAGTTTAATTAAATTAAAAATTGTTTTCATTTAATGTTTTTAATACATTGTTTAAAATTTTTAATACATTTAACTTTTTGGTATCTTTAATTGTAAAAATATTCGTAACGTCGGTAACTTTTTTTAGTTTGACATTTAACATTATTCAGGGTTACCACAAGTCAGGGAATTTAGAGAAAAGTTGGGTATTTTTAGTAAAAGAACTGGAAAACATTGAATTTTTAAATTTCACGAGAGAAAACTCCTAAACTTTAATGTTTTTTTATTGTTTGCCTTATAAACTACGAAATTACTACTAGTTTAAAAATACTTTAATTTTTCTATTTCTGCCAATAATTTTCTTTTTAAATAACTTAATTTTTTAAAAACTATCATAAAATTATGATCTATAGATGATTTAATGAATAAATTCACCTAAACCTTTCAAAATTAAATACTTTTCGCAAGAATTGAGTTTACAATAATCATAAAACTTTGGTGAAGTTCACAACGTTTATAGTCAACGATTTCGGAAGAAAATGATTTTTTGAAGCAAATTTTTATAAATTTTTGTAAGTACGATTAATTTTTTTAATAATGATTGATAACAAAAATATTTGTGAACAAAAAGTGTTATTTTTTGGTAGAAAAATAATTTTTTGCTTTCAATCGTTGATCATAAACGTTGCAAACTTCACCGACGTTTCATAAATAGATCAATTTCAAAAGGTTTTAATTTAAAATTTTTTTAAATTTCAATTTTGAATGAATTGAATTAAAAATTTTAATGAACTTCGATGATTTTAAATTTTAATAATTTGAATTCCTTTGAAATTAATTATATTTTCCAATACATATTAATTGATTTATTAAAAATAGAAGATTTAAAAAAGAATTTTAGTTAAAAAAAAACTAAAAAGAAATTGAATTTTGGAAATTGCAGAAATTCAATTATTTTCAAAAGTAATAAAATTCTTCGCTGAAATTCAATTCTGTTCGAAAAATATTTTTAATTCTCGTCAAAATTTCAATTATTTTTGTAAAATAATAAATTTCTTCTCCAAAAGTCTATGATTTTCAAATATTTTAATAAAATTCTTGGCAAAATTTTTAATATTTTCAAAAAAATTTTCAATTAAATGATTTTTAATATCAAGTATTTTAATAAATATTTTCCTAACGAATTTAATTATTAAAAAGAAATCTTAATAAAATTCTACGCAAACATTTAATTTTGTTTTATAAATAATAAAAATTACACAGTATTTTTTTTTTAATTTCTTCTCAATAATTTAATTATTTTCATTAGCAAAATTTTCTAAATAGATACAATTATTTTCAGAAACAAAATTTTTTAAAATAATATAAAATAATATTTTAAATAACAATATTATAATTACAAAAATAAATTTACTTTCATGTGTAATAAAATTATTGTTAGAAATACAATTATTTTCAGAAATTAAAAAATGAAAATTCACTTATCTTTAAAAACAGGAAAACTTCTTTGCTGAAATTCGATTTTTTAGAGAAATTTTACTAAATTCTACGCAAACATTTAATTTTTTTCATAAATAATACAAATTTCCCAGAATGTTAATTATTTTGAAATTTTTTATAAATCTCTTCGCAATAATTCAATTATTTTTATAAATAATAAAACTGTTCTCAGAAATTTAATTATTGTCATAAATAATCAACGTTATCGAAGGATGATTTTAATTATTGTCATAAATAATAAACGTTATCGAAGGATGATTTTAATTTCTTTTGATACAATTTTAATTGAATTTCTCGAAAAATGTAATTGCATTCTTAAAAATTTTATTTCAATTCTTCAGAAAAATTCAATTATTTAAAAATTTTATTTAAATTCTTCGGAAAAATTCAATTATTCAGTAATTTTATTTAAATTCTTCGGGAAAATTCAATTATTTAAAAATTGGTTGTTAAAATTCTTTATGAGAATTCAATATTTTAGGAAACATCTAATTATATTCAATAAATTATATATTTTTGAATTTAGCTAATTGAATTCTCGTACAAATTTCTAATAAAAATTAAATTAAAATGAATTTCTGAATAATCGATTTATCATTTATGAAAATAATTGAATTTTTGCAACGAATTTTATTACATTTTTTTAAACAATTGAATTCTTTTCAAAAAATTTTACTAAACTTGTAAAAATAACTGAATTCTTACCCTGGATTTTTTTAGGATGTTTGTAAATAATTAAAAATTTTTTCGAAAAGTTTCACTGAAATTTAAATTATATTATTTAACATGAAGATATTGATTATTTCGAGTCTTCAACTCGGAGCGATCAGTATCTTCATGTTTTCTATTAAAATTTTGATAAGTCGTTAATTTCGAAAACTTTAAATTTGAAAATTTTGAAATCGTTATTGCTACGAAAAATTGATAGTATTTAAATATTTTTTTCGAAATGAAGTTATTTATGTTTTTGAATAATTTGACAGTTAAAGAAATTAGTTTAAATAAATGTAATAGAAAATTTATTTTAAGTATCTAATAATTTTGAGTTTGAATTGGGATATTTTTTAGGGTCAGGGGGAGTCAAAATTTTGCCCGGAAACCAGGGAAATAAAATTGAAATTTTTTTGGCAGTCCTGTTATTATTATTATTATTATTATTATTATTATTATTATTATTATTATTATTATTATTATTAATATTTTACCCCAATTTTTTCTGAATGTTACAAAATTTCACAATTGAACGTTCTCTGAATTCTTTTTTAATAGAACTGGTAGGGAGAAAGAGTCAATTTTCTAATCTTGCTTTTACTTCTTATCTCATGAAAATAAGATTACGTATACATCGCGATTATTACAATATGCTAAATCACTTTTTTTTTTGCATTTTTATATCTAAGTATATTTTTTTCCGGAAATTTTTCATCAATTTTCCCCTTGACCGAGATAAGTTCTCATTACCTTTTCATGAGGGGGCATTGTACAAGTTTGCTTCCGCACACAGTTCTCGTTAAATATTCTATAGGTTAGTTCTTATACTTATGTAGTGTATATATATAAATACAGTTCATTCCCGCTTGTATATTAGCTTTAATTCTGCACGATACTGCTTTCAAACGTAACGAAAAGCTTGACGAAAGCGTTCGATAAACGTCTCTCGTATTCCTTTTTTTTATTTTTTTTTTTTGCGCTTTGCCGAAGTTCTCTTTATGAACGTTGGGATTCGTTCGAAACTTGATTTAGATTGAGAGGAGGGGGGTGAGAGAGTGTTTGAGTGGGGGACCATTAAAAGTTAGGCGCATCAGTTGAACATTTCCTTCGCTCTTTTTTTTTTCGTACTCGCCTTTTCTTCATTTTTTAATAAATATTGCAATTTCTACTCTGACATGAAATCCTTCTGTACACTAAGACGATTATTGAAACTTTTTAATACTTTATATCGCTGTACAGATTGCCGCCGTTTTAAGTCATTTAATCTAGTTTTTAATTAGTTTTGGGTTATTTTTCTTTTATTTTGTAACATTCGTTATTTTTTTGTATTTTTTATTTTACTTTTTTTATTGTATTTTATTGTTTATTGTTTTTTATTTTGTTTTCTTATTGTTTTATATTTTGTTATTATTGTTCTTTTTTTTATTGTTTTTATTGTTCTTTTGTTTTTTTTATTGTTTATATTGTTTTGTATTATATTTTTTATTTTATTTTTTATTTCCTTCTTTATTTTATTTTTCATTTCCTTCCTTATTTTATTTAGTTTTTTTATCTTATTTTTTAGTTTGTGTTTTTCCTTAATTTTTTAGCTTGTTTTTTACCTTTTTTTTTTATTTGCCGCTTTTTGTTCTACTTTTCATTTGACAATTAAATACTTTTCCGATTTTAATTTAAGAAGGATTAACGAATTCCTTTTTTAGAAAATTGCTGGAGCTTTCTGTTTTTTGAGATTTAATTAAAAAAAAAGCTGTTTGGAAATGTCTCTCTCTCTCTTAACAATAGAAAAAAATTATTTCATGAATAACTTTGAAAAAAAAGATGGGATGAATTTTTCCTACTCTACTTCCTTACATGTTTATTGCGTTCTGAATTTTCAAGGAAAGTTTTATTTCTCTTGCATGCCGTTCAAGAATTTATGATTTACGTCAATTTTACGATTTTACATAAAATGTTGAAATATTTTCAATAATTTTTCTCCATATATGCATATACATTTTAACTCGAAAACTTTAATTTAAAAAAAAAACTAATTCCTATTTCCTCTCAAAAATTCTTGTATCTATTTGTTATTATAAAAATTTACAATTTACACATTTACATATTAGCAGTTTAACTAATTTCAAAGTCTGTTTAAAATCGTTTAATTTTCAAAAATTAATGCACTGAATTCCTAACGTAAAATTGCGAAAAAATTAGGAATCGTAACGAAAAATTTTTATTTATAAAAATTCGGTACTTTTAGGAGCATTTAAAAATAATCATTTTAAAAACTAATTTTCGTGCGGTAAAGTAATTTAATTTTCCTAAAAAACTTTTTTTTATCGTTTGTTTATTAAAAAATATCGGATTAAATTTTTTTCCCGCTACTTTTTTTTTAGAATTTACGTTCAATAAAGTTTTAATAAATGGCAAATGAAGGTGGATGTTGTGAAAAAGTAACGAAAAATAAAAAAAATTGCGGAGAAAGTGAGGAATGTGTAAGAATCCACATCTTGTACATGGTGAAAATCAGAGAGAAGGTTAAAGGTATAAACAGGAGAGAAAATCGATTTCATGAAAGTTCAGAGCCGTATTTGGCCCCTTAAGTTGAGGCATTTTCACGATACAAAAGTAGCGCGCGCGTCTTAAAAGTTGGATGCTCTTGGCTATAGATATATATATATTGTGAAAAGCTAATAATAGCCCTTTATGATGTACTGTGTAAAAAGTTTTACTCAATACTTAACTCGAATAACTACTGTATTTTATATGACGTGCTCCACTCGATCGGTTTGAATCATTATATATGCATATTTATAAGCTCCCCGCTCGTTATGCACGTTTTCTAAGACCAAATACATGACCCGGCGGAGGGAGAAAGAGACTTTAAGCTCTTGTCGAACTCATCGTGTAAAAATATTTCCTTTTTGAAATTTAGATTTTTTTTACTAACAAGCTTAATTTTTTAATGCTCTTTTTGCACTTTGTTCAACTTTTTTAGTTGCTCGAATTAAGTTACTCGAATTTCTAATTTTACTCCTATTTCGTTAAAAGACAGTAATTTTATCTCAAATCCACATTTTAAATATTAATTCAGACTCGAAAAACTTGAGATTCAACATGGAGACCGGACGCCACTCTCCACCTGCGAACGCCAAGGTCACCGCGAGATGGCAGTTTTCCTTCCTGGATTCTTGGAATTTCTCCCGCCACCTGGCGGTGACCTTGGCGTTCTCAAGTGGAGAAATCAAAATAACCATTTTATCCCTGAACAAAAACTTTTTTACAATAGAAAAATTGAAGAATTCTTGTCTTTTTCGTGCATATATTCCATTAATTATTATACACGAGTGTTTAATTTATCGAGTTTGGTAAAAATTCATAAAAGGACTTCAAATTCTGTGTGTGTGAACTGATGCAGGTAGCAACTGGTTAGTTAGCAATTTTATTTTGTGGACAAGTTTTGAATTTTCAACGTCGGCTTTCGTATCAGCAACTCTTCAAGTCCTGTTGTTGTGTGTTGGATCTGGAGAATCTGGACAAAGTTCATTGTCTGGAATACGAAAGAAGTTGAGGGATAGCATGGTAAAAAGTTGTGCCCCCGCGTTTTGCAATTGATGATTGCAGTCACGTAAATCGAGAACGATCTGAAAGGCACGTATCGTTTCAGGATAAGGTACTACTACTCGAATGCGGGCTCTCCTCTAACTCTATACTTCCTTCGTTCGTTGACGCACTGATGCGAATTCGATCGTATTAATTTGAAACGTACCTGTTGCCTACGTTCTTAGACTCTTCAATATCAAATGGAAAATAAAAAGAAGAATAATAATTTCTTTTTACACAGATCTTTATTTATTTTTTTTTATTTTTTGTGATTTTCAGCAATTTTTTGTTTTGTTTCGCTTTTAATTTTATGTTTTAATTTCTGTATTTTTTTGTACATGCGCAGAGAGAGAATATTTGGGGGAAAAATTATGAATAGAAGAAATGAATGTATTGAAACAAACGTTATGATTTTGTAGTTCTTCGGCTGCTACTCTTGTAGAAATTTAGTTTTTCGATAGATTTTTTTCAAATTTTGAGAAAATGTTTCTTCGGGTGTTCTTTAAATGTGAGGGAAAATTTCAAACCCCTTTACCATGTCGAAAAACGAGATTTTTATTTTTAGCATAATCGCATGTAAAATTGAATGTTTGAAATTAAATAACTCAAAATTTACCATTGCGAAGGGTTTTGAAATTTTTACCACATTTAAAGGGCACCTAAAGAAACATTTTTTTTTAAATTTTAAAAAATTTGTCGAAAAATTATTTAAAATAATTGATTATGAGAAGAATTTTAGTTAAAAACACTTTAAAAATTCAAATTTTGAGAAGTTACAAATCATTGCAGAAATTCGATTATTTTCAAAAAAAATAAAATAATATTTTATCGAACGTTTATAATATTTTTACAAAATTTTTCGAAATTCAATTATTTTCATTATCTAGTATTTTAATAGAAAAATTCCCAAGAAAATTCAATTATTTATAAAAAACTATAAGATTCTTGGCAAACATTAAATTATTTGCATATAAATATTAAAATTTCATACCGGAATTTAATTATTTAAAACAAAATTTTCATGAAATTTTTAGAAAACAAAAATTTTAATAACAAACAATAATAAGATATTTATAAGTTAATAAGATTTTTATTAAATTTTCACATGACTTGAATTATTAAAAAAGAAATTTAATAAAATTCATCGCGAAAATTCTTATATTTAAAAAATTTTTATTCAAACGTCTTTAATTTTATTTAATTTTATTCTTTGTGCGAGAATTCAATTATTCAATTATTTTCATAATTAATCAAATCCATCGCAGGCTTTCAATTATTTTTAATACAAATATTAAATGCATTTCTCGAAAAATGCAATTATTCTTGAAACTTTTATGAAAATTTTTCGGAAAAATTCAATTATATCATAAAATTTGGAAACAATTTGTATATTAGAATATTAAAATTATTTTCAATATATTTTTAACTAAATTTTATAAAACAATTTAATTTCCAGTGATATTGTTAATCTTTTAATTAATTTTCAAAAATTTTAACGTAATTCTTCGTAAGAATTCAATTATTATAAAGATTTTTGATAATGTTCTTCAAGAAAATTCAATTTTAAAAAATATTTATATTTTTAACAAATGATTTACTTACATATTTAAATTATATAATTTTCTAACAACCTTGTAATAAGAATGGTTTTAAAATTCAGGTTTAGATTCAATTTTAGAGAATAATTGAATATTTAGAAAACAATTTATAGAATTAGAATAGAAATTAAATTATAAATTAAATTAAATGAATTAAATGATTAATTAATAATTAAATTAATTTAGAATAGAATTTATTTAATTCAATTTATTAATCATTACGGGCGAAATTTTTAGAAATATTAAATATTCAAAAGATTTTTAAATTGAAATCATTTGAAAATTTTAGTTTTTCGAAAACTGTAATAATGTTTCAAAAAATCATTAACTCATTATTACAAGAATTCGTTTACTTTTAATATAATTTCAATTAAATTATTTCTTTAAAATTTTCATAAAATGATTAAAAAAATTTAATTATTTAAAAAAAATGGAAAAAAGTCCTTTTGCAGAAATTTAATTATTTTCATAAATCAAAAAAAATTCTTGTCAGGATTTAAATAATTAATTCCAAATAATTGAATTATTCTTTTACTTTTTCAAAAAGTGATTCAAAAAAATTCAATTATTTCTTGAAATATTTAAATGACATTACTTTACAAAAATTCGATTATTTTATAAATAATAAAAATTTCAGATGAATTAAACTATTTTCAAATTTTTTTGTAAATTACTTTGCAGTGATTTAATTATTTTTATAAGTAATAAAATTCACCCTAGAATTTAAATTTTTCAATTTAATTTTAATTGAATTCTTTAAAAAATGTAATTAAAAAAATTTATTACAATTCGTTGAAAGAATTCAATTATTCAAAAATTTATCGTTAAAATTCTCAGTATTCGATACTAAGAAACATTTAATTATTTTTTATTGTATTTAAATAATTGAATTCTAATTAAAAAATAATCGATTTAAAAATGAAGATTAGTTACAATTTTTTATTACAATAATTGAATATTAAAAACATTATAGCGCAATGTTTTGGAAATAATTGAATTTCGAAAAGAGTTTCGAATAAAAATGTTTGGAATTTTTTTTTTTTGATATAAATTAATTTTTCTAAAAATAGTTACCGTATAGTCAAAAGTCACCACTTCGCGAAGAATCAGCCATACATGCAAAAAGTATAATACATAAAACTTTGTCTTCAAAGGGGTTTTTTTAATTAAAATATTATTTACAGTCACAAAAATTCTTTTCTAAAGGTGATGACGAGAGATATTATGAACTTTAAGCCAAAAGGAACCTCTTTTGAACATGCATATTTTCCTTTATACCTCTCTTGTGTCAGTGTGTTCGTGCTTAATTATTTCACATTCCAAGTTATCTAACCGGAGGAATTTCTCTCGAGTAGACAATGGATTTAAACATTCTTCCCGGACAGATAGATTTCTTCATAAAAAGAAAAGGTTACCAAAAAAAAAAAAAAAAATTTTCATCCCCTGTATACCTATGAGTGTGGAGAGGAAAAAAAAATTACACTCATGAGAGCAATTGCACGCTTATTTTCACTTTAATATTTTTACAGCGATTAGTGGAGTGAAAAAATTAAAAGCAAACATTTTTCTTTCCATATATTTCTCTTCGCGAAATAAAAATTAAAAATGCAAATGAAAATTTCATTTACGAGATGTAAATTTAATGAAAAAGTTGAAATTGAATTTAATTCTGATGTTTACATAATGGAAAGTTTTATGAGATTCTTGATCGCAATGATTAAGTTTTCATAAAGTTTTCAACTCGCCCGAATATGAGGGATTGACATCTGGAAATAAATATATAAAAAAAAAATTCTTCCGACTCAAATTCGATGTTTGATAAAAGCAAAAAAAAAATAAAAAAAATAAAATAAAACATGAGTGAAATTTAAGAGGAAAATTAGCATCAACCGGAGGATGGAAAATGAAAGGATCCTGTAATTAGTAGAAACATCTTTTCTTCATTGAATGATGGGAGGACACAAGAAGCGATTCAATTACAAAACTGCGTTTGGTCTTGTGAAAAAAAAAGAAGGAAAGAAAAATACAGGTTACTTGAAACTGAGAAAAATAGTAGTGAAAAGTTGCAAAGATGTGTATACCCTTTACGTTTTTCTTGAAAGAGGAGATAACGATGAGGCAAGAGCTTGATTGCAAAGTTGAAATAAGTTGGCGAGGTCGTTTAATTCAACATTTCTCATTCAGAAAAAAAGGAGAACGATTTTACAACTTTTTTTTTTTTTTTTGCGTGAGCAAAGTCTGTCGAATGGGGAAAAGTGCACAAAGAGAAAATTTTAATCGTAAAAATATAACTGACGTTTCGCTAATGATTTAAAAAAAAATTTAATTCCTCTCTCTTGCACTACTCTTTATCTCTTTCGAAGCTCGCATCGATTTTATTCGACTTTTTAATTATAGAAGATAATTATTTACATAATTGTGTAATAATATATTAATAATACATTGTATTAATGATTATTTATATTTTAGGAAAATTCGCTCAATTTTTCCTTCTTTAGAAATTTTTCTTCTTCACAAAAAAAAAAGAAAAACGCAAACTTGTAAAATTTTTACTTACATGACAGACTTAGTTTTGAAAATCCGATGAACTTTTAATACCGCAGAGAAACCCTTTTTCTACAACTTTTTGAAACTCAAGTTGAAAACTTTACGATTTTTCAGCGAATAAAATTTTTATGTAGGTTAAATGAAAACATATTCGCGGTTTAATCTTTAAAGGAAATAATTTATATGTTGTCTTCAGTGTTAATAATTCCGGTTAATGGTCATTTGAAATTGCTAATAAATACTGTATTTTAATTAAATTCATCATTCTAAATTCCCTTTTGTTATTTCAAAATCCTCTTGATATATAGGATTTTCATGGAGGATTATTTATTCCATTTGTACTTGCGGTTTATTTTATTTTCACAAAAATTACATCGTATTTTTTATTAATTGAATCACGTAAATATTTATTGCACTTTAGTTATTACAGGCTTCGTATACTCACCCAGTGAAAACCACAGTTTACTACTTTTTTTTACGATTTGATATTAATTGAATACTTGAAACAAAATTCTCGAAATTCAATTATTTTTATTATCTACTATTTGAATAGGAAATTTTATGAAAGAATTCAATTATTTGCAAGAAAAATTTCTAAAAGTAAAAAATAGCAAAAAAAAAGAAAATTTTTAATAAAATTCATTTCAAGAATTAAATTATTTAACTATTTTCATAAATAATAAAAGCCATCGCAGGATTTTATTTATTTTAAATACAATTTTATAATAATACTTCAAAAAAATGCTATTCTTCTTAAAAATTTTATTAAAATTCTTCGAAAATATTAAATTATTTTGCAAAATTTTTATAAAATTTGTTTATTAGGATTTAATAATTATTTTCATGTACATTTTTCATTAAAGATCCTGAAAAAATGTAATTGTTCAAAATTTTAATGAAATTCGTTTTTATAATTCAATTAAAACATTTTTTGATAAACTTCTTTATAAAAATTCGATTTTAAGAAATATTCAATTTATTTTTTTCTATATTTGAATCAATTAAATTCTTAAAGAACTTTCTAATAAGAATTGATTTAAAATTGAATTTCAGCCAAAAATTTTAGATAATAATTGAATTAATTTATTAACGTAATATTCAATTTTTTTTAATTCAATATTTAATTTTAATAATTTAATTTAACTTCAATTAAATTATTCAAAATAATTGAATTATTCTCTTCAATTTTTATAAAATGACTCCAAAAAGTTCAATTTTTTATAAAAATTTAAATTTAAATTTAAATTAATTCAATATTTAATTCTCAGAAATAAATTTCAAAACGGCGTTTTATTAAAATCATTGAAAATATTTTAATTTTTGTCGAAAAATACATATAGGTTATTAAAATATTTATTTGATAAAAATTATTCTATTTCCAAGTTTTATTTAATTTGGAAAATTCTGAAAAAAATTTAATCGTCAATTTTAATTTTTCGATAGCTACTTTTTTTTACTACTTTTTTCAGTCTTAAAAACCGCTTTTTTCTCCTTTTATTTCAAAAATTAATTATCGACTACCGAAACTTTGACATTTAAAGGAAGTATTTTTAAATAAATTTTCATTTATTTTTTTTTTTTTTTTGCTGAAGGAAAAAGAAATTTTAAATATTGATAAATTTTTTTTCTTGAGCATTATATCTAGATATCTTGGTGAATTTGATTTGAAAAATTAACGAATTTCTGTCATTGCTGCGGAAAATTTGATTCGATAATGGTGGAATACTATTATAGAGAATATCAATCGATTGTAATTACTTTACTGAAACCAGCAAGCGTCTGCAAATCGTTTAATATGAGCTATTTGATGTATCGCCGAGAGATGAATTATCTCGATTAGAAACCAGAGCGCGCTTTGAACAGAGCTTTGAAGATAGAAACTATAATTACTATTAGCATTAGAGTAAAATGAATTTGTCTTTTAGTCATTTAGCAATATTATTTGGAAAAGCGGAGAAAAAACTTTTTTTTTGAAATTTTTGAACTATTTTAAACAAAAAACGAAGGGGGAATTATTGATAAAGGAATAAATAATCATTGACAAGGAAAACGAAGGGAAAATATATCAGAAGCCTGGAAAACCTGGAAAAGTCAGGAAATTTTAATCGAAATCCTAGAAATTTGTTGTTTTCTAATTGTCTTTATTCTTAAAATCTAATTTTACATAGAAATTTCAAAATTAATTCAATTTTAAAAAAATTGCGTTCACGATTTCCATAATTAAATGAAGTAGAAAATATTTTTTTTACAAATTTTATATTTCAATTTTAAATAAATTTGATTAGAAAATTTTTAAAAACCTAGATTTTTAATAAAATTAGTCTCAAGAATTGAATTATTTTCAAAAGTAATTTACAAAAATTTTTAGTCAAAATTTCAATTATCTTTATAAACAACACAATTTTTCTCCGAAATTCAATTATTTAGAAAACTTTTAATGAAATTCTTGGCAGAATTTCAAACATTTTTAATATATCTTATAAAATTTGTTTCATCATAAATTTCTCGAAAACTGAAATTATTCTTAAAAATTTTTATTAAAATTTATTAGGAAAATGCAATTTTTATTTAAATTTTTAGAAATAATTAAAATTTCAAAAGTTTTAAAATTAAAATCTTTAAAAATTAGAATTTTTTAAAATACTTTTAACGAACAATTTTGTAGAATTATTTTTTTTAAACAGTTTACTTTTACTTCTTTACTGTAACTTTTACAAAAATGATTTTCTTTATAAAGATTATTATTTTTAGAATTATTAACTAAAATTCTTCTTTATGTCAATTTGTTTTAATAATTTTTGAAAAAGTTCTTTGACAATTTTCAAATCTATTATTTTACAATATTCAATTTTCCGAAATTTCAATTATTCGTAAATTCTGCAATTCAAAGTTTTCTTAAAATTGAACTTTCATAAAGAATTTTATTAACAAATTTTTGAATAATTCCATTCTCTAGACAAATTTTAATAAAATTGTCAGGAATAAATTAAATTTTCGATAAATTTAATTAAACTGGTACATATATTAAAAATATTTGAAATTCTGCCAAGAATTTTATTAAAATTTTCCAGAAATGTTAGAATGTCGAAGAAAAATTTTATTATTCATAAAAGTAATTGAAAATTGACGAGATTTTTAGTAAATTTTTTAACATAATTGGATTTTTGCAAGGAATTATATTAATTTATTAAAATTTTCCAGAAATGTTAGAATGTCGAAGAAAAATTTTATTATTTATAAAAGTAATTGAAAATTGACGAGATTTTTAGTGAATTTTTTAACATAATTGGATTTTTGCAAGGAATTATATTAATTTATTAAAATTTTCCAGAAATGTTAGAATGTCGAAGAAAAATTTTATTATTTATAAAAGTAATTGAAAATTGACGAGATTATTAGTAAATTTTTTAACATAATTGGATTTTTGCAAGGAATTATATTAATTTATTAAAATTTTCCAGAAATGTTAGAATGTCGAAGAAAAATTTTATTGTTTATAAAAGTAATTGAAAATTGAGGAGATTTTTAGTAAATTTATTAACATAATTGGAGTTTTGCAAAGAATTATATTATTTTCAAAAATAATTAAATTCTTGAGATGTACTTTATTAAAATTTCTTTTTAAATTATTAAATTCTTTTGTTAAAATTTTTTGAAATAGTAGACATTGAAAATAATTGACTATTTTAACAAATTGTTTTGAAGAAAAATTAAAATTTTTTGAAAATAGTTTAATTCTTTAAAGATTAATTAAAAAAATTAATGGAATTTTTGAAAATCATCATCATTATCATCATCAAAATTTTAGAATAGAATATTTTAGAATAGTTTAGAATCTTTCGATTTTTTCTTTCTGTGTTTGTTTCGTTTTTTATAGAAAAGTTGATAAAATTGAATACTATTTAGTTTCGTGAAATTTTTGAAAGACTCTTTTTTGAGTCTTAATTACTCGCCATTTCATCGCATTAGATGATAGTCCGTTTTCGTTTTGTTCGCCTTTTTTTCATCTTTCCGGAAGAAAGAGTCATCAATTGTTTGAAATCCCAAGTTTCAAATAGCATTTTGTTACCACCACGATATATGTTTCGCGAAATAAAGAAGAAACGAGGATCCGTGAAACTCCATTAGCAGAACAAGGTGCAATACTACTGGGGAAACTTTTCAATTCTCTTAGAGAGAACTGAATCATAAATTATAGAGCTACTTTCTTCAAAGTTCTCTCTAAAAAAAAAAGAGAAGAGAAAGAAAAAAAAACGAACCCATGGGAAAGTCTTTGCAAAAAAAAAAAAGAAAACAAAGACCTTGAGAATTTGTCGAGAGCTGTTTTAAAAACAATTTTTAAAACTTGTTCTAAAAAAAATGTTGAAGCACATAAGTAAATTTTTACATTTCTGCAGTTTTTCGATTCTCCTCACGTTGGAATGAGTATTATTTTTAATGATCACGTGGAAAATTTAATATTTATCGAAAAATCTATAAGCAATGTTGTTCAATTTGAAAAAAATCCCCTTGTAGCATTGAGTACATGAATCTTCATTAAAATCAAGGACATGCGGGAGATAAAAATTCGAAAACAGTCCTTTTAACATTGTTTCATGAGTCGTTAAAATATTTACACATCAATTTCAAGTTTTCATTTCGCTATTTTTTTTTTTTTTTTGCTCCTCGTCGTTAAATTAAAAATCTCTGGGGGATGAATTTTGAAAATTCAACATCAATGTGTAACAGTTGATATTGGCCGAGTTGAAAATTTAATCGACTTCCGTTTTTCAGACAAATGCGGTAACTCCTTTTATTTTTTATTCAAATTTAATCTTTTTCTCTCATTGTTCAACTGTCAGCTCTCTCTTTTTCTCTCATTCCTTCCTCCATTGCTTTGAAGTATTATTAGATATTTGTAGAGTGCTAATTTTTTTTAGCATTTAAAAAAAAGTAACATTAAAAACAGAAATGTTATTATTAACGAATATTAAAAACAGTGTTGTAAAAAGTAATATAAAATTTAATTCAAAAAGGAATCTAAAAAGTAATATTTCAGAAAAGGAATCTAAAAAGTAATATTTAAGAAAACGAATCTAAAAAGCAATATTTAAGAAAACGAATCTAAAAAGTAATATTTAAGAAAAGAAACGTTTTGTAAATAGAAAATTTATACTCTTTTTTTTTGTTAAAAAAAACAACAACCCCCCGGGTTCTGAGAGGAGAATGTGCTATTAAATGAAGAGAGAATATATTTTTTTCACACTAAAATCTCTTACATATTCAATGGAAATCCTTTTGGGATTTTACAATGCGAAACCAACTTGTAAAAGTAAAAAAAAAGAGCAAAATATAGGTTCACGTTTGCATTATATACAAAAGTTGTATAAAGCGAATTGAAAACCGTGTCTATCCAACGGGCAAGTGAACGCAGAATCGTCTGGTTTACTATGATGCAATACCAAACCAAGGACTATTCAAAACTTGAAGTTTGTTTGCCCCTCATGCAATGCAAATAACCTTTTCCAAGTTGTACCAATAGAAAAAAAAATTGTTAAATTACTTTTTCTCACACAACATATTAGACTTGCTGAAAGTTTACATCAAGTGCATAAACCAGAAATAGATTACAACGTATACATGAGATTATTAATTTTCTTTTTCATTTAAACTTGATGAAACTTTATATTTTTTTTTGAAATTCTTGATGTGAAGTCTTTTTTAATGTTTTACGTGAAAAACTACTACAAGACGCCTGGAAAGTTACTACGAAACGGAGATCGAACTTGGTCCGTAAAGATTATTTTAAAATTTGTTAAAAATTCTTGTTAAAAATTTCTATTATCTTTGTAAATAATAAAATTCTTCTTCAAAATTCCATTGTTTAAGAAAAATTTTAATTATTTTCAAAGAAAATAAAATTCTTTTTGGAAATTCAAATAATTTTGGACATTTAAAAGAAAGTCTTGAAAAAATTTTAATTTTTTTACAAATAAGAATTTTTTTAAAAATTTAATTATTTGCAAACATAAACATTTATAACGTTTTTTATAACATTTTATAAAATTCTTTTAAAAATGTCAACTATTTTCAGAAATTTTAATAAAATTCTTGTCAAAATTTTAATTATTTTAAAAAATAATAAAATTCTTTATGGAAATTTCATTATGTTCGAAATATTTTAACATTCTCGTCATAATTTCAATAACCTTTATAAATAAAAAAATTCTTCTCCAAAATTCAATTATTTAATAAAATTTTTATCAAATTCTAAGAAAAATTTCAATAATCTTTATAAAAAAAAATTCTTCTTCAAAATTAATTGATTTCAAAAAATTTTAATCAATTTCTTTAAAAAATTACAATTATTTTCGAAAAAAATAATTTTTTTTTTGGAAATTCAAATATTTTCAGAAATTTTAATAAAATTTATAACAAAATTTTTAATTTTTTCATTTAAATAAGAAAATTCTTCATATAAATTTAATTATATGCAAAAGTTTTTTAAATTCTTAAAAAAATGTTAATTGTTTTTAGAAATTTTTCATAAAATTTTCAGAAAAATTTGAATTATTTTCAAAATTATTAAAATATCATAAAATTTCAGTTATTATAAGAAATTTCAATTCAATTTTTGATACAATTTCAATAATCTTTATAAAAAATAAAACTCTTCTATAAAAATCATTGATTTTAACAAAATTTTAAGTAAATTCTTGGAAAAATTTCAACCATTTTCAAAAATAATAAAAAATTTTCTAGAACATTAAATATTTATAGATATTTTAATAAAATTCATGTCAAAATTTTAATCCTTTTCACAAATAAGACATTCTTCTCATAAATTCAATTATGTGCAAAAGTTTTAAAATTTAAAAAAAATGTCAATTATTTTTATAAATTTTAATAAAATTCACTGAATAATTTCAATTACTTAAAAAAATACCAAAATACTTTCAAAAAAATTAGGGTATTTTCAGGAATTTTTAACAAAATTTTAATAATCTTTTTAAAAAATAAAATTCTTCGCCTAAATTTATTTATATGAAAAAATTTTAAACAAATTCTTGAAAAAATTTCAATTATAACAAATAATTAATTTTTTTCCAGAAATTCAAACATTTTCAGACATTTTAATAAAATTTATGGCAAAATTTCATTTTTCATCTTTCGGCATAGTAAAATTCTTCTTGAAAATTCAATAATTAAAAAAAAATTCTTAATTTCTATTGAAAAAATTATATTATTCAATTATTTTCATGAATAATAAACTGTAAGTATTCTTAAAAATTTCATTTAAATTCGTCGAGACGATTCAATTATTTAAAAATTGGTAATGAAATTCTTTATAGAAATTTAATTATAAGAAACATTTAATTATTTAATAATTGTTTTTGTATGTTAATAATTTAATTTAAGTACAGTTTTCTAATAAAAATTAATATAAAAATGAATTTCAGTTAAAATTTTAGATAATAATGGAATATAAAAAATTTGAAAGCAATGTGTCATGAAGTTTTAGAAATAATCGAATTTTTTAAAATGTTCAAATTGTAATCTTTGAAAATCTGAATTTTTCATACTTTTAACTAACAATTGTGTGGAAATAATTTTTTTTTTTTAATTTAATCAAATTTTTTCTAAAATTGTTTGTATTTTTTATTTTCTAACACATATTTAATAAAAGAAATTCCAAATAATCGAAATTTCACGTGAAATTAAATTGCAAACAAATGTATGTAACAATTCACAAAGAACTTTTTTTTTAAATTATTAAAAATAATTGATTTAAAGAAGAATTTTAGTTAAAACTTCTAGAAAATAAGAATGGAATTGAAATTATGAAAATAATTTTGCAGGAGGTACGGAATTTTTGAAAAGGGTACGAAAAACCCTAAAAATAGTCTGGAATTTAAAGAAAATTTGAATTTTGCCTGTTTTTGAAGATTTTTAAGAAAATTTCGATTTAAAATTGAAAAAATTTATTATCTCATCATCATGTAAATATCTTTAGGGAAGAAAAATCTCTGGCTTGTAATTATCTTCAACTTTTTTGTTATTTGGAAATTTTAAAAGCCAAAACTAAATATGTAATCAGGTCAGAAATCTTTTATTCTCTGTCTTGAATATCGTATAATTATTGGCTTGGAAACAGCCTGGAATTTAACATTTATCATTTCTTGACAACCATATGGACGAAACTACTGTAAGACTACACAGTTTTTCTAAGGATTTTGAATTTAGCCAAAAAAATCCATAAAAAGTATTGTGAAGCAACGGTTTTTCTAAGGATATCAGATTGAGACAAAACAAGCTACAAAAAAGTGTTGCGAAGCAACAACAAACGTTTTGATTCGTTTTTTCCCCTCATTTTGATAACCTGAGATAAACCCAATTTTTGCTTAATTCAATTTGGAATTTAATTTCCAGTGTATTATTATTAATTGATGCATTACTTTATCAAGCAACAAACATGTAAATGGGTTTTATATTGATGTAAAATTTTCTCCTTGTTTGATATCATGGACTATTGGTATAACTTGAGAGTCTTATGCTTGCAGGTTACTGCTGTCACCTCGAGATATTGGATTACTATTTATACGACCCCTTAAAAGAGATTACGAGGCCGAGAGTTTGCGACGACAATATTGTAGGAAACGCTCACTATGTCCATAAACTTTGTATTCGCCTTTAGTGGCTTTTCTCTCTTCCGGATGTTGAAAAGTTTCCGTACTTTAGTGCATTCAAATTGTCTAGCATTTCGTTTATATATACATATATATATATCCACATCCACTATTTAAAGTATCGCTTAAAAGAAGCTCAAGTAATTTTCAAATCCCAGTATTATAAATTAATCCTGACGATAATAATAATAATGGTAAATAATATAAATGCATTAGCAGAAGGTGGAAATTGATTTTACTTTGTTCAAAAATAACTTTTGATTTTCGTATATTATATAGGGAGTGAATACACTTCTAGGTATGATGTTGAAGTGTGACTAATTTCGTTAGATGGTAATTTATCCTGTTATCGATTCAGATTGGTATCTTATCGTTGTGTTGCGCTCCTTGACTAAATGTATACATCTATTTTCCGTCAATATTTGGATAGTATTTAGGAAGTTGGATTTATCAGTTTAGTGTCGGAAAATAGTTTACCTAATTTTACCGAAATTGAAGAAGTTGTTTATTTTTGGATTGGAGACGCTTTTAGTGCGGTGTGTGTCAATTATTTGGGTAATCATAATTTCGGGCTTAGCACACGTCTTGTAAAGACTGGAATTTGCTACTACTTTTTTACGATTTGCTACTGTTTGTAAACATTTTTTTTTAGTGTTGTGCTACTAAATGCTATACTGTTCCAAAAATTATCCACGACTTACAAGTTACTTGTGAATAAATAGTATTGTAATTATCCCCATTTAAAATCATCTTTACAGGCTTCGCACTTATCTACAAAAACCTACTATTTACTACTTTTTTTAAGTTATGCTACTATTTGGGTACTATTTATAGATTTTGGTCCCTAAAAGCTACTATTTCTGTTTTCTTTTAAATATTTTCACTACCTTAAGTTCGCTAATGCTAGAAAACAAAACACAATTCTCAAAAATTATAATCAAATTCTTCAAAACGATTTAATTATTTTCAAACAATATTCGAAATTCAATTATTTTCAATATCTAGCATTTTCACCAAATTTTGCCATTAATATTCAATTATTTAACAACAAATTGATAAAATTCATTCAAAATTCAATTATTTTTATGAATAATAAAAATTCCACAAGGATTTAATTTATTTCAAAAGAAAATTGCTAACAAAACAATTATTTAAAATAAATTTTTCATAATATTTATTATATTTCGAAAAAACTAATCGCTTAAAACATTTTTTATAAATTTCTTATGAAAAATTCAATTATTCTTCAAAAATAACTAAAATTTTTCCCAGAAATTCAATTCTTTTTTAAATATTTTAATATAATTTTTCACAATAATTCAATTATTTCCATAAATAATAAAATTCTTATCTTCGAAGTTCAATTATTTTTAAAAATATCAATAAAATTCATGGTAAAATTTTAATTGTATTAAAAAGTCAATTAAAAAAAAATTAATTCAATAATTTTCAATATTCTACTATTTTAATAAAATTTTCTAAAAGAATTTAATTCTTAAAGAAAAATTTTGATAAAATTCGACACGAACATTTAATTACTTAAAATAGAATTTGCATACAATTTTTTGAAAAAATCAAATGTTTTTAAACTTGGCATTAAATCTTGAGCAGTAATTCGATTATTTTTAAAAAAATTTAAATTCTTTGCAAGGATTTAATTATTTTTGTTGTCATTGTCATAATTCTTTGTAAAAATTCAGTTATTTTCAAGAAATCTAAAAAAAATTGTGAACATTTCAAATATTTTTATGAATTCAAAATTCTTCGACAAAATTTAATTACTTTTAGAATTCCATTATTTTCAAATATTTTAATAAAATTGTTCGAAATAAATCACTTTAATTTAAACACAATTTCAATTCAATTTTTAAGAAATAATTTAATTATCCTTTTAGAATTTAATAAAATTCTCCCCAGGAATTCAATTATTTACGAATAAATAATTCTTCGAAACAATTCAATTATTAACGAAAAATAACTAAATTATTCCCAAAAATCCCATTATTTTAAGTCATTTTAGTAAAATTTTTCGGCAAAATTCAATTATTTTTATAAACTACAATATTCATTACAAGAATTTAAATATTTTTAAAAGTATCAAATTTCTTATTGTTAATTCAATTATTTAAAAAGAATTCTAATAAAACCTTTCCCAAGAATTCAATTATTTTTGTTAATAATAAAAAGCTTTTTAGGAATTGAATTTTTAAAATTAAATTTTAGTAAAAATACCAGAATTCAATTAAAAGCAAATTACAATTAATTATTCACAATTTCAATTATTCTGAAATATTTCAATAGAATTCTTTGTAAAATTGACTTATTTTTAAAAACTTTTCTAAATTTAATTATTTTCAATAGTTTAAAGAAATTTGCAAACAGAATTCAATTATTTAAAAATTTTGTCGTGAAAATCTTTGTAAGAATTCGATTTTTTCATGAATAATAACAATTTTTCGGGAACTTAATTTTTCATGAATAATACAATTCGTTGCAAAAATTAAATTTATTATCAGTAGGATAAGAAGGAAGTAAATATTTTTTTGTAAAAATTAGGAAAAAGTCGGGAAAATAGCGTATAAAATAAAATTTTCGTCTGTTTTATAAAGTTTCTAAAACGAGTTTTTTGGTCAAGTTTAATTTTTCTATAGCTGTTTTTACTTTACTTTTGTTTAGTTTAAAAGCTACTTTTTGCTACTTTTTTAAATTTAATTATCGAGTGCGAAGTCTGTCTTTGTATCATTAATAAAATAACACTCATTCTTGATTGAACATTTGAAAAATCTCTGTTGTTCCACAACCAAGGAGTCTGTTTCTATATGGTACTTAATCTGAAATGTTGAAAATCGTACATTAGGGCATTAATTTCCCTTTTTTCAAGAGTGGCGGGGGGTGCTCTTTACCCTTATAGTAATTATAAAATGGAAATTAGTATCCAACAGATGGTTCCACCCCTTGAACATTAGTCAAGTCACCATCCATCAAATGACGTGGGCGTTTTACAGTGAGAAACTCTAACGTCAGTACAATCCCTGGCTGAACATTCTATAATATATCCTATTATGTAGTCGCACACAGCATTCAAGATTGGCTACAATATTGGCGACATTACATCCGGATTGTAAAATTTCCAGCCATATGTATGTTTAAGAAACCTTAAAAGTATTTATTTTTAGTTTAATTTCACTAAAAGAAGTATGCAACTTTTTCAACTTTTTCGGAATTTTAATAAGAGGATTCAGAGATATTAAGAGAGGACATTAAGATGAGGGAAAGGTTAAGAATTTTTTAAGAAAAGAAGGTAGATGTTATCGGGGCTCGTTTCAACTGACAAAGGGATTTTGGTGGTTCGATGAGAAGTTTCAAATACCACAGGATCCATTAGAGGCGTTCCTCAACTCACTAAAAATAGACGATGGTTTTGCTCTCTTGGAAATGTCGGCTGCTGTATGTTACTGATAAAAAAAAAGAAAGAAGGTGCACTAAACGCTCTTCTATACTGACGTAATCAGTTTCTGTTCCGATTTTTATTATAAACGTTGATTTGTGGATTTATTCTCGATATTTTAAATTTACTTCTTCTCAATCTGCTGAGAAATTGCGAATCAATGTTTACCGAATAAAGAATAAGGATAATGTTGTTGATCTAAGGATAATGTTGTCTCTGCAAATATATATATATATATATATATATATAAGAAGGGGATGTTTAAATCTTTATTTAATTTATTTCAGAATGCTGGTAAATTACCGATCTTCTTCTTTCCCCACCCCGTTATATTGAACTTTTAGATGGGAGAGGGGGTGGTAGAAAAAAAACTGCACTTGGAGAAAAATTGTTTCCTTTCACTGCGTCGCGTTCGATCCTATCGGTTCTCTCTATACAGTGAAGGATCTTTACGGAAATAAGCAGTCTCTTTTCAAATATCATGAGAGTGTGTTGTGGGAGGAGAAGCGATCGAAGAAATTTCCCTCTGGTCCATTTTCACTGAATTCAAATATCCATTTGGAATAATACGATTATTTCTGGATATTTTATTTTTGCATATTGTAATTCTTTGTATTTGGGTTATATAATATTCTTAGTGTTATTATTATTTTCTGGATTAAAAGAGATTTCCCTTTTTTTTTGTCTCTTTTTGAGTTGATCAGAATTAGTGGTGCTATAGCTTTGTTTTCCACTCTCGGGGATATATAACGCCATTGTTTTCCATGCGGAGTATAGAGAGAGAGAGAGAATTATTTTGAGACATCTTCTCACTTGCATAACTTTACCGGAACAGCTATGCATGAGACTAGCATTGTACAACAATGTATATAGATAACCAGGAGACATCCGTACGGAAACACGTGTTTCTGGCAGCACTACTGACGTCATCCAATTGAAATAACAAAATCTCACCAATATAATGCATACACACACACCAGTTTCACAAAGCTCTCTTGCACATTAACAAACATATTGTCGTCGATATCTTCCTTAATTACCAGAATAATAAGCAAATGGGTCTTTCATTTTCTCAAATAATGATAGTGTATATACACCCTTATTTCACTTCATTATTCGAAATGTTGCTTCTCTTTTGTTGAATATTAATTCCGTATGTGAATAAATTTAAATACTTTAATTTAATGTTGTCCCTTGTGCAGTATATTATAGTTGTTTTCTAATTTTACCAAAACATTAATGCAAAATCACTAGAAAACAAGGCATTTTTAATCTTTAAAAAGATTCTGTTTTAAATCATTAGACGACTTTTTACTAACTCAAAATTAGAGTGTACTTGAAATCGGATTTTGTCAAGAGCCTACAACATTTTTCTAGTTTCTGTTAAGGCCCAAAACATTATTTTCAATTGGGTACGTAAGTCAATTTCCATACTCGACTTGAGAGTAACAAACAATAATTGTTAAAGTAAATACTAATAGTAACAGTAACAGTTGTATATTATTTCAATTATACTACTTGTGTATAATAGTAATAATATTTAACTAATGCAGAGTTT
Organism: Leptopilina myrica (nomen nudum); assembly: GCA_032872475.1. Taxonomy (NCBI): domain Eukaryota; kingdom Metazoa; phylum Arthropoda; class Insecta; order Hymenoptera; family Figitidae; genus Leptopilina; species Leptopilina myrica (nomen nudum). The sequence goes on from CM065459.1 coordinate 10,159,761, forward strand.
ATATCTCTTCCGTTGTATGCTGTATCAATTCGTGACGTTTCTATCATTAATTAAGCCATAAACAGACTCAATAGATTCTGACAAGCGAGAGACACTGAGACGATCTTAACAGTTAGTCTAACAGCATTATTCATGTCACTGTGTGTCTAATGAGAGTAAGCTGTAAATTTTTGATAGCTACACATTGAGTTTTAATCAATATCTCCGAGGATGAACAAAAATTATTTCTCTTTTAAAATTTTTATCCGGATTGTTTAAAAGAAAATTTAAATGTTTTGACAACTGAAATGATGTATGTTTAGAAGTTCCAGTCTGGTGTAGTGAATCAATATTTAAAACATTTCAAAACAACCAACTTGCATTCGTTAACAAGGAATGAACTGTTTTGACGCGTACGTTAACTTATAATGCTATCAAATTGTAGAATTATGAGTTTTTGGCATTTTTTTCGGTTGCCTGATAAATTACGAAATTAACACGAATTCTAAAATCAAAACCTTCCGGTTTTTTCTGTTTCTGACGATAATTTCATTTTAAATGACTTAATTCTTGAAGAAATGTCATGAAACTTATTGACTTGGGAATTATTTAATGAATAATTTTACTCAATTATTTCAAAATCAAAGAGGATGGTGACCTCAAAATTGGTTACGGTCACCATCCTTCTTAAATTGGTTTCTAAGATGGAACATGGAAAAATAAGATGTTTGAAATCAAAACAGTGACTACAATGATGTATTTTAAGATGTTTCTTTCTGCAGTGTGTTCCTTACATTAAAACAAATATTGAATAAAAACTGTCAATTCGGTTAATTAAAAAGAAACTGCTTTTTAACGTCGAAATATCGACTAGAATAAGCTAAGATTTCTTTTGTAGAAGTGCACGGAGAAAAAGGAATTGTTACATCTTTATAGTGGATTGTTAGTTTGGACCCAGCAAAACTGATTTGTTGTTGAAACAACTTTTTGGTTCTGCTAACAACTCGAATTTGTGATAATTAACTTGTTTAGAAAAGAAAAAAAAATTGTAACAACAGATCAGATTTGGTAGTTCAGTATTAACAATCCACAAGTATAGATGTAACAATCCCTTGTTCCGAATCGATTTGAACTTGAATATTTCGAAACATTGCAATGCAGAATGAAACAAATTGCGAATAGAATGCCATTTATCGCAATATATAGGGAACAAACAGTTCTTAAAATTACCCCTCTTTATAAAAACCGTCGTTGTGTGCCTATAGATGTATATATGTGAAATGTAAAATTAGTCATTTGTAATTCACAACAGAACAGTAGAGAGACACAGCGAGGGCGAAGGCTTTTGAGAGTATAGTAGGATGTGCATAAAATTTCGCCAGCGTTTAGTGAAGGTGTGAATGGAAATTGAATTTGACAAGGCAAATATCTGGCGTTAATTGGAGGGATGGTCCAACATCTAGAGAATAGTTTATACGTTATCGTTCTACATTTAGTGGTGTATGTACCTTTTAGACTATATATATATGCATTCAGCACGTACTTTCTTGTCTATACACTGACGAGCCGTCCCCGTCACATCAACGTCACGTTTCTGAAATACACCTATGCTATATTCGTCACTCGCCAACACTATACTGGCGCGCGCGCACACACGAATCAAGTATGCAAGTACCAGGACTTGGTTCCTGGGTTATGCATACGGATTGGCACACGTATATACATTCGCGATATTACGACTAGGGCCTACACAGAGAGAGAGAGAGAGAGGAACACGATATGTATATGCATATATCCACTGTATCCAGGGAACATTCGAGCACATTCATTTCTAGTCCTATAAATAACAAATCCACCTCTCCAAAATGCGAACACTGTGGAAAACCTAATCCAACCTCTAGCCATATATACACATGCATTTCCAGTATGTTTCTCAAAACAAATACCACATTTGTTTTGGGGTGGGGGAGTGAAAAAAATGAAGATTAATCTTGCGCTATTAACCAATATAACCGGCGGGGGTATTAGAACACCATATGGTCCAATGAATTCCGATCCGAAAGTCTACATATAAGCACATTATCGATATTTTACTTTGAATCATTCACTTCATTCATCTTTACTTCATTTTCACCCAGTATGATTTTACTAATTTCTTTTAACATTATTTTAGCTATTTGCATATGATGACACTGTTTTACCAGTTTTAGTTTGTAATTTACCAGAAGCAGAAAGATATTGTGCATCCAAAAATCGTCTATGCACTTTACTTCATTCATCCAGATTGATTTTACAGCACCACATTTCTTCTAACATTATTTTAGATATATTTGCATATAATTACACTATTTTACCAATTTTAGTTTGTAATTTACCAGAAGCAGAAAGATATTGTGCAACCAAAAATCGTCAAGGCCCTTTACTTCCTTCACCCAGATTGATTTTACAGCACCACATTCCTTCTATACAGGGTTGACACATAGGTCAGGGAATTCAGGGAAAGTAAAATTAGTCAGGGAAAAGTCAGGGATTTTTAGTAAAAGTACTAGAAAAAATCGAATTTCAAAAATTTATAAAAAAAACTCTAAATTTTGATGTTTTTTTTTGGTTTGTCTTGTAAACTATAAAAATAACCACGAATTTAAATACAAAACCTTGAATTTTTTCTATGTCAGACAATAATTGCTTTTTAAATAACTTAATTTTTAAAGAACTATATCATAAAATTATGACATATAAATTATGTAATGGATAATATTTACAATTTTTATAAATACTAGATTGATAAAAGAATTTTTATTAAAAATACTAAAAAAGGTAATTTTGGAAAAGTTACAAATAATTACAGAAATTCAATTATTTTCAAAAGTAATAACATTTTTCGCAGAAATTCAATTATATTCAAAATTAAAAAAAAAATTTGGTCATTTCAATTGTATCTTTAAAAGTAAAAAAATTCTTCTGCAAAATTCAATTATGATCAAAAATTTTTTTTTAAATTCTCGTCAAAATTTCAATTATTGTTATAAATAATACAATTCTTTTTCAAAATTCAAATATATTTAAAAACTTTAATAAAGTTCTTGGGAAAATTTCAGAGGAATTCAATAATTTACAAAATTTTTGATGAATTTCTTCTAAATAAACCAATTATTTTCATAAATAATAAAATTTTCACAGGAATTAAATTATTTAATATCAAAAAATTCAAATAATTTTTCGAAAAATATCAGTTATTTAAAAAGAATTTTATAAAATTCATCGCAAGAGTTCGGTTATTAAAAAAAATTTAACAAAGTTCTTTTCAAGAATTCAATTATTTTTAGGAATAGTAAAATTTTTCACCGAAATTCAATTATTTTTATATAATCTTAAATAAAATTCGTTGGAAGAATTAAATTATTTTCAAAAGTAATAAAATTCTTCGCAGAAATTCAATTGTGTTCCAAAATTTTTATCAAAATTTCAAGTATCTTTATAAATAGTAAAATTCATCAATATTCATTTATTTAAAAAAAAATTTTAATTCTCGTCAAAATTTAAATATATACCTATATATAAAAACTGGAATAAAATTCTTGTTAAAATTTTCCAGAAATTCAATAATTTATGAAATTTTTAATAAATTTCTTTGAAATAATTCAATTATTTTCATAAATAATTAAATTTTCACTTGAGTTCAATTATTTAATATACTAAATTTTATAAACTTTTTTGAAAAATATCAATTATTTAAAAAGATTTTTATAAAATTCGTCGCATGAATCAATTATTTAAAAAAAATGTAACAAAGTTCTTTACAAGAATTTAATTATTTTTATAAGTAATAAAATTCTTCACCGAAATTCAATTATTTTAGAAAAATTTTAATAATATTTTTGAAAATTTTTAAAAAATATTTTCATGAATAATAAAACTCATCGCAGGATTTTAATTAATTTTGGATACAATATTTTATTCAAATTCTTCGAAAAATGTAATTATTCTTAAAAATTTTATTAAAATTTGTCAAAAGAATTCAATTATTGACAAATTTGTTGATAAAATTCTTTATGAGAATTGAATTTTAACAAACATTCAATTATTCAAAAAATTATTTATTTTTCAATTTAAATGAATGAATTTTTCTAGAATTTTCTAATAAAAATTGATTAAAAAATGAAATTACCGAATAATCGATTTATTGTTTATGAAAATAATTGAATTATTGCAAGGAATTTTATTACAATTTTTTCAAATAATTGAATTTTTATGAGAAAATTTACTACTTTTAAAAATAATTGAATTTTTGCGAAGGCTTTTATTAGGATTTTTGTAAATAATTAAATTTTTGTTGAAAAATTTCAAAATTGCGGGATTCCCCGCTCGGTAATGAAAATTTTAATAAAGTTTCTTAATCCTCTATAAAAAAAACCATTTTTAAACAAAAATGCTAATTATCTTCCTTGTGAAAAATAAAAACTGTATTTAATCGTTGATTATAAACGTTGTAAATTTATCGAGAAACTTATCGTATATCCACGTAACCTAATCTCATCACTTTGTAATTAGATAAAATTAAAGAAATTGAATTTCAAACTAATAATTTCGAATTTTCAAGTAATTTTTATAGAAATTTTGTCTTGTAAAAATTTAATTATTAAATAAAGGGAAAATTAAATTCGTCAAGGAAATCAGGGAAAAAATTTTAATTTGTTACAAAATAACATTTTTGATAATAATTCATCTATTTTGATTTTTTGAAATATAACTCAATTCTTATAAAGAAGTAATTAATTTTTTAAATAATTGAAATTCACTAAGACTATTTCAATTTTTTCAAGAAATTTATTTAATTTCTTGAAATTGATTGAAATTCAATACATCAATTTTTAAGAATATTAATTCTATTTTTGAAATATTATTAAATTTTTGTAAAAAGGTAAGGAAAATTTTTTAAATAATTAAAATTTAGTACAATTTTATCGATAATAATTGAATGTTTATTTATTAATTTTTTTTTCAATTATACGGGCTTACAAAAAATTTTCCAAAAATGCCCTTTCGTACAAAGTACTAATTTGAAGAATGTTAATTAAGTTAACAGAAATTTATAATGAATAAAGATTCGTAGTTATTTTTATTTCTCGAGAATAATTGAGGGAAGTTCGCTACAAGAACTAATTTTATTTTCAAAATAAGTAGACACCGTTATTGTTTTAAAATTAAATTTGTGGCCTCTAAAAATTATTTCTTTTCATAATTGAACTTTCGTTACATTTTTCGTATATATCAGGCAAAAAGTCAAAATTTTTTCTAAAAATCAAATTTTTAGGGCCACTCTGTATTTACATATGGCTGTTCTAAATTTAACAATAATAAAAATTGGAATATTGGGAAATTACTTTTCAAAAAATAATTCCAAATTTCGTAGTTCCGAATATACTACTATTGTAACGTTTCTTTTTTGGGGAAATTATCGAATAATTGAATTTTTCAAGTTATATGTATTCGTGCAGGTGAAATGAATTTAAACGGATACATATATATAGAACAGTTTGAGTAAATTGCTTGATAAGCACTTTTAACTGATTTACCGATATTTTGAACTCGAGGAGATGATCATTGTTCATGTTAGTTAAAATATCTAAGTACCATTAAAAGCGTAGTCGTTGAAAGCAACCTTAACGATACTTTATGGCTAAGTGCAATACAGAGGAGAGTGAGAGAGAAAGAAAAAAACAGAGAAGTAGAGAAAATGTTGCGCTCAGTTTGAAGAGAAATTGGGATAATAAAGCAGAGATTAGCTCTTTATTTACTTTACATGCGCGAGCATAATAACGTTTCCCATTATCGAAACTAAAATTATAATCAAGAAAATCGTTTCATTATATTTTGCGCGCGCGCGAGAGAGATGTATATTGTGATAAAATATTGAATATTTAATTTCAAACAACCCTCTCATCTTCAGGGAAATATATTGATGAGAATAATAAATAGCCTCATTATTTGTTCACTAAAAATTAATTGATTACTTGTTTTATATTGTACTTGTTATTTTTCGTTTTTTTTTTGTTTATGTACTTGTTTTGGGATTCATTATACTGACCTATATTACTTTTGTTTAAAATGCAGTACACGAGATTCAATTTTCTTCAAACTGTGTAATAATTATAATATACTTTTTCGATAGAATTCAATTATTTTTTAATAAATTTTAATGAAAATTTGTATAGGAAATAAGAATTGAAGTATTTTCAATACAATTTTAATTAGTCGTAGAAAAAATTCGCAAGAATTCAATTATTTTGTTACATTCACATGTATAATATAATTTCTTCTCAGGAGTTTAATTATTTTCAATGCAATTTTAATTTTCAATTTCATTGAATTGATTTCCTTTAAAAAGAATTTAATTATTATGTTCCTAAAGTTTTGAACATTTAAATGAACGATATTTTTTTTACTTCTTCTAATTTGTATTTCTTTGCAAAAAAGAATTATTTTTTATATTAAAAAAACTAATTCTAAACTAAATTTTTGTTGAAATTCTATCATTTTTTTAGATAGTAATTTTCTAAAACAAAATTGAGGTGAAAAAAATGTTTGTTCATTTGAACGTTCGAAACTTTAGCCACTTTCATTATTTTTACAAAATTTCCAAAAGAAGGCTTGACAATAAATTATTTTCAAAAATTTTAACAAAATCCTATGCTAAAATTTAATTTGTTCATAAATTCAAAATTGTAAATATTTTTAAAAATTACGAAGAGGAATATAAAAAATAAAAGTAATTTTTTTAGATTTAACTGTAATAAGATTTTTCAAAATAATTTAATTATTTTTAATCACATCAATAGAAGAAAATAAATTTTTTCGAAAAAATTAAGATATTTTTCATAAATTTTAATATCTTTCTTCGAGATAAGTAAATTATTTTGGAATATTTTGAAAAAATTGTTTATAAATTATTTAAATTAATTTAAATTATTTTAGTACAATTTTAACTAAATTCTTCTAAAGGATTCAATTGTTTAAAAAAATATAATAAAATCTTTGTTTGTATTTCAATTATTTCTATGAATAATTAAATTTGTCTAAAATTTTGAATGAAATTTCAATTACTCTGAATGCAATTTCAATTAAATTTTTCGAAAGAATTAAATTATTTTCACAAAATTTACATAAAATACTTTAAAAAAAGTTATTTTCAAAGATTTTAGTAAACTTTTATGCAAAAATTAATTTACATAAGATTCAAAATTCTAAAAAGTTATCAAAAAATGTTAAATTTTAAAATTTAGAAAAAATTTAAGAGGCTGAAGTCCATAACGTTTTTAAAAACCAAAACAAACGAAAAATGGGGTGGTATTTTTATTTTTGATTCTAAATCATGTTATTTTTTAATAATTGTGTATCCTTAGTAATAACTACAATTTTTTTATAAATTAAGAGACATGAAAATTAAAGATGAATTTAATTTTTAAAAAATTCATTTTTCTTTTTTCAAAACGTTGATAGTAAAAATATGAACTATAATTACAACAGAAGTTATGTGAATTTTCTAAAAAATAATCTTTTAATTCTACTCAGAATAAGACTTTAAAGTAAATAAAATTCTATTTTTCTTAGAAAATAAATTTTATAAAAATCGTATTTTGCATTAAAATTAATTAGTTTTCAAAAATAATTTATAAGTTTGTAAGTTTTTTATTTTTTATGTTTATATTTAAAAATGTTAAATTTTTAATATCAAGAATTATTTATTAATATAGAATGAATTTCAAAAAGTATCACGTTGAAATTTTAGAAAAGTTGAATTTCAAAAAAAAAAAATTAATTCAAATTCCTGAAGTTAGTTTTTCTCAACATTTTTCTTCTTTTTTTAAAAAAATTGTATTTGTATTATTGTATTTTTTAATTTTTTTTATAGAAATTTAAATTTACCAAATTTCGTGAACTGCAATTGTTAACAAATAAATATGAAGAATATTTTAGGTGAACTTTATTTATCTTGAAATAAATAATTGAATTGTGAAACTTTATCAAAAATGATTTTAGAAAAATTTAATTATGAGTTTTAGTTTAAAATTCGAGAAAATAATTAAATTGAAACCTTGAAAATAATTTTGGGGAAGTTACAGTATCAATTCTTTAAATTTTAGTTTACAACAAATCTTCAAATTTTTTTTAGTAAAAATGTTTACTAATTTGAATTACTGACTGATTTTTTGCTTTTGAATCAGTAAAATATACTAATTTAATAAAAATTACTATTTATTACTAAAATTTAATAATTTAGTAGAAATTACCATTTATTAGTAATTATAGTTAATTTACTAATTTAGTAGAAATTACTATTTATTAGTAAACTTTACTAATTCAAAAGCAAAAAGTCTATTATAAAATAATAGGAAACATTTTTTTGTTTATCCAATTATTTTCAGAGTGAATTAAAATATTTTGTACAATTTCAGGAAAAAAAATCCCAATGTTCTGTCTGGAAATCAGGGCAAAGTCAGGAAAAAATAAAAATTAAATTCTCGTCTCAACTCTGATGAAAAAAAATTGTTTTTCCCCCAAATTGTTTCATTAAAAATATATGTTGATTAATTAAAAAATATTTTTAATATCAAGTTACATTTTATCAATGTGCGGATTCAATCCTATTTTAATAGGCAATTTCGCGGAGATTATATTGCAATTTTATTAAATCCCGTATGGATGCCAGACTTCTTTTTTTTTCTTCTTTTTTTAAGTATAAAAAAAGGTTTACTGCCTTTTTGCGTCTTGTTACATAAATCTTCTTTATTACTTTAAAAAAAAAGACGATGAGCAAAGAAAATGAAATCTACATTTCTCTATAAATTTTCCAAGAGCGCATCCAATTCAAAAGCCGATCCCAAAAGGGTTTCTCCACGCGTTCAAGTTGAAATCCACGAATTACTTGGTGATTGCAAATATGCAAATTCGAATTTATTCGTTAAATCAAAGTAGACGGAATTTAATTAAGTTAAATGTGCAGTCAACAAATTTCATTTCGATTATTCGCCTAAAACTATATATTGATTTCATTTTATCGACTCTCGTTTTTCCCTCTCTAATATAATAGGTTAAAAAAAAATATTTTTAACTCTAGAAACTGGTTTAAAGTGAATTCTAATAATTTTTTTTCGGTAGAATTAAAATAGTTTGGATATAAAATTTTTTTTTGCTTATCGAACACTCGCAATGAATTCGATAAAGTGAAATTGATTAAAAGCTATTCGGATGATAGGAAGAAAAGCGAGGTGAAGAGAATTTTTATTCATCATTAGTCCATTAAAATCGAAAAAGAGATTCTTTTTTTTAATTTATTGTTAAATTTTTCGTTTTCTTTTTTAATAGATAAAGAGAGATTTTATGAAAATATTTTCATATTCTGCGTAATAAAAATAGAATGAGCGGAAACTTTTGTGTTCTCACGGAAAAAAAAAGTTTATTCTTCAAACCGTAAAGCATTACGCAAAAGTTTCTTGTAAGAAATTTTCTTTTGATTTAAGAAAAGTTTTTCATAGATCCGACTGGGAAAAAATGACAAAGAAATTTTTTTATTCTTGAATTATTTGGAAAATTTTATCTCTCCGTTTGGATATATGCATTCTTGTACATATATATATACAGCTATATATATATATATGACGATAAAAATGTTATTTATGTAAAAATTTTGTTTAGAAAACTATTGAGACATTTTTGATATAGAAAAATGTTGGAAGAAAAGTTTTTCCTCTCTTTTCTCGAAACGTGTTATCATTTTTGGTCATTATTTATTATATTCGAGAAAGAAGAAGGTTTTTCTCTGTCACTCGAAAGTTCGAGTCGCTTATCTATGAGGTTATATGAATAGTAATAGTAAAGCAAGAGAGGGAGAAAAAAAAACCTAAACACATTTCTATGAAGTTTCCCTAAAAAGTATATAAGAGTGCGATCTCACAACACTCTCTTGATACCTATAAGAGTTGTAAGTTTACTATCGACACGAGTTTCACACTCGAAAAAAAAGAAGAAGAAAGAATCCTTTTTTCGTGAAGCAATAAATTCGAGGATACTACGATTCTATTTTCCCTTTAAAAATTCTTCACGTTTTAAATGACGCGAAAGGAATTTAGAATGAAGTTTCAAATTCACTTCAACTTTTGAATTCGAAAAAAATTCACTATAATTTAAGGAAGAGAATGAAAAAAAAATTAAATACGAATATTGAAATAGAAATGGTAATAAAAAAAAGTTTGTACAAAAATTTTAATGAGCATTGTTTTGTAATTTATCTCATTCATGATTAATTTTTGATATTATATTATATTATACAAAGAACATTTAATTCGTTGTACTGTAAATAACGAGTGTATATGGAAATAATGAGAGTCTTTTGGAAAAGCGCTTTTTGAAGTAACTCTGTGTTCAGAGCGGATAAACTGCAAGGGGAAAATTAATAACGTTGTAAATATCATTATAATATGGTTTTGGGTAAAATGAATGCGAGGATTAATTATTGTTCAATGTATATATCTCACTCTCTCCCTCTCTATTATTAATATTTAGTTATGATAACTTTACCCTTTAAACGAATTATAACTGTGTGATAAAACTATTTCTGTTATTAAATTACATCAAAAATAGTTTCCCCTTTTTGCCGGAAAATGAAAATATTTTCGTGTTCTCTTATAATTATTCCAATAATTTGCCGAACTGTACATATGTTACTCTTCGAATATTTTTTAACTACAATAATTGTAATCATTTTTCCAATAATTTTTTAGTTATTGTATTTAAATTATGTGAATATTTTATAATTATTTAAATATTTGCAGTTCAATTTTAGTTTCAAATAATTTAACTTTCTGGAATTTTTTATTTGTTACTTTCCAGAAAAGAAGACTTTTTTCGACTTGTTTTCATTGAATTTAAAAATAAAATTTTTAATAAAAAAATAAAACATAACAATAAAAAAGATTTTCAAGTAATTGAAATTTTGTTAAAATTTTATTAAAAATAATTTATTAATTTCAAGTTGTAAAAATATTATAAAATAAAAAAATATAATTAATAAATAAATATCATATGTAAATATTATATAAATACAATATTATATTATAAAATTTTTAAAACCTCGAAATAAAAAAAGAAAACGTATAATAACTAACAAATTATTCTAAAAAAAGTAATTTATCAAACTTTTTTATTTTTTTTATTATATTTTTTTAAAATTGAATTACTTTTAATACTTTTAATATTGCAAATATTTTTTGAGAATTCACGTGTTGACAAAAAAATTCATAACTCTTTAAGTAACCTAAATTTTTTGAATTACTGTTAAAATTGAAAAAGAGAATTTTATTTTCAACATTTTGTAATTAAAATTGTGCAAAAAATTAATTTGCTTTTAAAATTGTTAAAAAATTCTTGTTAAAATTTCAATTAGTTTGAAAAAATAAGTTTATAGTCATCTTCGAAAAAAGTAAATTAATATTTAGAAAAATGTGCTTTATTTAACTTATTGAAATTTTTGAAAAAATTGTAAATTTTCATATTTGTAATTAAAATTCTTACAAAAACTTGATAATTTTTTTTAGTAATCTCTTCTGAAGAATCCAAATATTAAGAAAAACTTTTGCTACATTTGAATTATTTGAAAATTTTTCAATCATGTATAATGAAAAATTTATTATCATTAAATTGTTTAAAATTATTTTTGATAAATTAACTTCAAGAATTTTTTTTTATTACAATTCTTTTAAATTTAATGCTTTTCAATATTTTTAATAATTATAACCTAATAACTTTGAATAAAAATAATGAAGAGTTACAGTTACATTTATTGTTTAAAAAATTGGACTTTTTCTATTAAAATAATTGAATTCACGAAAAATTATCAAAAATAATTAATTCAGAAACAAAGTTTAGTTGAAAATTTTAGAGAATAATTAAATCTTGGAAGAATAGAAGTTTCTATTTTGAAAATAAATAAATAAATTTTAGATCATTATTGTAATTGAAAAAAATTGTCTGTATCTAAATTAATAAAGAATTAAAAATTATTTTCTAATTAACATTGAAATTAATTGAAAATCGTACAATTTTATTTCAATAATTATTTAAATTGTGTAAAAATTATAAGAAATTTGTTTTCCGATTAAGATTTAAATTGATTAAAAAATTTAATAATCAATTTTCGTTTAATATTTAAATTCACTAGAACATTTTATAACTATTTTTCATTTAATATTGGAAAATGATGAAAACATTTTCTAATTATTTTCTAATTAATATTTAAATTGGTTAAAAATTTTATTATTTCTTTTTAATTAACAAGGTTTCTGGGTGATTGAAATCTTCATTGTAGTATAAATAATAATAATAATAATAATCAAATGATGACCCAATAAATATCTATGTAATAAATGGATAATTAGTTGAAGGATTTATCGTGAATTGTTGTAATAAATAAGGCGATATTGATTTTATTTTTTAACATTAATATAATAATAATAATAATAATTTTTTTAAATTTAATTTATTAATCACTGTCTACATTTCAATTAGTATAAAATAAAAATGTTTAATAATTTGAATAAGTGACTAATTTTTTGCTATTAAGGTAGTAAATTTTACTAATAAAATAGTATAATAATAATTATTATTATAATAACGATAAGAATAATAATAATATTTCCTTTTTTTGAAATTTAACTTTCAAATTAATTACTAGATTCTAATTACAAAATTTTGCTACATTTAGATAGACAATATATTCTAGGGGTGCTATACACGCATCTCTATAGCGCCATTACAATTTTCCGTACGAGTAGATCTTAAATAATTTACATCGCATTTAATAAATTATTATTATTGTTAATATTATTAATATTAAGCATAAAACATTTTAGTTTAATGCATCTTCCGAGAGGAATATGATGATAATAATAATACTTGCTTTTCGTTTTTAAATAATAAAAATTGAATATTGTTATTAAAAAATTAAAAATAATAACAATAATAAATAAAAGTAAAAAAAGTAACAACAACAATAATAATAATACTAATTAAAATTGCAACATCGAGAGTTAATAGTTTTGATGTCGATAATTACATTCAACAACTAAATGAAGTCCTTTAAATTCATTCTACTGCTTTAATTTTTCCATTATTAATTAGAAGCTCTTTCAAGTATTGGATTTCTCATTTCTTGACAAAGAGAAAAAAATATTTTTCCTCCCCTTCTTAAGTTTTAAAGGTGAAAATTTAATTTTGAAATATTTGATTAATTTACATAAAGAGAAAATTCATTTAAGTAAACTATAAATTAATTAATATGTACATATTTTTGTGTTAATGGTTTTGTTCTTTATGTTTAGCATTTGTCTTTTGCTGTTGATTTCAATAGTTAGTTAATGAGCAGTAAAATTGGAAAAGTTGAAATGCTAATCTGATTTAATGATATGGAAAGAACGTTGAACTTGTAAGCGCGAGGCGCAGGGGTAAAGTAGCAAACGTAATCTGACAATGAGTTTCTTAGTATGTATATAGAGGAGTTGGAGAATGGAACGCAAACAAGAAATAGACTCACTCACTCTCTCTCTCTCTCTCTCTCTCTTTCTCTTTCGTGATGACAACACGGTATTTCGAGTTACCAGAATTTCACAAAATTCAAAACATTCATGGGTGAAGTTCAAGTCAAATGGCTCACGTAACGAAATTTATCCCCTCTTTCTCTCTTTTTCTTCTTCGTTTTCTTAATTATCGTCTTCCTTTTCTTCTTCTTCTTCTTTATCATCATCAGAGTATCATTATCTTTTTTTCGTCAACAAAAAAGGAAAAAAAATTACTGTTTGACTAGTTTTACAAAACAGATTTTTCTTCTTCTTAAAATCATCTTTCTTTTCTTCTAATTCTTTATCATCAACTTTTGCTTCTTATTCTTTATCATCATCAGCATCAACATCTTTTTCATCATCAACAAAAAAAAATTTACTGTTTGACTAGTTTTACAAAACAGATTTTTCTTCTTCTTAAAATCATCTTCCTATTCTTCTAATACTTTATCATCAACTTTTGCTTCTTATTCTTTATCATCATCAGCATCAACATCTTTTTCATCAACAAAAAAATGTACTGTTTGACTAGTTTTACAAAACAGATTTTTCTTCTTAAAATCATCTTCCTTTTCTTCTAATTCTTTATCATCATCAGCATCATCATATCTTTCATCAACAACAAAAAATTTACTGTTTGACAAGTTTTACGAAAATGATATTTCTTCTTCTTTATCATCATCTTCCTTTTCTTATTCTTCTCTATCATCATCTTTTTTTTCTATTTTTTTATTCATTATCGTCATCAGCATCATTATCTTTTTTTTATCATAAAAAAATTACTGTTTGACAAGTTTACGAAAATGATTTTTCTTCTTCTTAATTATCATCATCATCTTCTTCTTCTTCTTCTTCTTCTTATTCTTTATCATCATCAGCATAATCATCTTCTTTTTCACCAAGAAAAAAATTTACTGTTTGACAAGTTTTACGAAAATGATTTTTATTCTTCTTTGTTACCATCTTTTCTTCTTTTTCATCAACAAAAAAAATTACTGTTTGGCTACTTTTACAAAAAAGATTCTTTTTCTTCTTTTTCTTCTTCTTCTTCTTCTTTATAATCATTATTTTCTTTTTCAACATCCTCATCATAATATTATGCTCTCTAAATTTGAATTAGTAAAAAAGTTTGCTAATTTGAATTTGTGACTGACTTTTTGTTCTCGAATTAGTAAATGTTACTAATAAGTTGGTAAAAATTATGATTATTTAGTAAAACTTACTAATTTGAGAACAAAAAATGCAACATTTCGATTTTTAAAGAGCGAAAAATAACTACAAACAAATCTTTCAAAAATTATTATTAAATTTTCGAAATATACAAGTAAAATATTTTGGAATAATTGAAATTTTTGTAAAATTTAATTGGAAATAATTAACTGCTTTAAAGTATTTTATTAGAATTTTTAAAAATCAACTTCTGAATAATTCAAATTGTAAATTTTCAAAATTATTAAATTATCAAAAATGTTAATGAAAAATTTTTAAATTGTCAAAAGTTTTAAACGTAAATTAGAGAGTTTGACTAATAAACTAGTAGAAGTTACTATTTATTAGCAAAATTTATTGAATTTGATCTATTGATTGACTATTATTTTTTTTTACTATATTTATTGAATTTCACTAAAGAATTAGCAGAAATTTGAAATTGTTATTTGTTAACGAAAATTTACAAATGCAAAAGCAAAAAGTCAGTCACTAATTCAAATTAAAATTTTTAACTATAATTTCAATTCAAAAAGTAGTTTAAACAAATTTTTCTTCTTCTGCATTAAAAAAAAAAGAAAATTATCTTTAAAAAATAAATGTATATCGAACAAAAAATATTCTCCTCTATTAGAAAGAGAAAAAATAGCGTACGAGCTAATTTTTTGTATAAGAGATTTTCTTTGGAATATTTTTTTTTCCATCGCAGGTGTTAATTATTTTTCCGCATAGTTATTATGTTTTTTTCCGATTCATCAAGTGTGAAAAATGTGGGAGAGAAAGTTTTTAACAATGTAAACAAAAAAAGTTTTTCATATGGGTAATCAATTTTATAGACATGTTATTAACTTCTTTTCGTGTCAATTTGCATTGAAAGAGTGTAGTAGCGAGTGATGAGAAGTTTTCTTTTTTTCCTAATCAACTCTTCAATTAAAAATATTTCAGGTTTATTAAACATTTCTTTCTTTTATGAATCTTTAATTAATTTAACGGATTTTTAGTCAAACTGGTCGAATTTAAAAAAAAAATATTTTTTCATTTTTTAATTATTGTTTTTTATTTTTTTGTTGTTGATATTTTTGTTGTAGTAATTTTTTTATTGTTAAAACTTTTAATTTTTGTCACTTGGTGAGTAATGGACCCGGACTGATCGATCATTTTAATGTTTATAAAATATTATTATTATTATTTTTATTATTATTTTTTTTTAAATATTATTCTTATTATTATTATTTTTATTATTATTATTATTATTATTTTAAGAATTTTTATTATTATTATTATTAATTATTATTTATTCGCATATTAAAATCTTTTCTTCTACAAAATTATGACGAAAAATGGTTTTAACAAAAAGCAAATATTATTTCTCTCATTATATTTTATAATTACAAGTTTATTTTGATTTTCATCAGAATGAAAATGCGTTAAATTAATGAAAAATTGTAAAACCTTTTTTTTGTAATTTAATATTTAAAAAAATGTTAAATATGTAAATATGATTACATGATAAAATAATAATAACGCATCTCCTTAATGTACCTATTCTAATAATGTTGGTTTAACGATATATTTTTTCCCCTCTGATGTTCGATAATTTGAGGTTTCAAATATATATGTTGGCCACAAACTTTATTCAACTGAAATAACGTGAAAATATTTACGACTCGCTTAACGCAGTTAACGATCTATCATTTTACTCTTTGCTCTGTAAAAATTTTGCCCATCCTATTTTATATACGTTTTGTGTTTGCTGTCTTTTTTTTTTTTTTTTTTTTTGATACTAAAACCCCGTGTTTTTTATATCCAAAGCAGCAAAACTCACCAAGGTAATATTTGTGAAAAGATTATTTACCGATAAATCAGATTAAACGATTCAGGAGAGGCGAGGGGGTGCTTTTTTATTTTTACAATTTTTGTATATTTTTTTTCCTGAATTTAAATCGAAATTTTCGAAACAATTTTTTTTCTGCTTCAAATAATTTTTGTTTGATTCGGAAATAATTTACAGAAAAATTTTTTTTGGAAATTAAAAAAAAAGGATAAATTAGTTTTCGATTTTCCTCTTCGTTTAATTTTTATTCGCTTGATTAACATTTGGAAAATGGGGGAGCGGGGGGAATAATTTTTTTTTTTGGTAGGAACATTCCGCTGAGTAATCAAGATATGAAAGTTTGATTCAACTCATTACTGTTTCGCTGAATTTTGAAAATGATTTTTGATATTAAAGTGGGCCAAAATGACTTCCGGCTCAGAGGGATTCCGTTTCCGTGCCAAATTTCCATTGCAATGAATTGAGAACTTTGAAATATGTTCTGCAATTTGCTTGATGAGTGATTGTCCTCGTTTTCACGAGACCACTGTGTAAAACAAAGTAGTGACCATATATACATATATATATATTGTTTGACGAATTTTCCGTCAGAAAGTTTTGTGGCTCACAATTTTCTATAAAATTTAATTAGAAATGGTTATAAAATTTTCAAAAAATAAAAAAAGAGGAAAAAAAACTAGGACAGAGGTATTATTTTCATGTCCTGTTCTTTGTAATTCCCTCAATGATGAATTCGTAACATTTTTTTTTACAAAAGGCTATTTTTTAAAAAGAAGTTTAATTAAATTTGCAATTATTTTTTACTTTTCAATGAATATTACTTTGCGAAAATTGTATTCAATTAGATTTTTTTTTCTATTTTAGTTTATTTATTTTTACATCAATTTTTTTTATGTGAATTAAATTTTGTTTACTTTTATATTTTTTGTTTGTATTTATAAATTTATGAATATAAATAATAGAATTACGAATACTGCCGAAGATTTTGAGATTTAATGTAGAGACGCTACTCTCCACCTGCGAACGCCAAGGTCACCGCCAGGTGGCAGTTTTTTTTCTTGGAATTTCCTCTGCCACCTGGTGGTGACCTTGGCGTTCTCAAGTGGAGAAATCAAACCACAATCTTAACCCTCAATTTTTTTTTTATAATAAAATATGTAGAAAAATTATGCAAATAATTTAATTTGTAATTTTAATATTTGTAGTTGAGTATTAAATTTTTAACATTTGTAAATAGAGAAAATTAGTAAAATAAAATGTAAAAAAATGTAGTAAATTTAGAAAAACTATCTGAATTTCGTCCAAGGTCTAAATTTACTCCTTCTTAATATTTAATTTTACTAATTTTGTTTAATTTCAAAAATATTTCAATTAGAAAAGTTTTAATAATTTGTAAATTAAAAAAAACTTCTAATTGTATATTTTTGCTTTAATTTAATTCCATCATTTTATGACAATAATGAAACATTTTCTGTATTAAAATTCTAAATTTAACTAATTAACACATTTTCTACTATATTAATGCGACAAAAATAAGTTTTCTATGAAAAAAAAATTATATTTTTCCATATTAGAATAGAACATATGTGTGTTTGATGAAAATAATGTGAGACACGTTATAAAGGAGAAGGAGTGACTTATCCGTGTATAAGGAATGGCATTTTGTCATATAAATTATTGCTATTAAAAGCAGTTTTGTCAAGATATCACAAGTGTTTTATCACATTGGCGGAAAATGCGTTTACGCCTCGTAAAAGTCAGACAGTAGGTAGTTCTTAGCACAAATTTATTGAAATTTCTTGTTCCTCAAAAGATGAGTCGCAAAAGCTCGTTCCCTATCAACGTAAATCCTCGAAATAATAATAACGCACACGCGCATCATAACCGTTTTGAAATGATATTTGAGAGAGAAATTTAAATCACTCGCCTAGATATAATACACGCACTAAACAATATATTCTTGATTCTCGTTAAAAAACAAAGTACTGTGTTTTTATTCACCCCAAAAAATAATGTTGGTGAAAATTTGATTTCAAACGTAAATTATTATTTAACCGCACTTTATTAAGACTCTAGAAGTGCGGACTAGAATTTTTTCAAAGATTTTTCTTCTTTTATAAATTTTTTAATAAATTTCTTATAAATTACTTTGTTAAATTTTAATTAACAGCAATTAAGAGCGTAATTAATTTAAAATTCGTTTTGTTTAAATTGAAAGAGTTATTTTATTGAAAGAATTTTCTTTTATTGAAAGGTGCATTTTTTATTTTCATTTATTTCTCAACGATTATTTGAAAGTAACGTTTTTGTTTTATTAAACAAGCAAGTTGTGAATTAAAAACACTTGAAAAAACGATAGCAAATGAAATAAAATTTTTGTATTTTTTTAAAGAATTTCTCTCTCTCTCTCTCTCTCTCTTTTAATTTAATGTTTATAATAATTAATAAAATGAAAGTCGATATTTTTTTATTCTCAGTTTTGCTTTAATTAAAAGAGATTTGTTTTATTAAAAAAGCGACTTTTTATTAGAATCATTTATTCAAGGAAATGCAAAATTTTATTTCCTGAAATAAATTTCTGTTTTATTCAATGAAAATGAAATATTTTCTACAAAAAAATATAATATAATTCCTATTTTCTCAAGTTTGTGAAACTATTTTCGGAAATTCAATTATCTGGGCAAAAAATTTTAATTACATTTTTTGAAAAATCTAATTTTATTTCTTTGAATTTTGCATTAAATTATTTAAATTTTTTAAAATTTTTGTTAAACAAACATTTAAAAACTTATTCTAATTTATTTTAATTAAAATTTTAAATAATTTTAGTGTACATTATTTGGAAATTTAATTATTTCGAAGTTAAATGTTTTTAAAAAAATTTTAATGATGATTTTCCTATTTATTCAATTTTTAAAAACTATTCTTGGCAAGTTAACTATTTTAAAAAATTTTAATTACGATATTTTAAAAAAACAGTTTTTTCTTTGAATATCTGCATTAAATAATTTAAAATTCCAATAATTTTTGTTAAACAAATATTTAAAAACTTATTCTTATTTAGTTTCAGTGAAATTTTAAATAATTTCAGTGTAAAACTTTTGGAATTTTAATTATTTCGAAAAGATTTCAACTTTTCAAAAAGACAATTATGTTTTAGAATTTTATAATAAAATTATTTTCAAAAATTTCATAGTTTTTAAAGAAAAGAAATAGATTTCAATTTTTTGTAATAAACATTTATTTAAGTCTTGTGAAAATTTTCTATTTTTTCAATTTTTTTAAAACTATTATTAGGAAGTTAACTATTTTTGAAAAAATTTTATTTCCTTATTTTTTCAGAGTTTCTAAATAAATTTTTTCAAACATAATTAATTTTTTAAATTATTTGAATTTCAAATTATTGCTATTTTTTTACTCCAAGGGGAATTTAAATTTCAAAATAGAAAACCGTTTTTAAATTTACTTATTTCTAAAAAGTTGAACTCCAATTCTTTCAATTTTAGAAATATTTTCTAAAATTTTAACTGAAATTCTATTTAATTTCTATGTAAAAAGTAAATTTTATGTAAAACTTGTATGAGAATGCAATTATAAATATGCAAAAATAAGAGATAAAATTATTAATTATAGCTCTAAAATAATTGAATAAAAAAATGTTGTTTTTAAATTTTATTCATTAATTTCATAAATTCTTTTTATCATTTATTTACATATTCATTATATTTCATAGCATAAACATTGCATATTTATGATAATGTACTTTAATAAAAGAAGAGAGTTAATTTTTTTTCCAGCAAAAAAAATAAAATAAAATAAAATAAAATTTCTACAAAAGAGAACAAAAAAACTCGCGTAACGCTCGTTTTTATTTACGGCAAGTTATTATCTAACTTAAAATTGAACAATGCAGTTCGTTATCTCTGATGATCATTCAGGAATAAACATTGTTATGAAATGATTGTCATCGTAACCAATTTATTTATGATAATAGCAAAACCTTCAATGGTTTATTGTTATAGAGTTCACCATTCGCCCAGAGAATATATACGATCGTTTATTGTACGATTGTGAATCTCTTATTGATTATTGCTCATTAAATTGGGTAATAATTTTTTTCAATTTTCCCTGTGTCCTCGAAGTGAATTTCTTTTAATTAGAGGGGAGAATTTTTTTTAATTGGCACATATTTTCATTTAAATATTAAATGTTTAGAATATTTAATAAAGGGATATTAACAGAATTGTCGAATCTAATTAAAAATTTTCGGTTTTGTTACAGAAGGTCTTGTATAATTTCATCGCGCGCATATAATTTTATTGCATTATTCCCTTAAGTTTGTCATTACTCGATATTATTGATTCATTATTAACACTTGCGGTATACGTAATATTCCGAGGCAATTTATCTTTTGATAGAAATTTGCTCGCTTTCATTATTATACCAATAATGTTATTAATTGTTTCTATATTTAGTGCGCGGCTAGAGACGGTAGACTATATTGCATTAATTATCACATTTTATTGAGTTATCATTGACATTTTTTTTATTATCGCTATTCGAGAATGGAATTTTATAAATTAATAAATTTTTTGATTATTTAAATTATTTAAAATGTTGTTTTGAAAAGAGTATTTAAAAGTCCCCTCGAAAATCCTTGAAGTTATGTCAAAGATAAAATATTTTTCGTGCTTTTTGGGGATTAAAATGTCACTAAGTTTATTTCTTTCATTCACATCGGAAGTCAATAAGTTCAGGGCACTTTTTTTTATTACCCTGAAGCGTCTTCTTATTTCTGCAACAAGAAAAAAAAATGTTTCACTCTTTTCATTTTTAAAAAATTGTTTTTTAACCCCTTTCAAATTTTATTTCTATTGCCACTGATTGTTTTTTTGTTCTACATGCAAAATATTAAAAAAAGGAAGAAAAAACAATGCAGAGGAACTTTAACGTTAATATTGTATTAAAAAATATGTATAGGATTTGAATTTTTTTTTCGATAACTTCAACAAGCGAACAATCTATATAACGATGATAGTGTTTGCTTCGGTACAAAAGGCTCAAGAAGATTACACTTGTAGGTCTTCACGGAGCTGCTTACATCGCGATATACCCTACAAAGCCGGGAACCCACTCTTCTTTTCTTCTCTCTCTCTCTCACTTTTTTTTTCTTTTTCCCTTTTTTTTTAACATTGCTGTGCACTGCAAAGCGCTTTCCATAGATTTTCAAATGTCCCAGTTGCCATTCAAACCTAAGCACCTTGAAAACGTATGCAAGACGCTGTTCGCTAATGCACTTTGAATCCTGAATTCTTAATTTCCAGTTCTCACATCTCTCGAGTCAAAAAGGCTGCATAAAAATACATTAGGCAAGAAATAAAAGAAAAAATGTCCGAATTCACTCGACCTATTTTGTTTTTTTGCTGCTGTAAAACGAGGGAAAGAATAAACTGTTTTCGTTTTTTTTTGTTATTTTATTTATTTATTTATCAACAAGGGAAAAAATTGCTTCATTCAATTAACGGATTGGCTTGTTCATTGACAAATAAATGTTTGATTGAATCAAAGCAATATTTTTTCAATCATTTAGATCAAATTCAATTGTTCATATTTTAAATATCAATTTATTTATAGTGAAGAAAATAATTCTAAGAGTAGAAAAATTGAAGAGGATGAAGTTTCGAAAAGAAGAATGAATTAAAAATTAAAATCCGTTTATATTAAATCACAAAGTCTCTAAGTTTGATTGTAAATAGTTACAGAATTACGAATATTGACGAAGATTTTGGGATTCAAAATGGAGACGCTATTCTCCACCTGCGAACGCCAAGGTCACCGCTAGATGGCAGTTTTTTCTTGGAATTTCCCTTGCCATCTGGTGGTGACCTTGGCGTTCTCAAGTGGAGAAATTAAGCCACCATGTTATCTCTGAAAAACCATTTTACAATTAAAATATATTTAGAAAATAATTGAAAATAAATAAAAAATAAATAAATAAATGAAAATAAATAAAAAATAAATAAATAAATGAAAATAAATAAAAAATAAATAAATGAAAATAAATAAAAATTAAATGAAAATAAATAAAAAAATAAATGAAAATAAATAAATAAAAATAAATTAAAAATTAAATGAAAATAGATAAAAATTAAATAAAAAAAAATAAAAAAAAAATGAATATAAATAAGAAAATAAATAATAAACAAAAACATTTATAAAAATACAAAAATAGCATTAAAGAAGAAAGTTTTTTGTTTATTTTTGTAAACAATTTTTGTGCATTTATTAAAAATAACATTCCAACACTCTGATTAAATTTATTTCATCAATCAACGCTGTGGACTCCTTTAACTTCGTAAAAATAAATAAATATAAACTATTTCTCTGCATAGAATTCCGCAATTTTTTTTTTAAATTTCCACTGCAATAAAATTCAGCAGAAATTTCATTATACAGAGCAACTGTTTAAAGTTACATTGCATATAATTATATACATATATATATGTATATATATGTATATATATGCACATTTGCTGTGAAATTTAAGAATATTTTATACATACAAAATTGCTCGGCACGTGAAATGAAACAATTTTGTGAATGTAAATATATCTCGCCGAAAGGAATTTAAAAAAGAGGGATAGGACCAAAAAAAAGAAAAATTGGGTAATTTTCTTTTTTTTTTTATTTTCTATTTTCCATTTTCTTTTCATTTATGATTGTTGCGAATTTCTTTTTTTTTATCCAACCTCTTTCTCACTTGTCTTTCACTTGTGGAATTATCGTGTAAATTATTCATCGCGAATAGAATAGTCATACAGGCTTTGATAGTTAGTTATTTATTCATGATTTCAGAAGGCTTCCAGAGGCCTCACCACTAGACGGATTTGTAATCTGTTGATGTTTCCACTGTCTCGTTTAATTCTTCAATCTCTTTTCAGTTCCAAAAGAAAACGCGTTTACAATATTTATATGTATTATGTGATTAAGTGCATCAAATTTTTAAGTGCTTTCCACTTAAACTTTATTTTTGATTTGGAAGGATGATACTGTAAAGAAAAGGGAATTTTCTACTGAAACTAAAAATTAACCCAATTGCATTTTTTGAAATGATAATAATGATAATAATAATAATAATAATAATAATAATAGTAAAAATAATTATCATTCATATTTTTTCACTTATGTTTGATAATTTTCTTTGTTTTTACTTAGATTTGATTTTCAGTTTGTTGCAATAATAAAAACTGTTATTGTTATTTAATTATTAAATAATTGCTATAAAATAATTATATAAATTTAATATAAAATATTAAATAAATTTAATATTTTTGATTTACTTTTCTTAATTATTTTGCTTTTTAGTTAAAAATTAAATTAAATTAAATTAAATTAAATCGGAATAAAAAATTGTTTACTAAAACCGACTATTTCCAACTTTTTTAAGGATTCACTAATATTTAAATACTTTTTTATCTTTGTTACACAAAAAGCAACTTTTTTCTTTTTTTTTTTTTAATTTTCTCAACTCTAAATTCGCTAAAAGTTGAAAATAAAATTTATTCTGAAATATTTTAATGAAATTCTATGAAATAATTATTTTCAATATCTATTCTAAACTCAAAATTTTCCAAAGAATTGACTTTTTTTTTTTAATGTAAAAAAATTCTTGGCAATGATTCAATTATTTTCATAAATAATAAAACTTTTTTTTGAAACGAATTAAATAATTTTTTATCTATGCAATTTTAATAGAATTTTTAAAAGAATTCAATTGTTTTCAAAAATTGTATTTAAATTCTTCGCAGAAATTCAATTATTTTTAATAAAATTTTAATTAAATTCTTCGAAGAAATTTGTACTAATTCTATTATTTTTATGAATAATCAAATTCTTCCCGGAAATTCAATTACTTTTTTATGTATTTTTTTAAAAATATACGAATTCAATTATTTAAAAAATAATATCAATAAAATTTAAAACTCAATTATTTTCATAAATAATTGAATTTATCAAAATTCAATTAGAGAAGTTAAATTATTTTTAATATAGTTTTAATAAAATTCTGTACAAAAGTTAAATTATTTACATATAAATAATAAAATTCTTTGAAAGAATTCCAATTGTTTGAAAAAATATTTGATTTTAATTAAAAATTTCAAGAAAAAAGTTATTGAAATTTGAAAAATTCCATTTCAATTTTATAATTCTTCCAAAATTAATATTTAGAAAATTATTGATTTTTGTACAAAATTTAGAATTTAAATTATTCCCAATATAGAAAAAAAAATCTAAATATTTTTGATGAAAATTAGAGAAGAGACCAGAGAAATAAATTACAGAATAAAGTTGTTTACTTATTTACTTCTTTTTTCGCGCTTAAGGGCATTTGAACCATTATGACGTCACAATTTAAAAACTCATGCTTTTTACACATTGTGACGTCATAGTGGTTCAAATTCCCTTAATGCGACTTTTTAAAAATTAATTATTCACTGCGAAGCCTATTGAATATTAATTTTATCACTTTTCATTTAAAATCTATTTTACTTGTATTTCTTGAAAATTAAGTAATTATTAATGTTTACATTTTTGACATAAAATTATTTTTTAATTCTTAATTATATTTTATATTTTTTCGCATTCTCCTAATTAGTTTTTTAAATCAGTATTTTTTTTAAATTTATTGTAATTTTTTGTAGTATTCTTTTTTATTAGTTTTAAAAAATATTTTTCATTCTAATGTCTGCAATATTTTTTTTTGAAAAAATTGTTTCCTAATATTTTTATAGTACTTTTATGCTATTTTAATAGCAATGTTTTTTGAAAAATGTTTCGTAATTTTTTTTATAGTACTTTTGTGCTATTTTTGGCAATATTTTTGAAAATATTGAAAACATAATAAAAATATTTTGAAAATCTATTTTTGTTCAACTTTTATACTATTTTTTTCATTATTTTTGGTAATATTTTTTGTACTATTTTTGTACTATTTTTTCCAATGTTTTTGATAATATTTTTTTTACTATGTTTTTACTATTTTTTTCTAATGTTTTAGGTAATATTTTCTGTACTATTTTTTTTACTATTTTTTCAATGTTTTTAGTAGTATTTTTTTTTTTTTTTTAATAGTACTGTTTTAATAGTTTTAATAGTTTTTTTTAATAGTATTGTTTTTTACTATTTTTTCTAATGTTTTCGGTAACATTTTCTGTACAATTTTTTTACCATTATTGTACTATTTTTTTCCAATGTTTTTGGTAATATTTTTTGTAATATTTTAGAACTATATTATTTGCAATATTTTTGTAATATCTTTTTTGTAGTATTTTTTGTATTGTTTGTACTATATTTTTCGAAAGATTTTTGGTATTATTTGTATTGTTATTGTTTGAATTATTCTTGAAAGTTTTTATAATTATTATTACTATTAATAGTAAAAATTAATTGATTAATTAATTAATTAATTAATTAAATTAATAGTAAAAAAATACTTTGAGGAGAAAATGAAAATTAATTTGTCGTTCCTTTTGCATTGTTTCAGCCAACAAAATTGAATGTCTACAAAAACGATACTGAGAGTTGGGACTACACGACGCCAGCATTGGGTAAGTAACTCTGATCATCTATGCTATCCGTGTATTTTTAACGTTACTCCACTTCACCGCGATACTAGTATTCCTTCGACGACTATATATCGCTTACGAGCCTGATCGAGTTGAAAACTGTTTCGTATAATACTCCTTCTCCAACCTCTTTAAACGCTCGATCTTATCAATAAAAGCCAGACAGAGATTCCACTTTTTATATTTTGATTTCAAAAAAAAAAAATCGAAAACTAACCATTACATTAAAAAAATATCCCCTAAAACAAAACAAAAATTCCTATTCAATAAAAAGCACCAAAATAAAATAGTTTACAAAATAATTTTCCCTCACAAAACTAATTTCATAATTTTTCACTATCAAAACAAAAAAAAACTTTACATAATTTTCATTCCTGTCTAAATAAATTACATTTGTTTTTGTCAGGTTATTACCAAAAAAAAAACAGCAAGAGATGAAAGACTTTTATAAAGCTTTTAAAAGCTTCCATTACAAATTTACCTTTAAGATAATGTAAAGTCAAAAACTTCTCATTTAAAAAAAAAAAAAAAATATGCGGAAGAAAAAAATTTCCCTCCTTCTTTTCTAGATTAGAAAAAGGAAAAACGACGACGATGAACAAAATCATTATCAAAATTTAAATCGGGAATAAATAACTTTCAAAGTAGTTTTTAATCCGGTTCATGAATTTAAAGTAAAAATATTTAACAAGTTTTTTCATCCTTGCAGAAATAATAATAATAAAAAAAAAAAGACGAAGGGAAAAAAAAAATGTTTAAAAGTAAACTCGTTGGCTTCCCTCATGCATAAAAAGGCAAGGTGTAAAGTGCGATAACGCGGTAGTTATTTTGTGTGCAGTCTTCTCGATGAAGAAACTCAATTTGAAAGGTGCCATTTATCATATAGCTTGAGTTTTAATCCTTTGATGTTTCTGGAAGCATAAACATTTTATTGCGAAAATGAGCAGAAATATGAAAACCACAGATTACGCGGTATTCTATGCTTCAGAAAAAAAGGAAGAAGAAGAAGAGGAGGAGGGAAAAAAAAGAATGAAATCCTCGTGAATTTTTTTTTTTTTATTTATTCTGTATATCAGTTGATTTTTGAGTAAATATTTGAGAAGTTTGTTCGAAATCTGATGGATTTAGTTTTATGATTAAAAATATTATTATTATTATTGTTATTACTATTATTTTCCTAATTTTTAATTATATTCTTGTCAGGAATTTAATTATTTTCAAAAATGTTTTAGAAAATCTTTACAATAATTTACGTTATTATCGATATAATTGTAATTAAATTTTGTCAACAAAATCCAATTTTTTTATTTTAATAAAATTCTTTACAAGAATTCAATTATTATTTTTAATACAATTTTTATTTGAATTCCTGGAAAGGATTCAATTATTTAGACAAATTATAAAATTCTACATAGAAATTCAATTACTTTACAAATAAAAAAATTCTACATAGAAATTCAATTATTTTTACAAGTAATAAAATTCTTAACAATAGAATTCAATTATTTTCATAAATAAGAAAATTT
The DNA here is from genome assembly GCA_032872475.1 of Leptopilina myrica (nomen nudum). NCBI lineage: Eukaryota > Metazoa > Arthropoda > Insecta > Hymenoptera > Figitidae > Leptopilina > Leptopilina myrica (nomen nudum). The sequence continues at coordinate 10,187,545 of CM065459.1, forward strand.
GTCCCTTGAATTCAATTATTTTACAAAATTTTATTAACATTCTTTGCAAAAATTAAATTATTTTCATCGATAGGATTCAATTATTTTCACAAATAATAAAATTTTTTACAGAAATTCAATTATATTCATAAATGTTTTAAAAAATCTTCGTAAAAATTTAATTCATTTCGACATAATTTTAATTAAATTTTGGCAACAAAATTCAATTAGTTTTGTTTACTTTTATAAAATTCTTTATAAGAATTCAATTATTTTTAATGTAATTTTAATTTAAGTTTTAGGAAGGATTCAATTATTTGGAGCAATAATAAAATTTTACATAGAAATTCAATTATTTTAAAAAATGTTTTAGAAAATCTACGTAAAAATTTAATTATTTTTATAAATAACAAAACTTTCTAAGAAATTTTATTATTTTTAATGATATTCTTTAAAACAATTCAGTTACATTTGTTTTTTTTAATAAAATTCTTAAGAAAGATTCAATTATTTTCAAAAATAATAAAATTCTTCACAGAAATTCAATTATTTTCATAAATATTAGAATTTTTTGCAGAAATTCAATTATTTTTTAAAGATTTATTGATATGCTTGTCAAAAATTTAATTATTTATTTTCTTCGAAAGTATTCAATTATTTTCAAAAAAATAATAAAATTTTCCACAAGAATTCAATTATTTTAAAAAATAATCAAAATCTTCACAGGAATTCAATTATTTTCTAAATTTTTATTTACATGCTTGTCAAAAATCCAATTATTTTCTTCAGAAGGTTTCAATTATTTTTACAAGAATTCAATTATTTTTTTAAATAACAACAATTTCTCAGGAATTCAATTATTTTCCAAATTTTTATTAACATTTTTGTCAAGAATTCAATTATTTTCAATATCTATAATTTAAAAACATTTTTCAAAAGAATTCAATTGTTATAAAAACTTAATAACATTCTCGTCAAAAATTCAATTATTTTTTGTAAATAACAAAATTTTTTGGAGAAATTCAATTATTTGAAATATAATTTGAAATAAATGTTGTCAATAAAATTCAATTATTTTTGTTTATTTTTATAAAATTCTTTGCAAGAATTCAATTATTTAAAAAAAAAATCTTCGTAAAAAATTAATTATTTCCGTAAATAATACAATTTTTCAAAAGAATTCAATTTTTTTCATAAATTATAAAATTTTTCTAAAAAAAACAGAATTATTTTGAAAAATGTTCATTTTCTTAAGCAGAATTTAATTATTTGCGAATTATGTTTTGATAAAATTCTTTATAAGAATTCAATGATTTTTGTAACTTTTAATAATATTTTTGACAAGAATTATTTATTATTTTTATAAATAATTAAATTTTTCTAAAGAATTTAATTATTTGTAATAATGTTAACAAAATTCTCTAAAAAATGTAATTATTAGTAAAGACGTTAATTTTCTTAAGAACAATTAAACTATTTTCTAATATTTAAAATAAATCTTTTATAAGAATAAGAAATCAGAAAAAAAATCATTTTTTTGAATTAAAGTTATTCACCAAATAGAAAAAACACTTTCTGTGTATATCTATTTAAAAAATCTTTTTTTATGGTCAGGAAAAAAGTCAAAATTCTATTTTCAAAATCAGGGAAAAGCAAAATTTAATTTTTCCTCAACCCTATATATTTAGCTATAATAGAAATTTAATTATTATTATAAACATAAATAATAATATAATAAAAATAACTAAATGGAGAAATAGTAAATAATAATAACAATAAATAATAACATACAGGACTTTAATAATAATTATTATTATTATTATTTAGCTACTGTATTTAATAAATTAACAAAGACTTTCACAACTCACTACCACAAAACTTGAATGTATTTAAAATTCATAGGTTTTCAAAGTTCCGACATTAAATTTACAGAGGTTTCGAAACTAAAAGTTTTATCAACGAGGAATGTAACCTAGGAGCTTTATTAAATTATCCTTAAATAAAATTGCATTGAATTTAGTTTTCTGTCTTTAAATAAAAAAAAAAACTGTTCTTTAAATTGATTAACAAATTTGCTCATTTCTTTTTTTTTTGTTTTAATTTAATTGAATTTAATTTTGAAGCTAATTATTGGGATAACTTTAATGCTTTGCGCATGAACTTTCCAGAAACGTGAAATAATTTAATTTACCATTAGAAATTCATTAAAATATTCACGAATATGTTCAAGTCAAATATTGGTTTATATAATATATAGCATATTTGTAGTTTAATGAAATTATTATTTTATTTGTATTGATAAATTTAACTGCATAGATAGTAGTTTGAAAATAAAAATATGTTTAATTGAACATTAAAAGCATTCATTACAAATAAATAAATAAAAAAAAATAATAATAATAAGTAAAATAAATAAAAAAAATAAAATAAAAATGAATAAAAATGAATAAAAATAAATCAAAATAAATATAAAATAAATATTAAAAAATAAATTTTAAAAAAATAAAAATAAATACATTTTTAATTCGAAAAATTCTGCAACTACAAATGAATGAAATATTTTTTCAATTTTGTAATTATATTATTGTATTAATATTATTATTTTTTTGATAGTTAAATTTGGAAAAGGAAACAAATAAATTCCATACAATCTAAAGTGCTGAACTTTAGGGACATAAAAAAAAGAGACAATTTTGTTTCTCGGGATTGAAGTTGTCAAGAGAAGAGAGGTTATAAAGAAGTTGACGAAACAGTTTTCAAATATCGAACAGAAAAATATATATATTAAATATAAGCATCATACATTGTCATCAACATCGATCATCGGCATCACTGAACAAACATGACATCTCTATAGGAGTTGTTCCTCGGGACACGATTCAAGTGTCTTGATATATATATATGGAACATGCCACATTTCCGATATAGTTACATTTTCACAAATGCTAAATACAGTATATAATACATAATATTTTAGTCAATGAGTTAACAGTGTCCAATAATATTCTACAATAATTCGAATCATTTTATTTTTACATATCCGTGAAATGTGTTTAATTTCGTATTTGCAATTTTACAATATCCATTCATCCGGATGCGAATTTCAAAAATTATCGCAGAGCGCTCAATAAATTATTTAAACTAGTATAAACTTGTTTATTAATTTGAATTTGTAAACCGACTGTGAATTTTAATTTGAATTTATTAAAAATTTTTAAATTCTTCTTAAAATTAAATTAATTAAACTAGTATAAACTTGTTTATTAATTTCAATTAGTAAACCGACTGTGAATTTTAATTTGAATATAATAAAAAAATTTTAATTCTCCTTAAAATTTCAATTATCTGTAGAAATAATAAAATACTTCTTCAAAATTCAATTACTTAAAAAAAATTTTAATAATATTCTCATCAAAAGTTCTATTATTTTTAGAAATAATAAAATAATTCTCCAAAATTCAATTATTTAACAAATTTTTTAATAATATTCTCGTCAAAAGTTTTATTATCTTTATAAATAATAAAATTCTTCTCCAAAATTCAAATTTAAACAAATTTGTGTACAATTCTCTTCAAAATTTCAAGGATCTTTAAAACAGATAAACTTCTTCTCCGAAATTCTACTATTTCCAAAAAAAATTTCTTAATTGAATAATTTTCAATATTTAGACACTATTATAATAAAATATACCAAAAGAATTTATATAATTAAATTATTTAAAAAAAAAAATTTATAATCAAATAAAATTTTATAGAGATTCAATTATTTCCAAATTTTCTTCGTAATAATTCAATTATTCTCTAGAATAATAGAATTCTTTTCACAAGGATTTAATTATTTTCAAAAATACTAAAATTCTTCACAGAAATTTCAATTATTATCAAAAATATTTTAAAATATTTTCGTAATAATTCAATTACTTTCGATATAATGTTAACTAATTTATGTCAACAAAAATAAATTATTTTTAATACAATTATAATTGCATTTGTCAAAAGGATTTTATTATTTACACAAATATTAAAATTCTCCTGAGAAATTCAATTATTTTCCATATTTTTACTAACAAACTTGTTAAGAATTCAATTTTATTTTCAAAAATGTTTTTAAAAAACTTAGTAAAAATTCAATTATTGCCGTAATTAACCAAATTTTCGTAAAGGAATTCAATTATTTTAAATGTAATTAAAATTAAATGTTCTCAAAACTTCAATTATTTTTAATGTTATTCTTCAGAAGAATTAATATATTTGCGTTTAATTTAAAAAAATTGTTTATAAGAAATAAATTATTTTTCATGCAAATTTTAATTGAATTTCTCGAAAAAATTCATTTATTTTCACAAATAATAAAATTCTTCACAGGAATTCAATTATTTTCATAAATATCAAAAATTTTTGCAGGAATTCAATTATTTTTCAAATTTTTATTCACATGCTTGTCAAAAATTCAATTATTTTTTTCAATTATTTTCACAAATAATAAAATTTTTCACAAGAATTCAATTATTTTCATAAACAACAAAATTTGTCCGAGGATTTCAATTATTTTACAAACTTTTATTAAAATTCTTTGCAAAAATTCAATTATTTTCTTTAAAAGGATTCAATTATTCTCACAAATAATAAAATTCTTTACAAAAAATTCAATTGTTTTCATAAATAGCAAAATTTTTTCCCAGAATTTAATTATTTTTCAAATTTATATTAACATTCTTGTCAAGAATTCAATTATTTTCTCAAATTATATAATTTTTTACAGGAATTCAATTATTTTCACGAATAATAACATTTTACACAAGAATTCAATTATTTTCATAAACAACAAAATTTGTCCCAGACTTTCAATTATTTTACAAATTTTTATTAACATTCTTTGCAAAAATTCAATTATTTTCTTCAAAAGGATTTAATTATTTTCACAAATAATAAAATTCTTTACAAGAATTCAGTTTTTTTTAGAAAAAAAAACAAATTTTTTCCCAGGAATTCAATTATTTTCCAAATTTTGATTAACATTCTTCCAAAGAATTGAATTATTTTTTAATATCTACGATTTAAAAAGCATTTTTTCAAAGTATTTCGATTGTGTTTAAAAAGTTTATAACATTCTTGTCAAAATTTCAATTATCTTTATAAATAAATTTTTTTCCACATTTCAATTAATTTTGAAAGTTTTAACAAAATTTTAACTGTTTAAAAAAAATTTTGTTAATTAAATGATTCTTAATATCTTTGTTCTTTAAAAGAATTTTGTAATGAATTCAATTATTTAAAAAAATTGTATAAAAATCCAAGCAATCATTTAATTATTCAATCAATTATTTATTATCGTAAACATTTTAGTTCTCTTAGAATTTTTTCTAATAAAAATTGATTTAAAAATTTCTTTTAGTTACAGTTTAAGCTAATAATTGAATGTAATAATAATTATAGCTTAAATTTTCAGAAAGAATTGAAAAAATTTCCAATCAAAATCTTTGAAAATCCGAATTTTTATACTTTTAACTAAAAATTCTGGTGAATTAATTTGTTTGGAAAAATTAAATTGACGAATTTCCGAATAATCGAAATTTCGTAAAATAGAAACGTAGACAAGTGGATTTGAAAATTTGTTAAATTATTTGTTTTAAAAATTATTTAAAATAATTAATTTAAAGAAGGAATTTTAGTTACAAATTTTCGAGAATAATTTATTGTTTTGAAATGATGAAAATAATTTTGATAATGTTACAGCAAACAATATTTTTCTAATAATAAAGTAATGATTTTATCACTCGAAAATCTTTAATTATAATAAAACAGGAAGAAATGGATCACTCCGTGTCTTCGACTCAGAGTTGATCGATTTCTTCCTGTTTTATAATAATATAAATTGTTGAATTTCAGAAAGTTTTGAATTCGAACGTTTCGAAAATTCCAATTCCTTTATGAAATAATAATAATAATAATAATAATAATAATAATAATATATTTATTTAAAAAAGAAGTTATTGATAATTTATATTTTCGAATAATTTTCTATTTAAACAAATTCGTAAATAAATTTCCTGAAATCTACTTTAATTGAAATGAAAAAAAGTCACTCACTAATTCAAATTAGTAAACATTTTTATGAGTTTAAATGTTAGAGAGTAAAGATTTTGTATTTCAGTGTGCAAACTATATAATATACACTCTCGATAGAAAGCTTTTCTTTTTTTTTTCTTTTTTTTACTTTTTTTACCTTCTTTTTTGGACTTTCATTGAAAATCGCACGATATATGTTCAGGGAGAAAATGAAACGAAGCGAGAGAGAAAATTTGATTCGAAACTACTTTCGTTGAAAACTATTCTTGTTTGAGGGAGTGATTTGTTTCAGAAAGTCATTTTCTTTAAGCAAATTACTTTAGCAGGAAATTCACACTGGCAAGTTTTGAAAATCGTTTTCAAGTTATTATATACTCTGATAATGGTGGGATCAGAGGGGTGGAAGGGGGAATTTAAAACCGTTTTCTATATATTAATATAACAAAATATATTATATACAAAATTTTACCAAGTAAATATGAATTGAAAATGATTAAATTAAAAATTAATTAATGATTAAAATTAAAATGATTTAAAATAAATTTGAAAAATTTGAAATTAATTTAAAATCATTACAATTTTGTTTGTTTTCTATTGTAGTTTATAAATGCTGACTTTTTTAGTTTTATAGATAATTAACGAGTGCAAAGTTTAGATTTTATTTAACAGGAAAATAAATATAAAAATTTCCTGATAAAAATAAACAATCGGGAATTTTGTTAAATGAAAATAGTAGACGCACATATATTAATATCGTCGAAATTCGGTAATAGCATATAATTTGATTATAAATAAGTGAGTTTTAATTAGCAAACCAGACTGTAATTTGAAATATTAATGCTGGGGGGATAATAATAATTTTTTTTTTCTTTTTCTCATCGTTGATTAACCATTTAGGATTCATAACATATTCGATGGATTAGAGATTATAATGTATTGGAGGATGAAAAAAAAAATGTTTATAATCAATCAATCTTGCACATGAGATTTAAAAGTAATCTTTTGATTTTCACTGAGAGATTGTGAATGTCTGCGAAACAATGCCGATCAGTTTGGCTGCAGAACATAATACAAATCAAAGTATATATACATGTATATAGTCGCATTTATAGATTTCAGGGTTTTGTTACGAATTCATTCGTATTTCACTCGGAAACCCTGATCCAATTATATTCGTTCGATTATTTCAATTAACGCAACATTTCATTATAAAGCTTCCTCTTTTATTTAATCCTTTTAATCCGCGGGAATTTTTCTCCGTTATGCATATATATATATATAATATCATTCTCTCTAAATTCCCATTGGTATTAAATTTTTTTTAACTTATTTATAATTAGTAACTGGATTTTCTTTTTTTGATTTAGTTTGAAATTCACTAATTAGTAAAAAATTTTCTTGGCTATGTATAATTATATTAATAATAATAATATTAATGTAAAATAATACTCTAAATCCTATTTTTTAGTAGCGTTATTATTGGTATTAATTATGAGCCTGAAATCCACAACGTTTTTAAAAACAAAAAGGAAAAAAATAATGGGACAGTAGGTATTTTTATTTTTTATTGTAAATAATTTTATTTTTTAACAATTGTATAACCTTAGTAACAACTAATTTTTTTAAAATTAAGGCACTTAAAAATTAGAGATGAATTTAATTTGAAAAAATTATTTTTTGATTTTTCGTTTTTTAAGACGTTGCAGACTTCAACTTCGTATATTAATTTACAAAAAAATCAGTAGGAAATATTTTTATTAGGCATTAGAGGAAAATAAATTATTTAATAGTAAAAATCAATTACTAATTAAAATTATATTTTATTATTATTATTATTCTTATATTTATTATTATAATTATTGTTATTATTTTTATTATTTTTTATTATTTTTATTATTTTTAATATTTTTATTACTTATATTATTTTTATTGTTAAAATTTTTACTCATTCAGAGTTAAAGAATAGTTATAATCGGAGAGAATTTTAGAGAAATGGGTAGAAGGCAGAAAATCATTAAATGTGATCGATTTAAACTATTTTTACATATCTCTTTGAATTAGTAAATATTGTAAATAGTCATTTGAAACGATGATTGGCATATTTACTCTTTATTAACTGAATCAAAAATTTGTTGCAAAAAACTACTGCTTTTTTTATTACATAATTAAAACTTTTTTGAATTTAAATACGGAGAATAAATTTTTTACATTCTTCCGGTAGAATTAATTACTATTTTATTAAATTTTCTAGAAATAAAATTCAATTATTTAGAAAAGTTTTGCCAAAATTTTCACAAACAGAAATCAATTATTTTTGATATGATAAAATTTGTTTAAATTTAAATTCAATTATTATGAATAAAATTCTTGTCAAACATTCAATTAATTTCAAAAATTTTCAATTGAATCTGCAAAAATTCAATTATGTCCAAATTTTTATAAAATTTTTGTCAAAATTTTGAATTACTTTAAAATTTTTTCAATTCAATTCGCAAAAATTCAATTCTATCCAAATTTTTATAAAATTTTTGTCAAAATTTTGAATTACTTTCAAAAATTTTCAATTTAATTCGCAAAAATTCAATTATGTCAAAATTTTAATAAAATTCTTGCCACTATTTCAATTATCTTCAAAATCTTTCAATTCAATTCGCAAAAATTCAATTACATCCAAATTTTTATAAAGTTCTTGTCAAAATTTTGAATTACCTTCAAAATCTTTTAATTCAATTCGCAAAAATTCAATTACGTCCAAATTTTAATAACATTCTTGTCAAAATTTCAATTACTTCCAAAAATTTTAAATTCAATTGGCAAAAATTCAATTATATCCAAATTTTTATAAAATTTTTGTCAAAATTTTGAAATACTTTCAAATTTTTTCAATTCAATTCGCAAAAATTCAATTATATCCAAATTTTTATAAAATTTTTGTCAAAATATTGAATTACTTTCAAAAATTTTCAATTTAATTGGCAAAAATTCAATTATATCCAAATTTTTATAAAATTCTTGTCAAAATTTTGAATTACTTTTAAACATTTTCAATTGAATTCGCAAAAATTCAATTATGTCCAAATTTTAATAACATTCTTGTCAAAATTTCAATTTCTTCCAAAAATTTTCAATTCATTTTGCAAAATTCAATGACGTCCAAATTTTAATAAAATTCTTGTCACTATTTCAATTACCTTCAAAATCTTTTAATTCAATTCGCAAAAATTCAATTACGTCCAACTTTTTAAAAAATTCTTGTCACTATTTCAATTACCTTCAAAATCTTTTAATTCAATTCGCAAAAATTCAATTACGTCCAAATTTTTATAATATTCTTGTCAAAATTTTAATTATTTTCAAAAAATTTCAATTGAATAATTTTCAATAAATGTTATCTTAATTAAAATTTCGCAGAAGAATTCCATTGATAAATAGAAATTTTAATAAAATTCTACGCACACATTTTGTTATTTTCCCAAGTAATAAAAACGATTCTGTATAATTAATTTTTTTCTGAAAAAGTTTAATTGATTTACTAATTTAATAATAAATATAATAAATGGTAGAATTTTGAACTGAAATTTTTTGAAAAAAACCAAATACTGTTTTTGATCACATAATTATTTTTTTTTAATTTAAATAAAGAGAACGTATTTTATATATTTTTTGTAGAATTTGAGATTTCATTTTAAATAATCTCTATTTTATTTTTAATTACAGGAGTAATTTTTAACAATTTTAAACCTGCGGGTAAAAATATTCCCTTATTTTGAACGTTTCAAAATTCTTCTTGTCATTTATTCTTTATTTATTTTTTCAATTATATTTTCTATAAAATAAAATTTTTATATTTTAGTTTTTTCAGATCGTTAATCATGAAGGTTGTAAACTTCCCCGACGTAAATCTGTGTATAGACAAGAAGAAAACAACTATTACTTGTTTCAAAACAGTAATTTCGGTTTTAAAAATTATGACCACAAAAAATACGAAACTGCAGATATATTAATTCGAAATTATAATTCGATCTTCTTTTTCTTCTCTCCGGATACGATTTTTCCACTTTTACAATCATTGATTTATATTTAAAGAGAGAGAGAGAGAGAAAAAAAAACGAGGAAATTTGAATGCCTCATGAGAATTTAAGTTTTAACATCCTTGGAATTGAGTTTCCGCGTGGTTGGCTTTTCGAGTTGAAAATGTATTTGTGAATTGTCCAGTTTCTCCTCGAACTTTGACAGTTGGCTGTTTCATTTCTACTTCAGCAAATTCGCAGTTTCCCTATTTTGCGAAAGAGTGAGAGAGAGAGAGAGAGAGGAGAGAAACTCGAACGTTGGCTGCTGCGGCAGACGTGAAAACGCCAAAGCACACTATATAGCATACAACAACCTTATTCTAGATGACGATTCTCGTTTCTCTGGCACAATCACTGTACCATTCATTCGAGGCTTGTGGCACAATTGCCGTTAATTAATCATATTTACCAAGTGCACCACCACTGCACTTGAGAGCAAACCCCCCCACCACCACCACTTGTTTAACACAACTTTTCTATAAAACAAGCAAAATTTCCCATTCAAACATTTTGCTTTGATGTTTGAGAATTTTCACACACACATTTCTTTTTCTACTTTCAAGAGGAAAGGAACTTTTTTTCGAAAAAATAAAAAAAATTATCCCATTATCCCCTGACAATTTCTTGGAAACTTTTCTATAAAATTGAAGAGTAATATCAAAAAAGGACGCAAAATAATCGTAAACAAAAAGTATATTAGAAAATAAATATAATAAAAATAATGCAGTTGAAGTTAAATCAAAAGAAAAATAAATTAAAAAAAATAATTATGTCCTTAAGGTGATGTTATTCAGTGAGAAGTTTTTCCATAGTAAAGTAAATGGGGCACGTGACCATTGAATAACATAACCTTAAAGTTTCGAACGTTCAAAATAAATGTTAGTGAAGCTCACAACGTTTACAGTCAACAATTTCTGGTGAAAAATATTTTTTTAAGCAAATTTTTATAAATTTCTGTACAGAAAATAATACGTTTTATCTTTTGAATAATGATTTGTGACGCGATCTGAAGAAAGGGACCTTAGAAGCATAAATCACTTTAAGGTTATGTTAGTGTTACTTTTTTGTTGATTAAAATTTTCTTTTTACATTTTTCAAATTAAAATCAGTGTTTATTAAATATTTTATTTGTAATGAAAACTTGAACATTAATGATTTTCATAAACAGTTGATCATTTTTTTGTATTTTTGTTTAAAAAATTTCCAAAACATAACCTATAATTTTTTGCTTCTAAGGTCCCATTCTTCAGATCGCATCACATTTACAAAAAAAATCTTTCTAAACAAAAAATTTTATTCGTTTTGGTATAGGAAAATATTTTTTTTACTTGTTTCTACAATTAAAATTAAATTTTTTAATTTTAAAATAAAAAATATAATAAAAATATAAAAAATATAAATAATTATAGTTACAAGTATAAAAACATTCAGATTTTAATTCGTAACCATCTCAGAATTCAATTAGTATTTCTAAAAATTTGTGCAAAAAAGTTTTTAATATTCAATTATGATTTTCTGAAATTTTAACTAAAATTCATTTTTAATTAAAATGTTTATTAGAAACTTCTAGGAGAAATTCAATTATTTAACAACAAACATAACAAATTTTTGTTGAATAACTAAATGTTTTTTGAAATTCAATTTTTATAAAGACAGAAAAATTTTAATTAAATTTTTAAGAATTATTACATTTTTCGAGGAATTGAATTAAATCATTCTATTAAAAGTAACTAAAATTTCGCTAGGAGTTTTACTATTTACAATTATAGAAGAATTAAATTATTTAAACACAATAACAAATAATTTGTTGAATAATAAAATGTTTGTTAAAATTGAATTTTCAAAAAGAAATTTATGAACAAATTTTTAAATAATATAAGTCTTTCGATGAATTGTTAATAAAATTTTTAAAATTAATTACACTTTTTGACAAATTTGATTAAAATTGTAATAAAAATAATTGAAATTTTGTGATGAGTATTATTATTTACGAAAAAAATTTAAACCCTGTAAATAAAATTTAATTACTTAAAAAAAATAATGAATTATAGCGAAAAAATGTATAAAAAGAATTGTAAATAATTAAATTTCTGTGAAATTTATATTATTTATAAAAATAATAAATTGAATTTTTGCGTAAAATTTTTTCAAAATTCTTTTTTAAATAATTGAAATTTTGCTCAGGATTTTGAAAGACTTTTCAAAAGAATTGAATTCTTTTAATGAATTTTAATGAAATTTTAGAAAATAACATTTTTAACTGAAATTAAATTAAAAAATAAATAATATATGGAAAAATTGCATGTTTCTTAAAAATTGGAACAAAAATAATTGATATTTTATGATGATGAGTTTTATTGCTTTTGAAAATAATTGAATTATTGGAAAGAGATTTCTAAAAAATTTGTAAACAATTGAATTCTTGTAAAATTTTTATTGCTTAAAAAATAATAAAAAGTTATTTAATTTTTTAAAAATTTATTAAAATGCGTAGAAGAATAATTAAAATAATAATTGAAATTTTGAAAAAAATACGGTTTAAAATTATTGAATTTAACTGAATTTCTGCAATAAATTTTATTACTTTTCAAAATAAATGAATCCCTGAAAAATATTTTTTATTATTTAGGAAAATACTTGAATTATTGCTACAAAATTTATAAACTAAATAATTGATTTTCTGGTCAATTTTTACTATTTACGAAAATAATTGAATTACGCGTATAGAATTTTCTCAACATTTTTTTTAAATATTAATAATATTAATAAATTAATTTAATCATTAAAAATGATTAAAATTCTGCAATTCGTTTTATTATTTATATAAATAATTGAATTGCCGTTAAGAATTTTATTATTTATGAAAATAATTAAATTATTGCGAAGGAATTTATAAAGAAAATGGTAAATAATTAAAACCTGTAAAGAGAATATAATTGGTTAGAAAAATAATTGAATTTCCTTTAAATTTTTTCTATATTTAAAAAAAAAATAATTGAATTTTCGCGTAGATAGTCTTATCAAATAAATTTTGTTAAATAATTGTAATTTTCCTAAGAATTTTATTAAAGTTTTAAAAATAAAATTTAAATTCATTTAACGAATTTTCATAAAATTTGAAAAAATAATTACATTTTAAAGGTAAATCGATTAAAATTTTGTTAAAAATAATGAAAATTTTGCAATTGGTTTTATTATATCTATGAAAGTAATTGAATTCTCGTAAAAAAAATTCTATTATTTAGAAAAATAATTGAATTATTGCGAAGAACTTTTTAAAGAAAATTGTAAATAATTTAATTCTTGATAAATTTTTATAATTTATGGTGATAATTGAATTTTCGTGTACAATTTTATCAAACAATTTTTTTAAAGAAAATTGTAAATAATTGAATTCTTGATAAATTTTTATTATTTTTGGTAATAATTGAATTTTCGTGTACAATTTTATCAAACAATTTTTTTAAATAAACTTGAACAATTGAATTCTTTTGATAAATTGTATTAAAATGGTAGATATTAAAAGTTCACTAAATAGAAAAAATTTTTTGGAAGTAATTGAAATTTTGCAAATAATTTTATTAAGGGCATTAGAATCATTATGACGTCACAATGAATTCTAAGCATAAGATCTAAAATTGCGACGTCATAATGGTCCAAATTCCCTTAAAATTTGTGAATGTATAATTAAATTTCTCGGAAGAAATTTTTGATTTATAAAGATAATTGAAATTTTGATGAGAATTCTTTCAAATTTTTGAACATTTTTTTTTACTTATGATTACAAATTACAAATTATTATTATTATTATTATTATTATTATTATTATTATTATTATTATTATTATTATTATTATTATTATTATTAGATATAATTACAAATTTTTATTACAAATTTTTTTTACTTATATGGGAATAGTAAAATAAGAAAAAAAATTATATACAAAATACTAGCAAAAAAAGTACAATAGGTACAAAAAATTGTAACTCGATTTTCATTGGAATTTTGTTCTCGAGTGTTTTATATTGTATATACATAAGAGAAATGTAGTTCGTTAAATTTGATTACAGTTGTGTTCAACAGATTGTCAGGACGTAACTAAAGGACAATTTTCCAAAATAAATGATGTGCGAAACTGTGTTTATTTCTCTCTCTCTCTCTCTCTCATCTTTTTTTTCACAAATACAGACAAACATATACAAGAGAATATAACAAAAGTTCTGGGCAATTAATTAATTTGTCAACTATTTCGTATATATAAACTAATGATGCGCACAGAATGAGATTTTGTGTGATGGTGTGAGAAAAAGAAACAAATTAGAACAATGCTGTCGTTTTTGTTTTGCTGCATATATATACACACACATATTAGAGGACTTTTGGGAACTCTCGCGGATCGAGCACAAATTTCAATCAGGAAATTTGAAATCACGAGAGTTTATAGAGAAGTGTCGACTTCACGGGAGATTAAAGTCAGCTTGACTAGTCACTCACGAATGCTCTCGTATCTTGTCATTCGCAATTTTCGCATCACTAACTACAAAAACCCACGCAATTCCCCCATATATATATATATATATATGTATTCTGTCTAGACATATCATCCTTATCTGTAAAATCAAAATATTTTCTATTTTCTGAATTAGAAATTAGTTTCTCGATCCAAGTTTTACACTTTTTTTTCCTGTGATTTTTCCTCAGTAATATCCAAGTTGACTAAAATTAGTCCAAATTTTGATTTAATTTCAGTTCAAGAAACTGTGACCTCTCAAATCTTAAGTTGGACTAATTTGATTTTAACACTGAAACTGGGTTAAATTTATGAAAAATCACACGTTCGAGTTTTATTTCAAGACTATTTTTTTAAAGATATATAATATTTCTCGAGTTTTAGAGAGATTTCTGAAAGAGCTGATAATTCCAGTGCTGTCCAGATGATTATAAAAATACCAATCTTCAAACTGTTCTTATTTATCTTCTTTATAAATTAGCCAAAAAAAAATTTCCTCAGATTTTGGTATAATTTTTTCTAAACTATTATAACTGAAATTAAATTCACAAAAAAAATGAAAATAGATATTAAAATTGTTGTTGTAATAAATTAATATTGTTTTGTTCGAAATCTGTTCGCATTTTAAAGTTTTTGTTTGCTTCTCAACTTTCTTAATAAATTTTATTTTTCAATGTTTTTAATTTTTAAATTAATGCACTAAAAATTGTTAAATTCTTGCAAGTTTTGATAAAAAAATTTGAGAGTAATTAAAATCATTTGAAGAATTTTATGAACAAATTTTTTTCATAATTGAATTCTTTCGAGAAAATTTAATTAAAATTTTGTATTGCAAAGAATTGAATTTGCACAAAAAATATTATTATTCGTAAAAAAAATTAAATTTTTCTAAAGAATTTTATTAAACATTACTGAAAATAATTTAATTCTTAACAAGACTTTTATTTAAAAAGTTCTTAAATAATTGAATTTCTTTTGTTATTAAAATGGTTTTAACTGAAAATAATTTTAATTCTTAACAAGACTTTTATTTTAAAAGATCTTAAATAATTGAATTTCTTCTGTTATTTAAATGGTTTTAAAATAATCGAATTCCTGCGATGAATTTTACTGTTTAAAAAACTAATTAAATTTTTCAAAAGAATGTTATATTCAAATTTTTCAAAATAACTTAATTTTCATAAATCTTTCTAAACAATTCAATTATATTCAATGAATTACGTTATTTTTAAAATAATTTTTTTGAAACTTTTTTTTGATGAATTCAATTTTTTTCTTCACTCATTATAAATTATGTCAAAAGAATTGAATTATTATTTTCTAAAATTTTAATAAATTACTCGGAAGAATTCAATTATTTTTATAAATAGTAAAACTACTGCAAAAAATTCAATTATTTATAAGCGAAATTTTAATAAAATTTCACGAATTATTTTCTAAAATTTTATTAAATCCTTCGAAACAATTCAATTACAATGAAAAGTAGTCAATTCTATGCAAAAATTCAATTATATTCAATAAATTTTCTTAATTTTTCAATTTTACGTATGAATTAAATGTTTCCTAATTTTTTTTTTAAATTTTGTCCAAAGAATTTAATTATTTTCTACTAATTTAAAATATCCTTTAAAACAATTCATTTTTTCAGATAATACAATTTTTTTCAAAAAATTTGCAAACATTGTAATTATAATTTAATAAATTTCGTAAAATTTGTCTTAAGGGCATTTGAACCATTATGACGTCACAATTTGGGCAAAGCATGTGTTCTAATATTGTGACGTCATAATGGTTCAAATACCCTTAATTTCTTTATAAAATTTGGCCAAAGAATTGAAGTATTTTTTTAAATTTTAATAAATCTTTCGAAATAATTCAATTACTTTTTTACAGTAGAATTTTTATCAAAAATTCAATTTATGTTTAATAAATTACGTTTTTTAAATAATATTTTTGAAACTTTTTTTTAAGAATTCAATTTTTTCTTCATTTATTATAAAATTTGTCAAAGGAATTGAATTATTATTCTCTAAAATTTTAATGAAATTTTCAAAGAAAGTTAATTTTAATTATTTATAACTAGAATGATCTTTGTAAAAATTCAATTAATTTGAATACAAATTTATGAAACAACTTTCATTAAAAATTTGTTTAAATAATTACATTTTTTCATGAAATTTTATTAAAACGGTTTTGAAAATAATTGATTTCCTGCATTGCAAAATTAAAATTGCAATTCATGTAAAATTGAAATTTATTGCTTTATGAAAGTAATTAAATTACTTTTATATTAAATTTTTGAAAATAAAGCTTAATTAACTCTAAAATTTAGCATCGCGAATGGATTTGAAATTTTCACCACATTTACAAGGCAACCGAAGAAACATTTTCTCAAAATTTGAAGAAAATTTATGGAAAATTTATTGTTTCAAGAGTTGCAGCCGAAAAACTGAAAAAAATGTAATAGGACATTTTTTTCATTATGTAATAATTTTTAGAGCGTATCTGAATATTCTTTAGGGTCAAAGGAGAAGTCAAAATTTTCTCTAAAAGTCATAGGGCAAAACAATATTAAATTCTTGTGGCAACCCTGAATTAATTCGAAATTCTTCTTTGGCATAATTCCAAATTGAATTCTCCCAACTTTCTTATTTTGACTATATAGTTATCGAAAAATTCAAAAGAAAATGATTCTCTCTCTCTCTCACTTTCAACTATTAGTTTCGGATGGAAATTCTCATTGCGAACCACAAACTATCGAAACTCACTAATTTTGTGAATTATGTTCGAGGAATTTCCTTCAGGATATGGACACGCAAGATAGAACGTGGTAAGCGTAGCGCAATTATCGACAAACGGTTTCCACTGCTTCTTGTTGCTTGGCTACGAAGCAAAGTACAGGTAATGCAATTTCGGTGTACCGAAAAGTCTGTGTACCAACAACATGTACAAACCCTAGAATTTCACAAATTAAGCTCTGAGGATAGAGAGAGACCTCAACTAATTTACAATCAATACTTATAATACAGGACACCACACTTCTATTTCCGGTTTGCTTCGCATATATATATATACCAAATCCTTATATAGACACGGAATGACTAAAAATAAACCACCTCTATTCCCAATTTCTCAATCTTCATTAAACATTTATTTCCATTCATTGTGAATTTTTAATCATAAGGAATGATTAATTAGAAATTCTCTATTTCTGGATATGCTTATACCCTGTCGAAATAAAAAAATTCGGAACGAAAGAGACATGAGTTATCAAGTGTTGGTAGATTGAAAGATATTTCCTCAAAACTGCGCAGAAAATTAAGGCAATTTGTGATGTTTAAAGAATTTACGTCAGTGAAGTTTGCAACGTTTATGATCAACGATTAAAAGAAAAAAAACTGATTTTCCTACCAAAAAGAATAAAAAATTTTCTTCACAAATATTTTTTTTTATAAGTCATTATTCAAAAAAATTAAACATACTATTTTCTGTATAAAAATTTATAAAAATTTGCTAAAACAAAATTTTATTCTTCAGAATTCGTTGACTATAAACGTTCTGAACTTCACCAATGTCGTTTATGATCAACGATTGAAAGAAAAAGAATTATTTTTCTAAAAAAAAATAACATTTCTTGATAAAAAATTTTTTTTTTTAATCATTATTCATTAAATTAATCGTACTATTTTCTTATTTCTTTACAAAAATTTATAAATAGTTTCTTTAAAAAATATTTTTTTTCTGAAATTGTTGACCATAAACGTTGTGAACTTCACAAATGTAGAATTTGAAAAAATATTTTTAAAAACATAAAGATTTTTGGAAAATTTTCCAAAGTCTGTGTATATATTAAGTAATAATGAAAATATTTGTAAACATTCAAATAAGACAAACAATTTTTTAAAAAGAAATTATAAATTTCGTTCCTTACATTCTTATAATTATGATTGTAATAATAAATCTAATAATTATTAATTACTATTATTAATTCCAATTATTATTTCGCAAATTAAAAATTTTTTTATTTACAAATATAAACATCAATTAATGAATAATTTCAGATTCCAAATTTTAAAAAATTAACTCATTAAAATTGCATCAAAAATAATTAAAATTCTTTGATGAGTTTTATTATTTAGGTAAATAGTTAAATTCTTGAAAAACGATTTATTAATAATAAAACTAATTGAATTATTGCGAAGAAATTTATTAAAAAAACTTGTAAATAATTAAAATCCTGGAAATTTTTCATTATTCATAAAAATAATGAAACGTTTCCGTAGAATTTTATTACAATTTTTTAAAAATAATTTAATTTCATTGCAAAATTTTGCTATTTATGAAGATGATTGAAATTATGAGGAGAATTTTTTTTTTAATTTTTGAAAATAATTCAATTTTGCAAAATTTTTTTTTAATATTCTTGTAAATAATTGAATTTCTAGCAAGAATTTTGTCATTTATCAAAATAATTGATTTCTTTTTGAGAATTCCGTCACAATTTCGTAAATTATATTAAATACATTGTAAAAAATTCGACTAATTTGAACAGATTGGAAAATAAAATTGTGTTAAAAATTATTAAAATTCTGCAATGAATTTTATTATTTATGGAAATAATTGAATTATTGACAGGAAATTTATGAAAATTTTTTTCAAATAATTAATTTTACATTTGCATAATTGATATGAAACATTTTTTTTAAATAGTAAATATTTATTGGAAATCACTGAATTGACTGAAATTTTTGGAAAAAAAATTAAAATTTCTCCAACAATTTTATTCAAACTATTGAAAATAATTGAATATCTGAGAAGAATTTTATCATTTATAAAGATAATTGAAATGTTGATAATTTTATTTAGATTTCTTGTAAATAATTGAAGTCCTGTGAAATTTTTATTATTTATAAAGATAATTGAAATTTTGAAGGGAATTTTATTAAATTTCTTGTAAATATTCGAAATTCGGGAAAGAATGTTTTAATTTTGAAAATAATTTTATTTTTGTGTTGAATATTGATATTTTTAAAAATAATTAAATTTTGCAATGCATTTTACTAAAATTTCTGAATTTAATTATATTTCAGAGAGGAATTTTGCTATTTATAGAAATAATTAAATTGTGGGCCATTTTTTTATTTGATTTTTTGTAATAATTGAATTCCTGTTGAATTTTCAGTATTTACAAAGATAATTAAAAGTTTGACGAGAATTTTATTATAAATTTTTAAAAATAATTGAATTTATGAAAAGAAATTTAAATTTTGATATTCATTTATAATAATTGACATTTTGGCCTTTTTTCTAGTTTTTTTGAAAATTGAATTTCTACAAAGAATGTTATTAATTTTGAAAGTAATTGAATTTTTGTGATAAATTTTGTTTTTATGAAAATAATAGAATTTTGTAATGAATTTTTAAAGAAATTTTTTAAATAATTGAATTTTAGAGAATTATTTTATCGTTTATAATAATGATAATTGAAATTTTGATGAGAATTTAAAAACGATTTTAATACATAATTAAAGTTTGCGAAGAATTTTATTATTTATTAAAGATAATTTAAATTTGACGATTTTATTAAGATTTTTAAAACATTTGGATTTTTGAGAAAATTTTTAAAATTTATAAGAATAATAATTAAATTTAGCCAATGTTTTAAAAAAATTGTTGTTTACAAATAATTGGATTTCTTTAAAGAATTTCAAGGTTCTTTTAAAAATAATAGAATCCCTGTAAAATATTGTATTATTTACAAAAATAATTGAATTTTGGAGAATAATTATATTTTATATATAATTTTATATATATATATACATATATATATATATATATATATATATAAATAATTGTCACCAGAGTCTACGATTATAGTTTCCTAGTTTACGAGTCAAAGAAAAAAGTCAAGAAAATTCAGAATTTTCCCATGAATTCTAAAAATTAAATTTTTTCCAGTACTTTTAGTAAAATTCCCTGATTTTTCCCTGATTTTCTTAACGTTCCTCGTCTTTGCGTCAAAGCATTAATTTCAATTTACCGTACTTGGATTTTTTTTTTCTTGAAAATTTAATTAAATGACAAAAGTTTTTGGCAATATTATATATTTTATCTAATACAATCGGTTTTTGATTTGAATAGAGATATAAACTTTTAATTCATTGAGTGAAGCAATTTTCTGGTCATTTCATTATTCGGCCCTTTCGAATGAAGAGGCTTTCACCGCTTCTCCTTTTATGTTCTCGAGGAAAATTAAATAAAACCACAAGTGAAAATTAAATATTCTTGGAAAACTCAGCAGCATCAAATGTACAAAAATCGTGGTAAATTTTTTATCAACTAAAGTAGTTTGTAAGGAGCCTTCGCAGTTTTAATTAGCATGACTTTATTTACTTAACAACTGTTAATTAAATGTAAATTTTCAAATTTCTTAACATTTTTGTCTATTTTTTTTCCCCCAAAGTATTATTAATTCTCATAGTAATTGAATTTAAATATAATAAAAATAATAGAAATAATAATAAAAATAATTAAAAAAAAAAGAAATAATAATAAAAATAATTAAAATAATAGAAATAATAATAAAAATAATAGAAATAATTATTGTAAAAATAAATATTAATAGTTAATTTATGAAGTTAAAATTTAGTCATAAATCTCTTTTACTTTTGGAACAACTTTTCGTGGATGAAAATTAGAGAGGGATTTTTTTCCCCATTGCCCCAGAAGAGTGAATGCAAAGAGAGAAAAGCCAGAAAAAACAAAATATTCCGTATTTACATTTTTTTCAGTGAAAAAAAAGAGAGCAATCTCGCGCAACTACTTGATGAAATAGTGGAACATTTTTTCTTCTATAATTAAGTTTATATTTTTTGTTTGTTGTGTTTTTTAATTTTTTTTTTTTTTTTTGAAAGAAAAATTGTAATGCAATGAAAGAGACTTAAAAATTTCCACACACAAAAAAAATTGAGAATAGGACTTGTGATTTTAGAGAGAAGAGAATTATGAAGAATGAGAGCAGTAAATTAGGGAAAATTGAAGAAGAAATTTCACGAAATTTTGTTTATAGATAAAAGATAATTTGAAAATAATTTGTTGATCTATATTCAAGCTTTAATAGTCTGTATAAATGAGGACTGATCTCCATGACAACGCAGTAGATCGCGCGTGATATACAAGATACATGAGCTCTCAGTGGCTCTCTTGTCGTGAGATTGCACAGGATTACGTTTCACTATGAGAGCAAAAGAGTATCGTATTTTATCACATTTCTCCCTTGATACCAACATTGTGTCCTGAATTTAACCTGACCCTGTTTTTCCAAAAAAAAAAATAAAAGAAAAGGAAATATTTTTACTAAAAAGAAATAACAAGCAATGGAAAAAAAAAGAAAACGTAGAGGATGTCACAATGTTGCTCTCTGAATAGTTGATTTTCTCGGGGAAAACAAGTGCCAGATTCGTTTAAATTTGCCACTGT
Source organism: Leptopilina myrica (nomen nudum) (assembly GCA_032872475.1). Taxonomy (NCBI): domain Eukaryota; kingdom Metazoa; phylum Arthropoda; class Insecta; order Hymenoptera; family Figitidae; genus Leptopilina; species Leptopilina myrica (nomen nudum). The sequence continues at coordinate 10,209,652 of CM065459.1, forward strand.
TACTGCTGCCTCTCTGCTGCTACTGCTGTTTTCACAAAAAAAAAAGTTGACATTCCTCTTTAACAATTCAAATTTCGTCCATTTTCATATTTTTAAAGTGTTACACTCTCGACTCTCATCCTCCTATTTGTATATTCGTTAATTTTTTATTCTCAATTACACATTCTGTTTTGGAGGATCCGTGTTTTAATTAATAGTTCTCTTTTTAGTTTTTTTTTTAATTAGAAACTCCAAGTAAAAAAAAAAATTTTCTGCAGAATTTTACTACAATGATTCCATAATTTTACTTCATTCATAAATTCAGGTTTTGCTAATGGTCAGAAAAGTCAGGAATTTTTATCAAAAGTATTGGAGAAAATTGAATTTTTTAAATTAATGAGAAAACAATAAATTTTGATGTTTTTTTGTTTGGTTCATAAACTTAATCCTATTGAAGTACAGTCATGATGCTAACACTTATAAATTTAACGACGTGTTTTTTTTTAATTTTAACTCTTTTGAAATTATTTACAATTTTAAAAATTCGAACGCAGTTATTTGAGCGAATTTTTTTTAAAATAAAAATTAGAATTCTTTTAAAAAATTCAATTGTCAAAGATTAAAAAGAAATTCACAACATTTTAGTAATTATTTTTATAAATAGCAAAATTCCCTGTAATATTCCCTGAAATTCAATTATATTTAGGATTTTTAGAAAAATTCATTGTAAAATTTAATTACTTTTAAAAATAACAATATTCAACACAAGAATTCAATTATCTTCAAAATTAATAACATTCTTCAATGTTCTTCAATTGTTTTTAATCAATCTAGAAAAAGGCAACATTCCAATTATCTTTATAAATAAATATCAAAATTCTTTCCACAAATTCAATTATTTTTAGAAATTAAAAAAAATTCTCGTCAACATTTCAATTACCTTTATAAATAGCAAAATTCTTCCCCAAAAAATTCAATTATTTTTATAACAACAAAATTCATCAAAAAGATTTAATTATTATGAAAAATTTTAATAAAATTCATTGCAAAATTCAATTGTTCCTATAAATACAAAATTCAGCACAATAATTCAATTACTTTCAAAATTAATAACATTCTTTACAGAAATGCAATTGTTTTCAAAAAATCGAAAAAATGGTCAAAATTTCAATTATCATTATAAATGAATATCAAAACTCTTTCCATAAATTCAATGATTTTTAAAAATTTTAATAAAATTCTCGTCGAAATTTCAATTATTTTTATAAATAATAAAAATTTCACAGGAATTCAATTATTTACGAAAAATCTAATACAAAAATGGTCAACAATTTAATTATCTTTATAAATAAAAAAATTCCTCCCTGAAATTAAATTATATTCAGGAATTTCAGTAAAATTCATTGTAAAATTCAATTATTTTTTTAAAAAAACAATATTCAACATGAGAATTCAATTATTTTAAAAATTAATAATATTTTTCGTAAGAATTACATTATTTAAAAAAAAAATAAACAATTGTCAACATTTCAATTATCTTTCTAATGAATAGCAAAATTCTTCGCCAAACTTTAGTTGCTTTTAGAAATTTTAATAAAATTCACTGAAAAATTCAGTTATTTTTATAAACAACAGTATTCATCACAAGAATTAAATGATTTTCCAAAGCAATAAAATTCAATTATTTTGAATATTTTGTCTCAATGTTTCTCATTTTTTTCTCTGATTTTCAATATTTTAATATTTTTATAAAATTTTCTAAAAGAATTCAATTATTAACGATAATTTTTGATAAAATTCTAGACTGACATTCAATTCAATTATTTGTAAAAAATGTTAATAAAGTTCTACGAAAAGAAACTGATAAAAATTTTACAGGAATTTAATTTAATCATGAAAAGAAGTCAACTATTTAGAAAGTAATTTTTACAAAATTCTTTAGAATTTAATTTTAAGAAGGATTCAATTATTCAATTAAATATTTATTTTTGTATTTAAAAAAATGAATTCTCGTTAAATTTTCTAATAAAAATTGATTTAAAAATTAATTTCGCTTGAAATTTCAATTATTTTCAAAATTTTTTGATAAGGGATTCAATTATTTCCATAAATAATAAAGCTCATTGCAGAATTTAAATTATTTTTAATTGAATTTTAATTGAATTCCTCAATAATTGCAATTATTTTGAAACATTTTATTGAAATTCATCAAAAGAATTCAATAATTAAAAAAAATTCTTTTGATGAAATTCTTTAGAATTTAATTTTGAGAAACGTTCAATTATTCAATTAATTATTTATTTTTGTATTTGAAAAATTTAATTCTCGTTGGATTTTCTAATAAAAATTGATTTAAAGTGAATTTCAGTTGAAATTTCATTTATTTAAAACATTTTTTATGGAGATTCACTATTTTCATAAATAATAAAACTCATCGCAGAATTTCAATTATTTTTAATAGAAGTTTAATGGAATTTCTCGAAAAATGTAAGTATTCTTAAAAAGTTTATTGAAATTCGTCAAATGAGTTCAATTATTTAAAAATTTGTTTATAAATTTTTTTGTCAGATTTCTATTTTCATAAACGTTAAATTATTCACAATAAATTATTTTTATAATGAATTAATAAAGAATTTCTACTCTCTAAAGTTGAATGAGTCAAAATATTCACTAACTTGAATTAGTGACTGACTTTTTGCTTTCGAATTAGTTAATTTTACTACAAAATAGTAAAGTTTTACTAATTTTTTATTAAAATTTACTAATTTCAAAGCAAAAAGGCAGTCACTAATTTAAATTAGTAAACATTTTTACTCCTTCAAAATTTAGAGAGTGATTAATCGAAATTTCCTAAAATTGAATTGTATAAACAAATGATTTTGAACAATTTGCAAAGAACCTTTGTAAAAAAATTATTAAACATAATTGACTTAAAGAAGTATTTTTTTTTAAATTCTAGAAAACAATAACGTCGGTGCAGTTCATAACGTTCATTGTCAACGATGATAAGAAAAAAAAAATTTCCTACTACAAAAAATAACATTTTTTGTTTAAAAATATCTTTTTTGTAAATTATTAAAAAAAATTAATCATTTGATTAATTCTAAACGTAAGATTTCAGTTTTTCAATTTTCTTTTATAATCAGTAATTTATTAAAATATCTTTAATAGAAAATATTTCGTTTATTTGAAGGTTCAAAACTTGGGGGTTCATTTCAAATGTTGAAAATAATTCCGAAGTACCTAGTTGCAGTAATGATTAAATATATATTTATTGAAAGAAGAAGTTATTGATGTTTTTGGAATTATTTTACATTTAAAGAAATTTGCAAATAAATGCATAAGAATCTTTTTTGAATATTTAATAATTTTTAGAGTTTATTTATTTAATAAGAAGTTAAGAAAAAATAAAATTTAATTTTTGTGGCAATCCTGTAGTTTGAAATCTAGAGTAAATAATTTAATAAAAACTCCCTTCTTCCTGTGTATAAAATCGTGAAGGAAAAAAAAGTCTTAACTTTTTTTGGCACTGCAAAAAAAAAATTCATCACAAAACGAAAAATTTCTCTTGGGTGGATAAAAAAATTGGAATATTTCATTTCGGATTTTAATGAGAATCGTTGAGTTCTTAAATCGATGTCTATATCAGAAAGGATGGGCAAAAGGGATTTTCTTTGGAATCTACCCGATCTTCGTTAGTTCTATTGGAATAGAAATGTCATCTCGACGCACCTGCAGATATATATATATATACGACGACAAGGAAATTGCAGCTAGGAAATTGAACCGCGCGACTGGCGAGCAATTCAGTAGCGTCAAAACCCACAAAACATTTTCTCGATGCAACTGAAGCCGGTAATTGAAAGCTACCGTTCTCCTGGCGAAACATTCTTTTTTTTTTATACTAAAAACTAAATATATATATTGTGTGTATGTGTCTGTGAGTTGCAACTGCCGTTTCTATAAAGTTAGATGTGTCGATAGTTCGATAGATTCCCTCTTGTTTTCCTACTATGACGTTATACTTCGGTTCTCTTTTTTTCCCTTCTTTTTCTATTTTTAATCAATCTCTCATTTCTCGTTTGCCATTATACCCGTTATCGAAAAAATAACTCACAGTCTCTGTAAAGCTGCTCCATGTCCCATACGTGATATATTCAATATTGTACATATATGCGTTATTAAAATGTATATTAGAATTTTTTTTTTTAATTTTCCCCTGTATTTTCCCCTATATGACGATATATTATAGTTTTTTCATTCTCATCACATGGGAAAAATATTGTTTTGAATTATTATTTTTCTGGAAAGGTATTTACTTGCAACCTAAATGGAAGGGGGAAATACTCTTGGCTTCTATGCATAGTGAACATATTTCGGAATCAATTTTCTCTCATCTTTTGGTTAATATTAGTTCAAGTGAATCCAAACTAATGTTCAAATTTGAATATTATTATTGAAATATTATATTCTTATATTGATAAAAAATAAAATTTTTATTTGAGTGAAGCATTAAATTTTGTAGAATTTTTGGATCCTTCTACTTGTATACTCTTATTGAATGTTCTACATTTAAGGAATGAAAAATTATACGGAAAACTAAAAATTTCAAACAATAAAGAAATACCACAATTTATTATTTAGGAAGGTAGTTATTTATTTATTTTTTCATCATGTTCAATTGAATTGTTTTCGTAAGAAAAATAGTTATTATTAAAGTAGATTATTATTAAAGTAGTTATTATTAAAGATAGAAGAAGTTAACAATTTTTATTAAAATTACCGAATGATAAATTCACTTTCTTTAATTTAATAGTAGTTATTCTTTGTTGCTTCTATTATAAAATTACAAGTTTGCCACAAAAATTTAATTTTGTTTTTCCACGACTTTTCCCTTATTTATGGACAAAATTTTTATATTTTCCCTGACAATAAAGAATATTCGGCGATTTACTCTAAAACTTATTAGATATACGAAAAAAATTTATTGAATTCCTGGGAAGTTTCTATATTTTTTATGAAAATATTAAAATGATTTTCCGTCGAATTTTATTTAATATTTTTAAATCATTGAATTTCAGAAACAATTTTAATATTTATAGAGATAATAGAAATTTTTGAGAGAGTCTGTCAAACAATTTTAAAAGTAATTGAATGTGTAGGAAGAATTTTATTAAAATTTTTTTAAATAATTTAATTTTAGAGTTAAAGTATTTTATTATTTATAATGATAATTGAAATTTTGAAGAGAATTTAAAGCAAAAATTTAATATATAATTGAAATTCGAGAAGAATTTTTATATTTGAAAAGATAATGAAAAATTTGACGAGAATTTTATTACAATTTTTAAAAAAATATTTAAATTTGTGGAGAGAATTTACATATTTATTTATAATGATAATTGAAATTTTGATCATTTTTGTTTTAGATTTCTTGAAAATAATTGAATTTCTGCAAAGAATGTTATTAATTTTAAAAATAATTGATTTTATGTGGTGAATTTTCTATTTATGAAAATAATTGAATTTTGCAATTAATTTTATTAAAATTTTTTTAAATAATTGAATTTTTGAAAAGTATTATTTTATTTATGAAAATAATTGAAATTTTCAAAAGAATTAAAAAAAAATTAATGAATGTTTAAAAATTTGGAAGAATTTTATTATTTATATAGATAATTTAAATTTTGAATTAAATTTTATTAAAATTTTTAAAAATAATTGAATTTTTAAGAAGAATTTTATTAAAAACTTTTTAAATAATTAAATTTGTGGAAGAATTTTTTTTTATTTAGATAATTAAAAAATTGATTTTCTGCAAAGAATGTTATTAATTTTAAAAGTAATTGAATTTTGCAATAAATTTTATCAAACTTTTTTAAAATTAAATTTTAGAAAAGATTTTATTTATGAAGATAATTGAAATTTTTAAATGAATTTAAAGAAAATTGTAATGAATATTTTAAAATTTGGAAGAATTTTATAAAAATTTTTTTAAATAATTGAATTTTTACGAAGAATTTTCTTGTTTTTAAAACTAATTTAAATTTTTCAAAGCATTTTAAAACATTTTTATAAAAATAATTTAATTTTGCATAGAATTTTATCATTTATAAAGAAAATTGAAATTTGGACGCTAATTTTATTAAAAAATTTTAATATAATGGGATTTTAGAGAAGTTTTTTATTTTTTATAAAGATAATTTAAATTTTGACGACACTTTTATTAAATTATTTTAAAATAATTTAATTTTTACAAAGAGTTTTATTGTTTTTGAATATAATTAAAATTTTGCCAAACATTTCAGAATATTTTATTGAAAACAATTGAATAACGCAAAGAATTTTATTATTTATTTATATAATTGAAATTTTGTCCAGAATTTTAACAAAATTTTCCAACGTTAATGAATGTTTACGAATATGTTTATTACTTTCAAAAATAATTTTAATAATTTTCGGAAATAATTTCTAACTTTATCAAAATTCAATTATTTTAAAGCGATTTTAACGAAAATACGTCTATGAATGCATTATTTTTAATAATTGATTGTATATTTCATTAAGAATAATAAAAAAAACCTCTAGAAAAGAAATTTGTTTTAAAAAGAAAAAAAGTCCAATTTTTCCAACTTTTAAAGAAAAATAATTTTTGAAAACTGTGGTAATTCTATTATTTTGTAGAAAGTGTAGAGGTAATAAACAATTGTCGAAATAGCAAAAAAAAGACGAAGAAAAATTCTCATAAGTTTTTATAATTATGATTTTGAATGCAAATTAATGAAATTTCCTCTAGTTCTAATTTACACCACTCTTGGGAAATATTCTTTTAAAGTTGGAAAATTATACTTTGCGGATTTCATGTAAAATTACCTCTTAAAAAATGAGCATTAGGAAAAATTGTGTCCATCTCATTTGAGACGGCCTTCTCTAGTTGGGAAAAGCTATATATATATAGTTTTTTTTTCTCCATCCCTTCAGTAATGGAAGAGGGTAATTCGAGTGGAAATGATGGTTAGCTATGAAATCCTAGATGGACCAGCAAAAGTAAGCTTGACTCTCGGCTTCTCGTAACAGTTATGATTATGATCTAAACGCAAATTATATATACCACTACTGGTGAGCGTTATTAATCCACTGCTTGCTTTTGAAAATCCTCCACACTTTAGCTTGTTAGTTTCCACTTCCAACAATAATAATAATAATAATAATAATAATAATAATGTTATTCATGAGAAAAATATGATTTTTTATTTAAAAAATAGAGGGATTTTTAGGAAAATAAAGGTTTAAGAAATAAAATAAAAAAGCAAAGATAAAATAAAAATAAATTGAGACAAACAAGAATCAGTAGAAAAAAAATTGTGACGCGATCTGAAAAAAGGGACCTTAGAAGCAGAAAATTGTAGGTTATGTTTTCAATATTTAAAATGAAAATACAAAAAAAGGATCAACTGTTAATTGGATTCATTGATGTTTAAGTCTTCAGTGCAACTAAAATATTTAATAGAAACTGATTTTAATTTGTAATAAGTGAAAAGAAACTTTCAAACAAAAAAAAGTAAAGCTAACATAACCTTAAAGTGCTTGTAAGGTCCCTTTTATCAGATTGTATCACAATTAATAAAAATAAAATCTGCTATACAAAATAAAAAAGTATAACTATTTGCTACAAGGTTACTTTTCCCATAGACGAACAAGCTAACATCACCCTAAAAACAAATAACATAAACTTTTTTATTTTGTACGACAAACATAGTGAAACAAAAATATTTATCATGACAAAAAAATATTTTTTAATATTTAATATTTTCAGAATTTTTTGAATAGAATCCATCGTGAACTAATGGGAATAGAATAGAGAAAAGTGGAAATGAAATTGCATTTTTGATTGGGTCTTTTTCAACATGTAAAATCACTTTGATCTATAACAATTAGTCTGCCTTTCGGTGCTTTATACATTAGAGAAAGAGAGTTGCAGAGAAAGAAGAAGAGAGAGAGAGAGAAGTAGAAATATCGATTAGCACGAAAGACAATCACGTAATCGCTGGTCTGTTACCTTTTACGGGACAAAATCACCCTGGCAACATATATACCTCTATAGTATATATGTATATAATCGCTTGTCCATCAGCTCTCCTAGATTCTCGAATTAATCCCAATCCACTTGCCACACACTTCACGCTGATGTGTTTTCTTTGTAATAAACTTTCCAGGGCGCAGATACATAATAGATCCACTTGAATTCATCAACACACGATTATTTCAAACAAGAAAACGAGAATAATGAACTATCTTTTATTATAAGCTATATACAAGGCTGGGAAAATAATTACCAGACGTAATTTGTTATTTTTTTCAATTAATAATAACACTTATTTTCGAATAAATAAATAAATAAATAATTGTAATTTTAACTAACTAGCAAATATTTACACTTGAAATTACAGTCGAAATTAAATAATTATTTACTATTTTTACTTGTGGTTGTAGTTGTAATTAATTAGAATTCTTTATACTTTTGGACTCTCCACTTGAGAACGCCAAGGTCACCGCCAGATGGCAGGTTTCTTTCTTGGAATTTCTCATGCCACCTGGTGGTGACCTTGGCGTTCTCAAGTGGAGAAATTAAACTCCTTTTGATACTATTTTTTATTTCTAAATTAATTACCTATTATTAAATTACTTATAAATTAAATTAATCAACTATATTATTATGTAGGTAATTAATTTAATATTCGCAATTTCATTCTTTTATTAATTCAATTAATTAATTAATTTTATTAATTATTAATTTTTTGTTTAATCTTTTTATGCAATTTTTTTTTTACACTTTAAAATTAGTTTTTGTGTGTACATTTGGTTTTAGTTTTCTTAAAAAAAATATTGTTTGACAAATAAAAAATATGCATAATGATCCCCAAGTTTTGAACGTTCCAAATGAACGAAATATCTTTAATTGAAGATATTTTAATAAATTACTAATCATAAAAAAATTTTAAAACTAAAATTTTACGTTTACAAACTCAGTAACAATTTTTTTTCGATAGCGAAGTAAAATAATTGCAATAAAAAATTTAATTTTTAGAAAAAATAAATCAATTTCGTTCATTTGAACGTTCAGAACTTTATAGCATCTTATATGCGGGTACTTTTTCATGATTTATGATAAAATAATATTTAAAATTACAAAAAACTTTTATAATTTTAAGAATTATTAAAAAATAAATTTTTTTTAATGTACGCTTTTTTACAACAAATTTCGTTTAACTAAAGTAAATTATGCAAATTTTTCTCCTCTTTATTTATAAAAAATATTAGAAAATTGTTCAGTGTTAAAAAATTATTATTCTATTCGTCAATTACAAATTTTTTACTGAAAATGAAATTGAAAGTTTTAACATTTTTTAAAAATAATGAAAAAAATTTTACTCAAAAAAAAAATGTTGTAACATTTATTTACGAATTTTTTTAATTGTAAAATTATTCGAAAACATCAGTAACTTCTTATTTAAAAAAAATATTTAATTATTTTCCATATTATCACTGTAACTTTGTCAAAATTATTTTTATCATTTCAATTCAATTATTATTTTCTAGAATTTTCATTATTTATTTTTTTTTAATGAAAATAATAGAATTTTTGGAAAACAAAATTTATTATTTATAAAAATAATTGAATTATTGCAAAGAAATTTTTAGAAAAATTTGTAAATATTTGAATTTCGGTGAATTTTTTATTAAATTTGTATTATGAAAATAATTAAATGTTTGCGTACAATTTTATTGCAAATTTTTGGAAATAATTAAATTCTTTTTGTGAAATTTTATTAAAATAGTAGATATTGAAAAATTATTAAAATTTTTTGAAAATAACTAAAATTTAGGGAAGAAAATTGTTATTTACAAAGGTAATTGGGATTTTGACGAAATATTCTTTAAATTTTGAACATAATTGAATTTTATGAAAAGAATTTTACGACTTTTAAAAAGAATTGAATTTCTGCAATTATTTACAGTTTCTCCAACATTCAATTTTTTAGTGTTTTCAACAAAAATTTGAATTAAAAAGTTTTAAATTCTAATATTTTAAAAATTGTTAATTTTATTTAAGAAATTTTTAAATGTTGCTAGTTACTTATAATTATAATTAATTATAATTTTGTATACTTGTAATTATAATGGTAATTAATTACAATTACAAAAATTTAGTTGTAATCGTGATTAATTTTATTTATTTATTACTTAGACTATTAATTGTAATTGGAAATTGTAGTTGTAAATTGTAATTGTAAATTGTAATTGTAAATTGTAAATTGTAAATTGTAATTGTAATTATAAATTGTAATTACAAATTGTAATTGTAAATTGTAATTGTCAATTGTAATTGAAAATTGTAATTGTAAATTGTAATTTTAAATTGTAATTATAAATTGTAATTATAAATTATAATTGTTAATTGTAATTAAAAATTGCATTTGTAAATTGTAAATTACAAACAATTACAATTATTATTAATTGTTCATCAATTACAATGATTTACAATAATTCCAAACAGTCACAATCAACTAAACTTGTAATCATAATTGCAATGAAAAATTTACAGTTTATAATTAAAATTTATTTACATTTACTTGTAATTTATATATGCTCGTAATTTCGCCATACATAATTTATTACTTAATTGATTGCTAAATAATTCAAGCAATTAGCATTTAATTCTTAAATTTTTAATGAAGTTAAATAAATGCCTCATGTACATTATTATTTATTAAAATTATTTGCATTCGTCAATAGTTTCATTTAAATATTTATCTTCAAAATGCATATTGTAACAGATTCAATTATAGAAAATAGGTTTTATTGATTTATCGATAAAGGAATAATTTTCTTTCTACAATTTCACATCAGAATGTACCTCTACACACATTTCTATATATTTCCATATCCGCATTATTGGAGAAGCATATTTATTTTTTTTGCGAAAGATATTTTAGAATTCTTTTTTTCATGGACATTGTTAACTCACTGATAATAATCTGTATAGATATTTTTTTTAATAAGTAATTTTTTGTTCTACACAAAATATTTAAAAAAAATCGCTAGGAATATTTTTAATACTGTTTTATGGAAACATTTTTTCAAACTCTTGTGATTATTAAATGAAACAATGGAGAGAGAGTGAAATAAATTTTTAGCTAATGAATATTTATATAGTGGATGTAATTTTTCTTTATAACTGAAAATAAAAATTTATTTTTTATTTATTCTTTTTTTTTGGTTTCTTCAACGGAAAAATACTTTTTTCTGCTACGACGATAAGTTTCACTGCAATAGCGATAGTTTTAATTGAAATAACTTATAATTTCGCTAATGTAGTGAATTTTGTAGCTAAAACTTTTTTCCCTATTATTTTTTTTTCTATTCAATTTTATTAAGTATTATTTTTTTTATTCATTACTTTTTTATTAATTTCTAATACAAAATACGAATCAAAATATTGCGTTCGCTTTTTTTTGTTTCAAATTGATATCCTTAGAAAAACTGTATATTTTTTCAAAATTGGTTCTTAAATTAAATTTATTTATTAAAATTTTGCGCGTTTAAAATTCAATATTAAAAAATAAAAAAATGAATTACTTTGGATTTAAAAATATTTCGCTAAGAGAATTATTTCACTCAAATTAATGAAATGAATTTTCTCCAGCAATCATTTAACAATCACTTAAGGAAATCTGCATAAAAGTGAAATGAACGCAAAATGATAAAATGCTGTATTAAAATTAGAATTAAAATTTATTTATATATAAAATATTTTTTATACATGTGTGCATATATTTTCACACATATATATATAAATATAATTGTATATTGACTGTCAGTGAGCTCATGTGTCCAGTTAGCGTCAATTATAACCATCGTAACCACAAATTACGAGATACTCGATGGATAACATCGTGTATATTGATATAGTACACACTACTTGAACACAGTCAGAGTGTGTACACCGCATTCGTATAAATACAGAAATCAAACGCTCTACACTCAACGAAGGATCAGACAACATCATATTATTACGCTATTAGTTCAAAAAAAAAAAAAAAAAAAAAAATGAAAAGGAAACTGTAAGATTAAATTAAACTGGCATATTTTTCCAATTATATAAAATGTAGATTAGAAAAAATATTTTTTTTTATTATATACTATACTGGCAAGAACATGAGCACCGAATTATATAATCACATATATTCACAACAGCAATAATAAAACTCGTATCATTATAACAACCAAGGGAAGATATTTCACACAATTATATTTCACTTATTGAACTAACTCGACGCTCTCGGAATGAAACACACCAATGACCGACAATCGAGCAACGTGTATTATTACTATTATTATTATTTTTATTACTTTTATTTTCCCCATTTTTATTTTTCTTATTATTTTTATTATTTTTTCCTTATTTTATGTGGCTAAAGTTTCGAACGTTCAAATGAACAAAATATTTTTCATCTTAAGTGTTTTTGAAAATTACTATAAAAAAAATTAAAATTAAACAATATTCACTTTCGAATTAATTTGTTTTAATCTTAAAAAATAATTTTTTTGAATAGAAATACAAATTAGAAATAGTAAAAAAATATTGTCGTTCATTTGAACGATAAAAACTTTAGGAACATCTAATTTTTCTTATTATTTTTATTATTTTTATATTTATTTTTTATTACCCTTGATTTTCAAATCGGTCCCAATTTTGTCTATTGAGTTTCGAGATGTGTGATTTCCTTTTTATTGCTTTCCTTATTCGGAATTATTAAAGGAGGATTCGAAAAAAGAGTTAATTTTTTTTCTAGTAATCACATAGAATGAATATTATTTTTTTTTCGCAATTTATTTTTAAGGCAATTTGAACCATTATGACGTCATAGTTTTAAAACACACGCTTTGCACAAACTGTGACGTATTATAATGGTTCAAATGCCCTTAATAAATTTTTATATCTTAAATTAATTAAAATTAATTTTTTATCATTTTATCTTTAGTGAATTTATTATTTTTATTATTTTTTCTCAGTAAAAAAAAAGTATTTATTATTTTTTCTCAGTAAAAAAAAGAATTTATTAATTTTTCTTAGTAAAAGAAAGTATTTATTATTTTTTCTCAGTAAAAAAAAGGATTTATTAATTTTTCTCAGTAAAAAAAAGGATTTATTAATTTTTCTCAGTAAAAAAAAGTATTTATTATTTTTTTTAGTAAAAAAAAGTATTTATTTTTTTTTCTCAGCAAAAAAAATTATTTATTATTTTTTCTTAGCAAAAAAAATTATTTATTATTTTTTCTTAGTAAAAGAAAAGTTTTCGTTATTGTTTCATAGAAATAAAAATATTTCCTATTTTTTCCCAGTAAAAGAAAGTATTTATTATTTTCACTTAGTAAAATAAGTGTTAATTATTTTTTCTCTCGTTTTAGTAAAAAGAATTAATAATAACGTAAACTGAATATTATTTCTCTTCTTTTAAACTTATTTTCAATTTCATTTTTATGAAAATGGAAACAATTTTCTGTTCTTTTGTATATTTTTTTTCTATAAATATAAAAGATAGAATTCATTGCGCACAAGTGAAATAAATTTATATATTTTTTCCCTTTGAAGAGAAAATGTTTATATTTTTTTAAAATGAAAATTCACATTAAACGTGACTTTTTGTAAAATAAATGTCAACATTTTGTTTTCTAAAATGAAATATAAAAATGTCATTTAGAATTACATTTTTTTAATTGCTTTTTCTTATTTTATTTTCATTATTTATTATAAAGTATCATTATTACTGTTTTTATTAATATTATTATTTAATTATTATTATTATTATTATTATTATTATTATTATTATTATCATTTTTATTAATATTATTATTATTTTATTTTATTATTTTTATTTTTATTATTTTTCCCTTGGTACGAAGAGACTTATTTTCTTTTTATTTACGAGTATAAATAATGTTTTTATTTATTTTTCAAAATTTTTTATAAAACTGTTTATAAATTATTTAGCGAATAATTTTACTTCAAAATTTCATTATTACAATTAAATATTTATAGAGTTGCGTTCAAAATTTCGTCTATAAATAAATAATTTTAAAATGTTTTAAAATCAATTGTGTAATTTTAGAAAATTTTGAATTCCAAATTTCCGAAAGTCTTAATTTCTGGAGAAAAATTTCAATAACGATTAAATAATTATTTGGTAAAAAGAAATTTATGTTTGGATATTTTTTACACTGGGAAATATTTATAAATCGTAAGTTTAAATGTTTATTGTTAATTGCTATTAGAAATTTTTCGCGTGTATCTAATTTTATTTGGGTAAATGAATATAATTTTTAATGTTCAGGGAAAAAGTAAAAATTCTGTTTGAAAATAAGGAAAAACGAAATCAAATTTTTCCAGCAACCCTGGTAATGAAATTCATTATTTTATTTGTTCTTCTTTTATGAAATAAAGTCTCAAAGTTCTGAGTTTACATGAATTTGAATTTATATTTGAATTTACAGTTTAAACTTATAAATTTATATTTGAAATGAACTTATTACATTTTTTCAAAAGAATTCATTATACATTTCTACAAAAAAAAATTTCATAACATTTTTCAAAAAGGAATTTATAATTATAGTTCTTGCTAAAAAAAAAAATTAAAACTGAATTTCTGTTTCTAAAGTGAAATAATTTCTTTCTATGTGATTAAAGTAGGAAATTTATTTTTTTTCATGGTTCTTTACAATCTTGATTGATGGGACACAAAAAAAATGTAGTTTTATTTTCTTTTCTAAGAAAAGCAGATTTAGGTGAGTATAATGCAGATTGATTGACAGTTTAGCGGATTATTTTGGGAAAAATATCATTATAAAAAAAATTCCCTCACAATTATAAATTGTGTGAAAAAACTTTTTTTCATCCCTTTTTCATAAAAATATATTCTTTATTTCAATTTTTGATTTCAATTTCTTTTTTCTTGTTTTTAAACTTTAAAAAACTTGAAAAAAAGAAGAAAATAAGGAGAAGAGAAACAATTTTTCCAATTTTTCAGATCTTCATCCATGTAACTCGTTTCATTTTAGAAGGAAGCATGCACTCTGTAGAAAAGACCGAAAAAGTTGGAGAAACTTTTCTTGACATTTTTGTGTAGGAGAAAGAAAAAAAGAAATTGAAAGAAAATTCTCGATTCTTGTTCTATATATATGTGTATACCTTTCTGATAAAGATCAAGAATGGTCAAGTCTTGTTTCTCAAACTAATATCAATTATTTGTAGATGTCTTGAATTTTTTTTTTCCTTTCGTTCTCAACTTTTCTTACAATTATAGTTTTAGCTCTTAATCAGGCCAAAAAAAAAGTGATTTTTGAAATTATTTTCCATTTTTTATTCGTTTTCCATCAGTTTCGATTTAATGAGCGAAGAATAAAAAAAAACGAGAAGCAAATATTATCTCGCAGCTTTTAATTATAATTATAGTTGTGCTCCAATTTTTGCATGTTTTTTTCTCCGATTTTCTTTTCAAATGATTTTCAAAGGCATTTTTTAGATTGTTCTTCTTCTTGATATTTTAGTTATTCTCTGTGACATGTGACATTTTTTTTATCAACAATTGAGATGGTAAAATTATTCAATTTAGTTTTTTCGATAGAAAAGTTTTTTTTTTGCTATAAAGGAAAATTTGTTTTAAATTTAAATAAATGAAACGAATAGTGAACTATTTGAATTAATAAAAGTCTAAAATTAGAAATTAGTTTTGAAAAGAAGTTTTCAATCGGAAGATTGAAAGTAAATTGTAGTTGAAAATTTTTTACGATCTCTGTTGGTAAAGAGTGTGTATTGATTTTCAAAAAAAAAGAGAAAAAAAATGAGATAAGGTTTCTAAATAGGTTGAGAAGAAAAAGTGAATGTCGATCTCTTTCAAGTGCATTATTCCTTAGTAATCTAAAGATGAATCTTCTTTTAAAAAATAATTTTTCGTTGATTTTCTCTAACCAGTAATTTTACTGATTAACTTTGGAGTCAGGTCCCCAGGTGCTGTGTCAGCACTTAAGAAGAGCCACTGAACAAAGAAGAGGTGTCCTCTTTAATGGAATTTCATTTCGAACCTCTCGATAACAGATCAATCATCGCTCTTTTCTTCTACTTTTCCAAAGTATATTAATGTCAGTTCCAAAAAGAAAGAAAGAATATGAGAAAAGTGATTTTTCACAGACTTAATCGCATTATTTAGTCATTCGTACATCCTTGAAAATATATTTCTTAATTCTCTCCTCTTCTCTTACTCTCTCTCTTTCTCTCTTTTTTCCATCTACTCTTCACTCCTCAACTTATTTAATATTTTATCCTCCTCCAAATTTTGCCACGCATCTCAAACTCAAGTTTAATTAAGAAAAGATATTAATTGATAGAAGAATTTTTTTCTCCCCATATAATTTGATTGATTGTCGAAAACATTCGATTTCTCAAAAGAAAATAATAATTCGCAAATAGAATATTTGAAATAAAAAAAAAAATTGAAGTTAATTAAATTAAAAAAAAAGAAACTCCGAATGCCACAGAAAACGACATTAATTAACGAGATAAAATATAGAACGCACAACTTTTTACAAGATATTCTGTATTCACATACGTCACACATTACGCCGTAGATCTGCCGGACCCTCCACCCACCAACCAACCAACCATCGACCAACCATGAAACGAAAAAAAAAATTGCGCACCACCCAGAGAAATCAATATTTCTGGCCAAATCCAGTAAAATCTTCACCACAAAAAAATGCGTCATTTCAAGGGCTACCAAAGTGCACTCACAGACAAACATTCAATCGACCACTGTCACCGTCTACTTCGCCAAATCGAGTCTCGGCAATAAAAAATAATAATAATAATAAAATACCTCAAGATATTGTATATTAATCACCATAAATATATTGATATATTATACAAAAAAAAATAAATAGAAAATTATACAGAGAAATACAAAAAATAATATACAGAGAAATACAGAAAGTAAATACAAAAAGGCAAATACAGAAAGTAAATACAAATAATATACAACTAAAAATATACAAAAATAGACAGGAAAATATACAAGAAATTATACAAGAAATTATACAGGAAAATATACAGGAAAATATACAAAAAATAAACAAAAAATTTACAAGGAAATATACAGAAAAATATACAAAAAATTTACAAGAAAATATACAAGGATAATATACAAAAAATATACAAGAAAATCTACCAGGAAAATATACAAAAAATTTACAAGAAAATAAACAATTAAAATACAAGGAACTATACAAGAAAATATACAAGAAAATATACAAGAAAATATACAAGAAAATATACAAGAATATATACAAGAAAATATACAAGAAAATATACAAGATAATATACAAGAAAATATACAAGTAAATATATGAGAAAATACACAAAAACTATACAAGAAAATATACAAAGAAATACAAGGAAATACGCAAAAACCAATACATAAAATTTACAAAAAAAATATACAAAGAAATATACAACAAAATATACAAATAAATATACAAAAAAATATAAAAAAAAGTAGACAATAAAAAATATATTTTTACAAAAATATACAAAAGTAGATAATAAAAATATATTTATACAAAAATATACAAAAGTAGATAAACAAAAATAAATATTAATTTAAATATTAAAATGTAAATTTTTAGAATATTGATGACAAAAAATTGTTTAACAAGAAATATAGTAAAAATAAATATACAAAAAATATATTTACATAAACTATACAAATTAATTAAAAAAACAGCATTCCAAAAAAAATATATTAACAGAAAATTGTTGTAAGAAAATAAATTAACAAAACATTTTTAAAATATAGATTAACAAAATATTGTAAAAAATAGGTTAACAAACAATTGTAAAATGTAGGCTAACAAAACACTGTTATAGGAAAAAAAGCATAACAAAAAAAATTGTCGTACATCAAATCAATTAACAAGTAGAAAATACAAAAAGTAGATTAACAACAAAATTATTACACAAATAGTAGAAAAAAAATTCATTTACAAAAAATACAAAACCAAAGCACTAAATGACATAGAATATTGAAAAAATTTGATATACAAGTAGATTGACAAAAATTGTTGTACGAAAAGTAGAATAACAAAAAATTACAAAACAAAATGTAGAATAATAATATATTACTCAACGAAAAGTAGATACAAATTTTTTTTGCTACAAGTAGAATAAAAAAAAATGATTTACAAAAAGTAGGTAAACAATTTATTTGCAAAAAAAATGTAAAAATTAAATAGTAATTGCTAATCTGCTTTTTGTATTATCTCACATGTCGTTAATAGATTTTGTGTATAACAATTTTTGGCTATTCTCTTTTTTTATAACACTGTTTTGTTAAAATTTTGTAAAAAATGAGTTGAAAAAAATTGACGATACAAAATTTACACAATATTTTTTAAAACAAAAAGTAAAATAATAAAAAAACTAATATACAAAAAGTAGAATAACAAAAAAATTA
This sequence comes from Leptopilina myrica (nomen nudum), assembly GCA_032872475.1. Taxonomy (NCBI): domain Eukaryota; kingdom Metazoa; phylum Arthropoda; class Insecta; order Hymenoptera; family Figitidae; genus Leptopilina; species Leptopilina myrica (nomen nudum). The sequence goes on from CM065459.1 coordinate 10,228,197, forward strand.
ATAAACAAAAAGTAGAATAACAAAAAAATTGATAAACAATAAGTAGAATAATAAATTTATTTGCAAAAAAAATAACAAAAAATTTTCTCTTTAAAAAAGTTAACAAAAAATTCATCTGCAAAAAATAACAAAAAATTTATCTGCAAAACCAATTGAAAAAAAGTGTATCTGCAAAAAGAATAAGAAAAAAATTAATGTACAAAATGTTGATAGACTTAAAAAAATATATATTTTAAACAAGTAGATAAACTAAAAATTTGTTTACAAAAATAAATAAATTAAAAATTTATTTTCAAAAAATAAATAAATTAAAAATTTATTTTTAAAAAATAAATTAATTAAACATTTATATTCAAAGAATAAATAAATTAAAAAATTTATTTTCAAAAAATAAATAAATTAAAAGTTTATTTTCAAAAAATAAATTAATTAAAAATTTACTTCCAAAAAATAAATAAACTCAATATTTACATACAAAAAGTAGAATAACAAAAAAATTGATAAACCACAATATTCTTAGTACAAAAATATTTATACTACAATAACAGTTGAAATAAAAAAAAATATTTGCAAAGAAAATTTTTTGCAGCAGCAAAAAATAAAAATACAAAAATAACAATAAAAAAATGAATGTATACAAAAAGTAAACATAGAAAAATATTTCTTTAGTAAAGAAAATATTTACAATAGTTAATTTTAGAAATTAAGAAATAACTTCAGCTCAAAAAACTTTACATTACAAAAAATATGAAAAAATAAATGTCAAAGTAGATGTAAGAATAGTTTTGTTAATTAATTAATAATTAATTTAATTAATATACAAATGTAAAAATTGTAAGCAATGTAGAAAATATTGAAGAAAAACAAGAAATACCGAAAGATAGCAAAATAATAAATACTTAAAAATAGTAAAAAAAAAATCAAAAATAGGTAGAAATAGCAAAATAATAAATACTTGAAAATAGTTAAAACACAAATATGTAAAAATAGCAAAAAACAAAAATACGTAAAAAATAAACATTCGTAAAAAAAACAAAAATACGTAAAAATAGTACAAACAAAAATATGTAAAAATAGTACAAACAAAAATACATAACAAAAATAGGAAAAATACAACGAAAACGTGTAAAAAGTAAAAAATAGTAAAAACAAAAATACGTATAAAAATAGGAAAAATACAAGGAAAGCGTACAAAAAGTAAAAAAAAATAGTAAAATACAAAAATACGTAAAAAACAGTAATAATACAAGGAAAAAGTAAAAATAATACTAAACCTACTTCAAGTCAGACGAAAAAGTAGATGTCACAAAAACAGAAACCGGAAAAAAAGATAGGCACACGACTAGTTTATCTCTCCTCTCGCTTATAGTCACACAACAACAATAACAACAACAACAACAAAAATCAACATCGACAGCTACAACTCCAACAACAACAACAACTCAGCAACAATAACAAAAAACAACAATAGAAAATAAAACCAAAGGCTGACTAACTCTCTTTCTACAATCGAAGAAAAAAAAAAAATACCACAACACAGGATAAAAAAAACGAATCGAATATGGCAAACAAAAAAAAAAGGCCGGAAAAATGCGAGGAAAGTGGTGTTATGTTGGAATGTTTGTCTGTGTGCAGATGCAGCCTTCTCGTTGTTGACATGAGGTGGTGATGATGATGATGATCATGATGATGATGGGATTCACACGTGGACAAATTCAAAGCCGGTGAGTGAGAGAGAAAGTGAGGGAGGAGAGGAGGCTTAGGCAGATCTACGGCTAGGTTCCTGGTTCTGGAGAGAATCATCTGTGACAACACATTGTTATTTCAACGTTATTGTTGAAACTTGAACGACCGAACGGTAAGTCCAGTATGTGTGTGCTCTACAATTGATCCAATTGTTTGACTCCCCCCACCACCCTTCTTCCCGCGGGTGCGATTAATTGATCAAATCACTTTAATTGCTGATAAATCAAACCGATACCTGTGAACGATTGATCGTTTGCACTTTACAGACCTAAACCAACAGGATAATTAATGACCAGTTTCCCGTTAAACTGGCTAACTTGTCTCACCATGTCTCCTACATCTTTGGCAAATGTTCATTTTACAGCAAAAAACAAAAAATTCTGTCACTCTGTTAAATTTATTTTCTTGTTTCAGTTTTATTAAATATTTTTTTGTACGTTTTTTCGTTTTTATCTTCCTTGTTACGATTAGTTTATTTATTTTATTATTTGTATATTTATTATTTTATTTATTTTATTATTATTATTATTTATATATTTATTATTTTATTTATTTTATTATTATTATTTATTATTTGTGACGCGCTCCCAAGAAAGGTACCTAAGAAGCAAACGAATTATAGGTTAGGTTCGTGTTGGATTTATCTTAATTAAAATCTTATTTTTAATTATTTGAATTCAAAACCAATTTTCATTGAATATTTTGGATTTAAGTAACACTTGAAATCAATAATTTTTAGTTAATATTTGATTTTCTCTTTGTAATTTTACTCAAAAAATTAAAAACATAACCTCAAATTTTTCGCTTCTTGGGTACCTTTCTTCGGAGCGTGACACATTTATATATTTATTATTTTATTTATTTTATTAATAGATCAGTTCATATCGTTTGGAATAATAGTCCCCTTTTTCCCCTTTCCCCCGCCTTAATTTAAAATCCCCTAAAAAAATCTAAATTCATTTTTTTTTCTCCTTTTTCCCTCATTTAAAAAAAAATGCCATTTTTCGTTTGTCGGTGAAGTTTGCAACGTTTATCATTGACGATTGAAAGAGAAAAAATTATTTTCCCTACGAAAAAGAATAAAAATGTTTGTTCTTAAATATTTGTTTGTAAATCATTATTCAAAAAATTAAACGTACTATTTTCTGTACAAAAATTTATAACAAATTTACTTAAAAAATATTTTTCTTCATAAATTGTTGACGTTGTGAACTAGACTAACATTTTTTCCTAAGTTAAAAGAAAAATGTCTGGCTGTGCTTGAAGAAAAGTAATGTTTCCTTTTTGCAAACATTAGAAAAATAAGGCGGGGAAAAATCCAAAAAATTTTGGAATATAAAAATCTTTTTGTCCCTCAGTTTCTAAAATTAGAAATTTTTTCCTAAAGGGTAACAAATGTAAAATTTTAATAAAAATATAAATAAATGTGTGACGCGATATGGAAAAGGGGCTTTGAAGCACGAAATTATAGGTTATGTTCGGAATTTTTTAAATGATAATACAAAAAATGGATCAACTGTCAATTGGATTTATTAATGTTTAAGTCTTCAGTGGTACTAAAATATTTAATAGAAACTGATTTTAATTTGCAATAAGTAAAAAGAAACTTTTAAACAAGAAAAATGTAACGCTAACATAACCTTAAAGTGATTTACTTGTAAGCTCCCTTTCTTCAGATCGCATCACATATATGTAATAATAAACAATAATAAAGTAATTGTTTCCTTTTTTTTGACAAATTGTTTTATTAATTTATTAAATAATTTTTTAAAAGCCGTAAAATTTTTTTAATTTCTGTATTTACTTAATTCTACGTATATTTCACCAATTCCCAATAAAATTTACAACCTACTCTGAAAATTATTTTTAATAGCATTTAATATATTTAATGTCAATTTTTTTATTGAAATTATTCAAGTTTTTCTCGAACATTACCATTAGCTATTAAATATTCTTATTTTTATAGAGTAAATTTTACTATTTTTGAAATGAATTTTACTAATTTTTATAAAAAAAATTTGTGTTTTAAAATAGTAATAATTATTTTTGGAAATAACAATTATTAATAATAAATTTCACTATTTTTGAAAGAAATTTTTCCAAGTTCGCAATCAATGATACTAATTTTTTTATTTAAATTTAATTATAAGCATTCTAATTTTGATATTTGTAGTTAAAAATTTTCCAAAAATTTATTATTTTAAAATATTTTCCAACATAAGTTTGTAAAAAAAATTTGCTACATTTAAATTATTTCAAAATATTTAAATTTCAGAAGTATTATTTGCATAAAAATATATCCTTTGTAATAAAAATATAAAATATAAAAAATAAATACTTTAACAAAAGTTGAATGTTTGTCATCACGTTAAAAATTAATTAATAATAAATAATAGATCATTTCTATAATGTTAAAACTCATAATCCCTTTTTTTATTTTTAAAACTTATTCTTTGAATTTGTAGATTTTTTTTTCTATTTTGAAAATTTGTCGTTTTTAGAATTTATTATTAGTAAACTTGAATAATTTCTGTTTTAATTTTAAATTTCTATTTTTAAAACCACAGTGTGTCCTTTTTCCATTTTGAAAATTGTCTTCTTTTTTTACGCGATTATTAGACTCTTAAAATATGAAGTAGTTAAAAATATCTAATATGTAGAGTCATTAGTCATTTTTCACTGATTTTCAAAATATTTTAAAGTTAGCCAGAATTTATCTGACAATCAGTTCTTAATTTTCATTAACAAAAATTGAAATTAATTGAAATAATTGAAAACATTATATGAGGAATAATGTTAATGAAGAAAATTAATGGAAATTTAAAAAATTTTAAATTAATTATAAAATTAATGAAAAAAATGGAAACAAGACTTTCTCATTTTTGATAAGAATGTAAAAAATAAATGCAATAAAAATTTTAAATCAATTCTTGAAAATTACATTTATTTGTTTTTTGTAAAGTTTAACGTATTTAGAACAAGCTTTTTAATCGAACAATTTGAAAATTGAATTAAATAAATATTTCAATCTTTTTTTATTTTTGATTTGTAAATAATTGTTGTAATCTCTAAAAATAGGACGAATGAAGACAACATATTTTCGAAACAATTTTTCAATATTAAAAATTTATTAAATATTAAATTAAATGTATATAAAATTTTTCGAATAAAGTTTTCTTTAAATAAAAAAAAATAGTTGATTAGATAAGAAAAATCAATCTCTTCCATTCTAGTTCTCTTAAAATCAGAAAAAGGAATTAACTTCTTCGAGAAATAAATAGTTTTTTTTTTTTTGAAAAATAGAATCGAACAATAATTTTTGAGTTTTCAATTTCCTCGTTCAATGGCATTGCCCTTGTTTACCGTGTCCAATCGATTAGATCGACTTCTAAGTAAACCCGCGCCCGGCATTGCCAGCTATAACGGTAATTGGCTAGATGCTTCAACTCCTCTTTTTTACCCAAACAAATCGACGTCCCACAAGTTGTATAAAAAACATAATTTTCCTCAATAGGGTTAAGTGGCAAAACAGAACTTGAAACTGACACTGATTTACTTTTAATCCCATTTTATCATTTGTCCTGAGAATTTATTTTTAATTTAAAAAATTTTATTTAATTTAATTTTTACTTAAATGCAATTTTCACAAATAATTAAATATTTTAAACGGAACTTTACATTAAAATTATTAAACAATTTTAATTTCTTGTGGAATAATAAATAACAATAAGTATTTAAAAAATAATTATTAAATAAATAATAATTATAAATAATAATAATTATTATTAGTAATAACTAACTAAGCTTTTGAATACTTTTATTTAGAAACGCTGAAAAAATACTGTTTTTGCTAAATTGTTATTAAAATTTTTCGATGACAGCGAAAATCATTCACAGAAATGATTTAAAAAAAAATTCAAACAACTCAAAATTTCATTTGAAACAATTTTATATTTTAAGGAATTTAATTATTGTATACTTTAAAAAATTCAAATTTTTATGACTCTTAATTGTTGTAAAACTATTGTATAATATATGTATAAATATTTCTTTTTAATAAATTATTATTGATTTCTTATTTTTCTAAAAAAATTATTAAAGTTTTGAACAATTATTTGATTTCTATTTAAAGATTCTGCAAAATAATTTCATTTTAGATTTGCGGCAGAATTTTAAGAATTTAAAGAAAAAATTTAATTTCAACAGGTTTTTTACGAAATTGTTGAAAATTTCTATTCCTTTTACAACAATAAATGACAATAAATATTTTAATAATAATTTAAATAAATATTAGTAATTTAATAATAATTTAACAAAAATTATTCATGTTTTGAATAATTTATTTTAGAAATTCTGCAAAAATGTAAATTTTTCCTAAGAATTGTTATTAAACTTATTTTTTGCGGATTGTTGCATTTTCGAAAATATTTTTTAAGGAAATTGGACTAATTGAAAATTTTGTCATGTTTCAGTGATAGAATATTTTACATTTTAAAGAAGTCAATTTTTTAACTTTCAAAAATTATTTTTAATTTTTAGAATATTTCGAATATTAGTTTTGAAGAGAATTCTATCTAAAAAATTGATTTTTTGCAATAATTAAAAATACGACGATTGACAAAAGTTGCAATACATTATTGAACATTATTCCAGTTTTTAATATTTTTATCTAAAAATTCTAAGAAAATAACTGAATTTTAAATATTCTAAATAACTAAATGTATTTTGTAGAAGAAATTAAATTTCAAAATTGATTAATTGATTTAAATTACGATACATTATTGAACATTATTCAAGTTTTGATTCTTTGAATAGTTTTATTTTAAAATTCTAAAAAAATAATTAAATTTTTAATATTCTAAATAGTTTTTAGAAATTATTAGATTTCAAAATTTTTTCTATTGAAAATATTTAAACTTTTAATTCTTATGGAACAATAAAGAACAAGAAAGTGGGCATTTAAGTAATTATTTAACAAAAGTTATTGAGGTTTCGAATAATTTTTTTAAAATACTGGAAAATGTAGGTTTTTCAATTTATGAAAATAATTAAATTGTTTTAAAGAATTTTAACATTATTTTTTTAAAAGTAATTGAATGTTTCGAAAGAATTTTTTTGAAAAAATTTCAAAATCTTTCAAGTTTTAAAAATTTTTTAAATTTTTATATTAAATTAAAAAATTTTTTTTTGCTTCTGTTAAAAATAATAATTAAATATTTTATTCTTGTAGTTTATTAAAATGGTTTTGATGAAAATAATTGAATTCCTGTGGAAAATTTTATTATTTATACGAAAATAATTTAATTCTTTCGAAAAATTTTACTATTTTTATAAATAATTGAATTATTTTTAAGAATTTATTAGAAAATTGGAAAATAAATGAATTTTTTCGAAAAATTTCATTAAAAATAAGAAAAAAATTTACAAGTTTCAAATAATGAAAAATATCAAATTTGGATTATGAATTTACCAAAAAAATTAAGTTTGAAAATTAAAAATTTTTTGGTACTTTGCATTATAATTATAACTAATAATTAGAACTTTGCACAAACTGTGACGTCATACTGATTCAAATCTCCTTAAAGTTGAATAATTATTTATTACTTAATATTGTAAAGAAATATTTTTAATTAACAAAAATTGCATAATTTTTTGCACTTATTTCCCAATTCTGAAGTAAACTTGAAAAATTTGAGGCATTCGCTCATATTTTGCGGAAATAGACGCGCAGATGTCGAGAGTATGATTTAATAATTGTAGATAATTAAGCGAAATGGATTGAGAAAGAAGTAATTCATAGAATCTGTGACGCGTGATATTAATTTCTTCACACGAAGAGAAATAGAGAAAGAGAGTTAGAGAGAGAGAAAGTTATATAATAATTAAATTGGGATCTAGTGAAATGTAACTTAGGTGATATAAATTTTCAATATATATATAGGAATAGAATCTCAAATACCCAGTTTGGAGAAAATGATGATAATCAACTTAGTCAAAATGCGTTTTCCAAAAGCGCGATAAAAATGATTTAATTTCACTCTTGTGTAAAATTTCCACAAGTTATTTCATTCTATATAATGTTCAACCTTCATATACATATATACATATAGAGACAATATAATGTGAATGTAATTTTACCACTTTCGCCAAGCTTTTCAGATTTCCCATTCCGAACATCACTTTTGCTTTAATAGAATATATAAATATTGAGGAAATTTTGTATTCATTAATAAAAACAAAAAACTATTCACAAGATGAAATATATATATATTTGAATCATAAAACGAAAAGTTAGTTAATCCAGTCACGTTGAGAAAATACTGGGAAATGTTTTCATCTCCCTTGCGAGATATATCTCTTCAACATAAAATTATTATGTTTTAGTATTTTAAGTGAATACGATTGAAAATAGTAAAAGAAGGTAAAAGTTGTAAATCTGTTGTTTATTCTTTATTTCTAAAACATTAACGTTAAAGAAAAAAAAGAATCTTTTATTTTCTCATCATTTGAAAAGGAAATGTGAAAAATTGTTTGATATTTAAATTTTTACTTTACTTCTCCTATCTGGAGGTTTATGGAAGTTTCTTTTTTTCCGGATTTTGTTGTGCTAGAAGAAGCAAAAGAGTTTTTAATCCCAAGACAGTTAGTTTTGCATATAAATATCAAAATATGTATATATATATACTATTTATGATTGAGGAATATGATCAAAGACGTTGTACATGAAATTTGTATTAACGTTGTATTTTACACACAAAGCCTTGATAGGCGTCAAAGGGAATGATGTATTATCGGATATAGTGCATGGTGTCCTTGTATTATTGTTCCTCGCTCCTCGGTTCTGAATCAGATTCCGCTACAACCGGTAAATAGGCCCTTAAGCCTATTCTCCATTAATTATTCTTCATTGTTCATATTTAATGAAACAATTGATATTCATCTCCAATAATTTATTGGGTTCCAATTATTTCTCTCCTATCATTAGTATATATATTTCGATAAAAGGGCTTCTAAACTGAAATATTGTTCGGAAATAGAAATTATTTATTACACAATTCTTAGAATTATTGTATAATTGTTATTGTCGTTGATTATTATTTAGGTGATTAATCTTCGAAATTATGTTTGCTAGTAACAATTTACTGCTTGCAATTATTGTTTACAATTGGTGCACATAATTCTTACTTACAATTATTTAGAATTGTTTCCTACAATTCTTACTTACAAATTAAAATTGACAATTATTATTTACATTTACTAATAAAAACTATTGCTACAATCATTTACAATTATTTATTTATTTATTTTTTATTATTATTTTATCTGATAATTATTTCCTATAATTCCTACTTACAACTATGTATTATTTACAATTATTAAGAAAAACTATTACTTACAATTATTGACAATTATTTTCTACAATTCTTACTTGCAATTATTAGGAAAAACTATTACTTACAATTATTGACAATTATTTTCTACAATTCTTACTTGCAATTATTATGAAAAACTATTACTTACAATTAACACTTAAAATTTTTAATACTATTATTAATTACAATTATTATTGTTTACGGCAATAAATTGTAAGTAAAATTAAAATAAATTACAATTTTTATTATCTGTTACAATGAATTGTAATTGAAATCAAAATAAAGTACAATTATTGCTATATCTATTACAATAAATTGTAATCAAGATTAAAATTAATTATAATAATTAATTGTAATAATTTTCAAAAATTTCAATACAATTCTTCGTAGAAATTTAATTATTTTGATAAAAGAAACATTTTTCGTAAGAATTCAATTATTTTTATAAATAGAATGTCTAAAAAATTGTTTTCTGGAACTCAATTATTTTCAATCCATTTTTCATAAAATTTTTCAAAAAAGGATTTTTATTATTTTTTTAAATAAATTTTTTATTAAGAATTCAATTCTTTTTAATAAAATTTTAATAAAGAATTCGCCGAAATATTTTGTTAAAAATTCAATTATTTCCATAAGTAATATAACATTTTTCGTAAAAATTCAATTATTTTCATAAGTAGGTAGATTATCTAAAAATTTTTTGCAGGAATTCAATTATATTATTTATTTTCAATTCAATTTTAAACAAATTTCAAAAAAGGATTTAATTATTTTTTTTAATAAAATTTTTCGAAAGAATTCAATTATTTTCTACAATTTTAATAAATTCTTCGAAACAATTCAATTATTATACTTTTATAAATAGTAAAATTTATTCGCAAGAATTAAATTATTTTTACAAATAATAAAATTTTCCTTTTGTTAACATTATTGAACAAGGATTTTTTAAAAACAAAAGAAATTCTTCATAAAATGAAATTACTTAAAAAATTTGCAACTAAAATTAATAAAAATAACTCCATTATCTTAAAAACAAAATTCTAAGAAACTCCTTAAAAGAATTTAATTTCGATTTTCAAAAATTTTTATAAAATTCTTCGCAAGAACTTAATTATTTTCATAAATAGTAAAATTCTTCTAAGAAAATAGATTATTATTTGACAAATTTTTTGACAAAATTCTATTCAAAAATTGAATGATTTTTAATACATTCATTTAATTTATTTATTTATAATAAATATAATTAATTACTTTTCAAATTGAAAACATTTTAGAAGATAAATTATTTTTGAAATAGTCAGGAAACAAAAAGGCAAATAACGACAAATAATAAAAATTATTATTGTTATTATTATTATTATTATTATTATTATTATTATTATTATATAAATATAACAATATTAACAAAAATTTCGTATTTTAAGTAAAATTATTTGCATATCGCAAATAAAAATGGTATTGACATAAATAATCATTTGATAATAGTTAATTATTAAAATATGAAATATCAGTAATTTTAAATCAAAAATTGAAATGATGTGATAAGCAAATAAATAAAAATCAAATAAATCTAGTTATTAATTAACTTTAATAATAATTTTGTGTTTGTGTTTGCAAAAAATTGTTTTCCATCAAATATTGAATCCTTGACTCGCTTGTGTGAGAAATGCGAGAAATATTTTTTAATTATTTTAATAGAATAGAAATTAAATTATGAATTATTTTTTTCATTTGCCATTTCTCTTAAAGAATCAATGTAATTGAGGAGCAAAAAATTTATTTCGAGCTGCACACTTTTAATATGGTTTGATTTAAATCATGTTAAAATACCATTTTTCTATTAGAAGAGAGCCGAGAATACTCTCACACATTAATGTTTAATGCGAATATTAATATAACTGTTCCACTTTTAAAATTCTGTCCACATATAAAGTGAAATTTAATTATTCTACAAATAGAAAGATTTGATAAAAATAGGAATAATAATAATTATACCTAATATTTATAATTATAAAACGAGTTTATAATAATATTGTGAATAATAGAATTCGACATTTGTGGAAAATATTTAATTTTTTTAATTATTAAATTTATAAAATTAGTAAATTTTACTAATAAATAATTACAAGGTTATTTTTTATTGAAATATTAGTAAAATTTACTAATTTAATAGCAAAAAGTCAGTTAATTAAAAAAAATACTTTTTACAAATTAACTGACTTTTTGCTATTGAATTAGTAAATTTTACTAATAAATAATTATATGGTTATTTTTTATAAAAATATTAGTAAAATTTACTAAATCAGAAGCAAAAAGTCTTTACTAATTCAAATTAGCAAGAAATTTTTACTAACAATTGAAATTTAGGGAGAAATAAAATTCAAATCATATAACAATCTAATTATTTAAATATACCCTGGTTTGGGTAGAAAAATATATTTTTCAAAATCCTCTCGTGCAAGTATGTAATGTAAATACAATATAATTTTGAAATACGTTTGAATAATTTATTTTTTGCTACATGGAAAAAATGAATTATGGATAAAATATTCACTTCTATTGTATAAATAAGAATTCGAAAAAGTTTTTCGTATTTTTTGTTTTCTTTTTTTTTTTATTTCTCTTTTATAATGCTACGAAAGAGAGATAAATTACTAATATTCCTTTACATCAGGTATACTATTTGTCTAAGAATTTTTATTTCCACCATAAAATGTGTACATGCCTTGAATAAAATTTATACTTTTGACGAATAAGAAATTTAAATCCCTGCACTTTTTATCTCCATCCCTTTTCTATTGTATAACTGTTAGTTATGACACTTTTAGAAATAAAAACTTCATCTCAGCTTTTTAATGCAACGCTTTTTTTAATATTATTATATAGGTGGAAACGTCCAAAAATATTTATTGTATGAAGGAATTTCCTTTTCTTCTCCCCTTATGAAGAATAATAATAGTAATATTGATAAGATAGTCGGAATTAAATTTCAATTAGTGAGAATTCAAGCATTAATTCATTTTAGTAAGAGATTTTTTTTCCATTTTGGTCATTTTTCACTGAAAGTTGGAAAAAAAAATTGTAACTACCACACAAAAACAATTGTGAAATTAAAAATTAGGTAAAATTTTAATTTTTGTAGAAAAATAAATGAAAATAAATATTTTTATAATTATTTAACAATAATTATTGTTGTTTGAATAATTTATTTTAGAATTTTTGAAAAAATCAGGTTTTTGATAAATTTTAATTACAATTTTTCAATGATAGTTGAATTTCCTAAAAAAAAAAATTTTTTTAATCTGAAACAATTGCAAATATTTTTAAACATCATTCAAATAATGTTCAAAGAATTCCATTTTTTATTAGTACTTAAATATTATCGTATTTTTTAGGAATTCTAATTGAAAATTTAAAAAGTAAAATTGATGTTTACGAAAAAAAAACTAAAATTGATTAAAATTACAGTACATTATTAAACATTATTGAATGTTTTGAATTATTTTATATTTTAAATTTCAAAGAAAGAAATTGAATTTTAGAAAAAATTTCTTTTGTAATTTTAAGAAATAATTCAATTTTCAAATGTTGTGCATCTGGAATTGTTTAAAATTTCAATCAAATAATTTTTATTTTAATAGAATAAATATTTAGGCACATAATTTTTTAATTAATTTTTAAATAATTGAATTTAAATTCTGCTTATGAAAATAATTGAAATTCTGCAATCAATTTTATTATTTAGGGAAATTATTAAATTATTTGGAAGAATTTTTATAAAAAGTTTAAAACAATTTTTTTCTTTTTGAAAAAATGTATTGCATATTCTATTTTTAATAATTAAATTCCTATTAATTTTTTATAATTATTAGAAAGTAATTGAATATTCGTGTAGAACTTTGTGAAAATTGTTTTTAAACAATTTTGGGAAATTTTATTAAAATAATAGATTTACAAATTATTGAATAAAGAATATTTTTTTTCAAATTACTGAAAATACCATAGAATATTTTGTTGAAGAATTTTGCTATTCATTTATAATGATAATTTAAATGTTGGCTTTTTTTTGATATTTAAAAAATATAATTGAATTTTTGTGATAAATTAGTTATTTATAAAAAATATTTGACTTCCTCCGATTGATTTTAATATTTATGAAAATAATTAAATCCCCGACAGGAATTTCGAAAATTTATGCAAATAATTAAATTTCTGTGAAACATTTATTTTTTGGGAAAATAATTAAATGTTAGTGTAGAATATTATGAAAATTTTTCTTTAGTAATTGAAATCTTTTGCGATATTTTATTTAAAGTAGTAAAATATTTGAAAATCAATAAATTAAACAAAAATTTAAGAAATAATTGAAATTTGAACGAGAATTGTATTAAAATTTATGAAAATAATTGAATTTTATATATTTTGAAAATATTTGATTTCTTACATTGAAAATTGTTGTTTATGAAAATAATTGAATGTTACAATCATTTTTTGTTAAAATTCATGAAAATATTTGAATTTTTTCAGGTTTTGACAATTTTTGTTTTACTTTTTTTTAAATAATTGAATTTCTAGTGAGAAATTTATTAATTGCAAAAATAATTGAATTCTTTTAATTGAACTGAATGTTATTTAAGGAAATTTAAATAATTTTGCACACAATTGAATTTTAGAACGAATTTTACAAAAATTCCTAAAAATAATTGAATTTTGGCAGTTTTTGCAAATTTTTGTTTTACTTTTTTTTAAATAATTGAATTTCTAGTGAGAAATTTATTAATTGCAAAAATAATTGAATTCTTTTAATTGAACTGAATGTTATTTAAGGAAATTTAAATAACTTTACAAAAAAATTAAATTTTTCATTGCTTTTAACTAAAATTTCTAAAAATAATTGAATTTTGGCAGTTTTTGCAAATTTTTGTTTTACTTTTTTTTTTAAATAATTGAATTTCTCATGAGAATTTTAATAATTTAGAAAATAATTGAATTCTTGTAATTGAATTGAATGTAATTTAAGGAAATTTAAATAATTTTACAAAAAATTGAATTTTACAATGATTTTTACTTAAATTTCTAGAAATAATTGAATTTCTGCTATTCAATATTTCTGCTAAGAATTTTATTAATTTTGAAAATAATGGAATTCTCGCGATAAAACTGAATATTATTTATGAAATTTAAATAGTTATGAAAGTATTTCTATTTTACAATGAATTTTACAAACATTTCTAAAAATAATGGAATTTTCTCAGTTTTCGCCAATTTTTGTTTTACTTTTTTTTTAAATAATTGAATTTCTCCTGAGAATTTGATTAATTTCGAAAATAATTGAATTCTTTTACTTGACCTGAATGTTTTTTAAGGGAATTTAAATAATTTTCCAAATAATTAAATTTTAAAATGAATTTTCCAAATAATTGAATTTTACAATTGATTTTCCAAATAATTGAATTTTGCAATAAATTTTTACAGAAATTTCTAAACATAATTGAATTTTGTCTCAAGAATTTTGACGAAGCTGAAGTCCGCAACGTTTTTAAAAACGAAAAATCAAAAAATAATTTTTTGCAAATTAAATTCATTTCTAATTTTCATTTGCCTTAATTTTTTAAAAATTAATTGTCACTAAGGATACAATTATTAAAAAATAACATAATGTACAATTAAAAATAAAAATACCGTACCATTATTTTTTTGTTTTCGTTTTTAAAAACGTTGTGGACTTCAGCTTCATGAATTTTGCCTAATATATTATTTTATCTTCAGTAAATCTTTACAAAATATTAAAAATATTTCTCATTTTCAACCCCCACTTTTTTTAATAAATAAAAAATATACACTGTGATAATTTCTTTTACAACATTTTTATCCATTTACAAAAGCAAAACTTTTTTAGCAAAAATTTCTCTCATTAAAAAAGCAGAAGCTTTATAGTTTTGCTTTTTTAATGAAAGAAATTTTTTATTCTCGAAAAATAAATTCCGGTTGCTTTAAAAAAAAAATATATCGACAATTGGAATTTTTTTTTTTCTGTTTAAATATTTAACACACGCAATATTTGAGAGATATCGAGGAGAAATTAAATATAGAAAGAGAGTGAGAGAGAGAAAAAAAATAGCATATTGTCTCTTGCGGTTGAACTATCGAAATTTATACACGCAGAGAAACTGTGCGGATACTAGTTGTGTGTTATGCACTCTATAGTTTATGGGGTGCGCGGTGGTAGTCTGCGTGGCGACTCTGGAGGTCGATACAGCCTAGTTCTATAGCCATCAACCATCTCTGTGGCTCTCGTGAGAATCAAGAATTTACGACTTTCTCCAACTGAGATATATAATGCCTCAAATAAAAAGCTTCAAATATAACGTCTCTTGAGTGTCAATTTTCAATTCATAATAACCGCTAAGAGCAATAGGGAGAAAGTAAAAGAGAAGAGAGAGAAACAAAGTCGTTTATGAATGGCAAAAGTGACTCTGGCCACGTACTCTTCAAAAACTTATAGTGGCAATTTTCTCAGGATTCCTTTTCTCTCTCTGTAAAAATCGATATTGATTCGCAATAATGTTCATTCATGAAAAGCTCATATAAACGCTTTTCAACTTGAGAATAACGAGTTTTCATACGGTTCGAGCACCGGACACTGCGAGCTTCCCTAAACTTTTTCCCAAAGATAATTTATATTTTCTAAACTGTGGAAAGGAGAATTTTTTTTTCCCCTTTCCGGACGTTATTTTTCTGAAATTTTTTTTTTTTTAATTTTCAATCTGCGCTGAAAAAGAAATTTTTTTTTCCCCCTTTAAATTTAGAATTTATTGGCATTAAATGTTTTGTATTTCAACCCAAAATATTAACATTATCAGCGAAAAGAAAATCTCAAAAAAAAAATTGTTATTAAAAAATGTCAAAAATAAATTCGATATAGTCGAAATATTCATATTTCCAAATATTTCAATTTTTATTTTTTTAATTAGATCGAAAACTTGAAATAAAAAATTTTATTTTTTGCTATAATTACAAAAAAAAAATAATTATATTAGGTATTAGAAATAGTTTTTCCTTCCATATTATAATATTTGTAAAGAAATTTTTTTGCGATTTTCATCATCCTCTAAAAGTGGAAAAATATTTCTTTACAAAAAATTATTATTGAATAAAGACAAAAAAATCGCTCTTATTTTAATTCCATATTTGTAAAGAAATTGTTCTTGAAAAATGTCAAAAATAAATTCGATATTATTTATTTTAATTTTTATTCTTTAAATTAGATCAAGAACTTGAAATAAAACATTTTTTTTCTATAATCTTTACAAAATAATTACGTTATTTAAAAAAACCATTTTCCTTCCATATTATAATATTTGTAAAGAAATTTTTTTCGATTTTCATCATCTGCCAAAAGTGAAAATAAATTTCTTTACAAATAATTATTATTCGAAAATGTTAAAAAATCGCCCTTATTTTAATTCCATAATTGTAAAGAAATTATTATTGAAAAATGTCAAAAATAAATTCGACATTACTTATTTCAATTTTTATTCCTTTCATTAGATCCAGAACTTGAAATAAAACATTTTATTTTTTGCTATAATTAAAAAAAAATAATTATGTTATTAGAAATAGTTTTTCCTTCCATTATAATATTTGTAAAGAAATTATTTTCGATTTCCATCATCCTCTAAAAGTGGAAAAAAATTTCTTTACAAATAATTATTATTGAATAAAGACAAAAAATCGCTCTTATTTTAATTCCATATTTGTAAAGAAATTGTTATTGAAAAATAAAAAAATATCGCTCATATTTTAAATTCCATATTTGTAAAGAATATTCTTTGCGATTTTCAACATGTTCCAAAAGTCGAAAAAATATCGCTCATATTTTAAATTCCATATTTGTAAAGAATATTCTTTGCGATTTTCAACATGTTCCAAAAGTCGAAAAAAAGTTCATTACAAATAATTGTTATTGAAAAAAGGCAAAATAAATCGATCTTATTTGAATTCCACTCCGAATTAAATCGAAAACTTGAAATAAAACATTTTGTTATTTATAAAAATATTTGTCTTGTTTCGATTGATTTTATTATTTATGAAAATAATTAAATCCCTGATAGGAATTTCGAAAATTTATTATTCAAATAATTAAATTTCTGTGAAATTTTTATTTTATTTGGTGAAAATAATTAAATGATATAGTGTAGAATATTAGGAAAATTTTTGTTTTATAATTGAATTCTTCTGCGATATTTTATTCAACGTAGTACAATATTTGAAAATCATTTAATTAAAAAGGAAATTTTAGAAAATAATTAAAATTTTGCCGACAATTGTATTAAAATTTAGGAAAATAATTGAATTTTTCATACTTTGAAAATATTTTATTTCTTACATTGAAAATTGTTGTTTATGAAAATAATTGAATGTTACAATCAATTTTTGTTAAAATTCATGAAAATAATTGAATTTTTTCAGGTTTTGACAATTTTTGTTTTAGATTTAAAAAAAAATAACTTTTAAATAATTAAATTTCTGGTAAGAATTTTATTAATTTCGAAAATATTTTGAATTTTGCAATTAGTTGAATTTTACAAAGAATTTCACAAAAATTTCTAAAAATAATTAAATTTTGTCAGTTTTTGTCATATTTGTAAAAGAAATATTGTTATTGAAAAATGTTAAAAATAAATTCGATTTTATTTATTTAAATTTTTATTCTTTTAATTAGATCGAGAACTTGGAATAAAACATTTTATATTTTTCTATAATTTAAAGAAAATAAACTATTGAAAAAATTTTCTTTCTGTATTTTTCCCTTAAAATTTGAAATTCATACAAAAAATAATTGTTATTTCAAAAATAAAAAGTTTCAAACTTATTTAATTTCATTTTTAATTACAGTTACAAAAAAAGTTTATTGGCTTTAAACAACCGATTTCTTGAATTAAATAATTTTTAATTTGAGCCAATTAAGTGGAATTTGCTTGAAATTCACAAAATTATTGGTTCAAATAATAATCATTGATTTAAAATTAAAAAAAAAGTTTTTTCAGTCAAAAAGGAATTTTCTAAATTTAAGTAAAAATTATTTGAATAAAGTAAATATTTTTTGACACTCGGCAAATAATCGATTATTCCACTCGAATAATTTTTAATTGTTTTCTATTTAATTAGAAATGGAATGAAAAAAGTTTGAATTTTTATTCTAAAAACAAGGATTTTTTGTTGAGATTCCAATTTATTTTCAATAACAATGACAATTTTTATTTATTTATTTGTCTATTTACTAAATGAGCGGATGAAATGCAAAAAAAACTTAATAAATTCTAAATTTCAAGGAAAAGATGACGAAAAAGTTTTTGTTACAATTTTCAATTTAATTAAAAGGTGAATTAAATCAGTTCAGATTTTTTCTTCTCGTTAAAATTATCTTTTTAATAAAATTGAAATTTATTTCCAACAGCAACATCAATATTTACTTTTACGAAAATTTTGAACATTCAAACAAAGGAACTTTTCTGTTTCAATATTTTAAAAAATTCAAAACAGAATAATAACAAAAGTTGAACATTTTATTAGGCAAAGATTTTTTAATATACAAAATAACTTCTTTAATAAATAAAAAATTTCAAACAAATAAAAAAGTAACGATATAAATTCATTTAAACGTTCGAAACATTGAAATTTAATAGAAAAGAGATTTTTTAGGAATAAAATATTTGTTTTTTTATTTATTTACTTTTATTTATTTTATTTATTTATTTTCTACATAACCGGAAAAAGTACAAAACATCCCTTAATAATAATGAATCTCAAAATTTATAGGAAAAAAGTATATAATACAGGAAAAAAAGGAGGAAAATGTTATACTTTTGCTGATTTTTTTCCGTGCTGCTAAAAATAGGGGAAAAATAAAAAAATACATAAAAATTAAACGACTTTCGGTTGAAGAGCTGTAAATTATAGTGTATGCATTTTTAAAATTGGTGCTTTATCGATTGGCTTTCTCTATAATTTTGTGCTGACATTTTTTTTTTTTTTTTACTTTTTTTTTATTTATGAAAAAAAGTGATAAACAAATAAAATAAAAGTTGAATGACTTGTAGTAGTTCAAGAACCTTTAATAATATGCTTTAAAATTATGGTTTTTTTCATTTCTAAAAATATTTATTTTTCCGATTTTTTTAATGTTAGTTCTTGTCAAAAGAATTTTTCAGTAAATAAATTGTTTCCCATGAAGAAAGGAGAATAAAATCCAGTAATTTATTATTTCGAAAAAAAGAAGTTGTTCCAAGACTGTAAATGTTGAAACGGTAATTTTTTTTATTCGAATTTCAAATAAGAAATTGAAAAATCCCAGAGGAGGTCGATATTTATTTTTTTGCAATTAAATTTTGACGATTATATTAAACAATTAATTTTTGAAGAAAAAATATTTTTCTAATCAAATTTTTTTGTTTGTATTTTCGATTTGAAAACTTGTAAAAAAAACTTTTTTGATGATTTTATTTTGGTTCGAATTTTAAAGGGGGAAAAAAATTTGGAATTGACGTAATTTTCAGCTTTTTTTCGAAAAATCCAAAAATGAAGCGAATGAAATATCGACGATTTTATTAAACAGCAAGAAATTCACAATTCTAACGCTATATAGAGATAGAGAGAGAGAGTGAGAGAGAGAGAGGAGAGTTGACCAATTTGAGCGCTGCTAAAATTGACTGTCGAAATGACCGAGTGACTTTATATGTATTACTTCTCGCGATTGATTAACGGACTGTTTCGAAACATGTCACAATCTCCAAAGCAACATATTTATGACCACGCAGGTTACAAAATTAGACGAAAAGAGTCGCACAAGTTCTAATTTGCTTTTCTAAAATAATTGCATTTGATAAAAAATAAATAAAATTAGAAAAAATGGACAAAAATAAAATAAGTAGTAAAAAAATAATAAAATTAATAATAAAAATAAAAATACGAATACAAATACAAATCAAAAAAAAAAAAATTAAGAAGCAAAATAAATTAGAAAAAATGGACAAAATAAAATAAATACTAAAAAAATAATAATGAAATTAATAATAAAAATGAAAATACAAATACAAATCAATAAAAAAATTAAAAAGCAAAATAAATTAGAAAAAATAGACAAAAATAAAATTGATAACAATAATGAAAAAAAAATAAATAAAAATACAAATGAAAAAAATATTAAAAAGCTAAATAAATTAGAAAAAATAGACAAAAACAAAATAAATAATAATTATAAAAATAATAATAATAATAATAAAAATACAAATACAAATGAAAAAACTATTAAAAAGCAAAATAAATTGCAAAAAACAGACAAAAACAAAATAAAGAATAATAATAATAGTAATAACAATAATAAAAATACAAATAAAAAAAATATTAAAAAGCAAAGTAAATTAGAAAAAATAGACAAAAACAAAATAAATAATAATAAAAATACAATTACAAATTCAAATAAAAAAAAATTAAAAGAAAAATCAATTTCACTTTCAGAAAAACAGAATAGGAAAAAATAAATAATGTTTTGAAAAATATTTCAAAAGTCAGAAGTGTCGTTTTTCTGATGAAATTTTTTCACATCTAATAATATTTCAATGTACAAATATTGCATTACATTTATTCCCTAATAAATTTCGTTTTAAAAATAAATAAATATATTTATTCTATAAAAAAAAATCGACAAAATAAAAATTGTATCAATTGAAAGCAAGGGAAATATATATTTGAATCGTGCAATACTTTAAATTTTGTTTATCAATTTTTTTTTCGCTGACCCGTTTATCGTGAGTTCGTACGCTGAAAAATTTCTTTAGCGAAATATTTTTTTCTCTTGGGAAAAAAGAGACTCAATTTGTGTGCAGAAAATTTCTTCTCTCAACATTTTATAATAATAATTGTACCTGGATTTGAAATTTTATTTAAGTTTATTATTTAATTTTTTTTTTAAATTGAACATTTAATATTTAAAAATTAAAAAATATTTTAAATGTGAAAAAAAATATTTTAAATATTAAAAAAAATACTTTAAGTATTAAGGGGATTTGAACCAATATGACGTCATAAATTTAAAACTAATGCTTTACATAAATTGTGAAGTCATAATGGTTTAAATGCCCTTAAAAAAATATTTTAAGTATTAAAAAAAATATTTTTAACATTTTAAAAAATATTAAAAATTAAATATTAGAAAAAAGTTTATTTAATTCAAATTAATTATAAATTCAAATATTCAAATAAATTACTTGAATATTGTCAGATAGATATTTGCTTCAATTAAAAAAAATTTTATTCGAGTCAATTATTTCAGTACTTTAAGTAAATATGAACTGAAACATTTAATTGATTCAATTAAAAATTATTTTATGCAAGTAAATATTTATTTGCTAATTGACAATAAAGTTTTTTTTTGAATTAAATAAATTCTTTTTAGTGAATATTAATATTAATATTCGAATATTAATATTAATTTATGAATATTTATATATGAACATTAACTAATTCATGTTAATTAAAAAATAACGCTCTCTAAACTTTTTTTTTGTTAATTATATGCTTGGAATAGAAACTTTCCACTTGGAAATTTTCTGGTTAAATTATTTCTTCAATTAAGCATATAGAGAACTTTTCCTTTTAGTAAGGAAAGTTTGTTATTGTAGTAATAATTATAATAATAAGAATAATTATAATAATGTTGAAATCCTTTTTGTTGCAGGATCAAGCACGCATAAAAATGACGCAACGGGAAATGGAAGACCAGCTCCACTTTTAGCAGAGCCTAGGTATGGAGCAGCACCACAACCATACGGTAAGTTCAATATAATAAATATAATAATTAAATAATATTTATATAATTTCATTAATTAATTAAAATATATAATTTAATAATCATTTTTTATTCTTCTAAATTGTAGTAAATTATTTAGATTTCATCTTTTTTTTGCTATTAATAATAATAATAATAATGATTTTTCTTTTTAAATAAAAATTAAAGTTTTTAATTTAAATGTTTTTAATTTTAAAATTAATATATTCAAAATCATTGAATTCCTTTGAAGTATTATATTATTTCTATAAAAAGAATTAAATTTCTTTGGAAAAATTTTATTATTTTTAAAAAGGAGCTAAATTTCTGCAAAGAGTTTTCTTATTTTCGATAAAAATTACATTTCATTGAAGAATTTTATTATTTTTGAAAAGAATTTTAATTCCTTCGAAGAATTTAAATATTTATAAAAATAATTTAATTCCCTCAAAAAATTATAGATTAATTTTTGATAATTCTAGTTAAATATTCCTTGGGGGCATTTTTTACATTTTTTTTTTAAATAATGGAAATTTTAAAATAATTTTAATTACAAAATTTTGAAAGCAAATGAATTTTGTGAAGAATTTCTTCCAGGTTTTTAAATAATCGTGATTTGTAAATAATTTAAATTAACTGTTTTATTAAAAATTTACCAAATAATTTTAAATAATTATTTTCTCTCTCAATTCATAAGAAAAATTTTATTATTTATACAAAAATAATTTAATTCTTTCTAGAAATTTTACTATTTTTGAAAATAATTGAATTGTTTCGAAGAATTACTGAATTTTTAGAAAATAATTTAATTTTTTTTTAAATTGTATTAAATATTAAAACAAAAAATTATTGAATCCTATCGAGAAATTTTATTAAAATTTTTTTCAAAATAATTCAATTCCTGCAAAAAAATTTGACTATTTATAAAAAATATTTGAATTCAACCGAAAAATGTTATTAAAATTTGACAATTTTTCAATTATTTTCAAAGAAATCGGACTTTTTTCGACCAATTTGGAAAAAAATTCGAAAATAAATCGGAATTACACAAAATTGAATTGAAAAAGATTAAATTTAACAAAAAATTTGTAGGTGTGTGAATTTTTTTCTCAATAATTAAATTTCAGAATCTTTAGAACAATTTTATTCTTTGTAAAATTTTAACTTACCTTTCTTTAAATTAATAAATAATTATTAGTTTTCTAAATTTTGCAATTTTTATTTTCTAGAATCAAAATTTTTATTTTAAATTAAAAATGTTTAAATTATGAAATTATCCTAAAATTTAATTGTTTGAAGAATTTCACGTACTTTTAGTAAACTTTGCATTGTTTTTGAATAATTGAATTGCAGTTAAAAGTCCTAATAAATAATTTAATTTGTGCGTGAAAAATTTCAAATTACATTTTTATTGAAAATAAGTGAATTTACGAAATTGATTAAATAATTGAAAAATTGTAGCAGCCAATTGGAATTTTTATCTAATTTTATTTCAAAACAAATTTTATATTTTTATTATTATTGAAATATATTTTAAAAATATTATTAATTTTTTTTTAAATAATTCTGGTTTTGAAAAAAAAATTCGTAAAATGTCGATCAGAGGTCTGTTATAGTAATACTTTTTCTAAATAATAATTAATATCAGCAAAATAGAATATCGGAAAGATTATTATTATTATTATTACTATTATTCTAAAATAAAAAAAAATCGTCCTCAAAATACTTGGAGAAATTTATTTATAAATTTATTTTTCCAATATATATATATAAAGAAACTGCCTTCGGGAAAGTAAAAACATTTCTTTATTTATACTGGCCAATTATTTTTTCAAGACTGTTAATGAAACTCGTAGCTTTTGCTTTAGGCGAGAAGGGAGCTTCCTCTAAGTTAATTAAAACTTTGCAACTTTTGAAATCTGTCCAATAAAAAATTTAACTGACAACATTATTCATTTGAAATTCGCTTTTCAATATAATTTCTATTTCGAGGAGAGAAACATTTCTTTTGATCAGAATTTGAAGAAAATTTTTTTCCCCGCATTGAAAATTAAGTGCGCAAATAAAATGTGCTAATAAAAATTCTTAATTTGATGCAAGGGGGAAAAAAATATTCACCTAGAGCAGCGCTAAGTTTTTCTGAATTAGCAAAAGTTTTTTAATAATTTAATAATTTTTTTTTATTTTTGGTTTCTTCAATTAATACTGTAAAGTATAAATGTCTCTAAAAGTTAAGAACGTTTAAATGAACGAAATTCAAATTAAATTCTTATTACAATATTTTTGTGTCAATATAAAAACAAATTACTTATTAAGTTTCTACAATTAAAATTAAACCTTTTGGATTTTTATTACAATCAGTAATTTTTTAAAATATTATTGATGAAAAATATTTCGTTTATTTGAACGTTCAAAATTTATGGATCATTAAAGTAAAACTTTTGTTAATATAGAGTGAAATTTGTAGTTGTACAAGGTGAATATTTTTTCAGTGTAAAAAAAATAATTTAATATAGGATAAATTAAATTTAAATTAAATTAAGTTGAAATTAAAATTAAATTGAATTGAATTTAAATTGAAATTAAATTGAAATTGAATTTGAAATTTAAGTGGAATTGAATTTGAAATTTAATTGGAATTAAATTGAAATTCAAATGAAAATTGAATTTGAAATTAAATTGCAATTGAATGTTAAATTTGATTCGAATTACATTGAAATTAAATTGAAATTTAACTAGAATTGAATTTGAAATTAAATGTGAATTACATTAAAATTAAAAATGAAATAAATTTAAATTCAAATTGAATTTGAAATTAAATTTGAATTACATTGAAATTAAAATTGAAATTAAATTGAAATTAAAATTGAATTTGAAATTAAATTGAAATTGAATTTGAAAGTAAACTGAAAATGGATTTTTAAATTAAATTTGAATTACATTATAATTTAAATAGAAATTAAATTGAAATTAAACTGGAATTAAATTTGAAATTCATTTGAAATTGAATTTGAAATTTAATTGGAATTACGTTGAAATTGAAATTAAATTGATATTGAAATTAAATATAAATTAAAATTGAAATTGAAATTGAAATTAAATTAAATTAAACTGAAATTGAATTTAAAATTAAATTGAATTTGAAATTCAATTGGAATGAAATTGAAATTAAATTGAAATTAAACTAAAATTGAAGTTGAATTTAAATTGAAATTGAATTTGAAATTAAATTGAAATTGAATTTGAAATTAAATTGAAATTGAATGTTAAATTTGATTGGAATTACATTGAAATTAAATTGAAATTAAACTAGAATTAAATTTGAAATTAAATTTGAATTACATTGAAATTAAAATTGAAATTAAATTTAAATTAAAATTGAAAATGAATTTGAAATTAAATTTAAATTGAGTTTGAATGTAAATTAAAAATGGATTTTTAAATTTAATTGGAATTAAATTGAAATTGAAATTAAGTTGAAATTAAACTGGAATTGAATTTGAAATGAAATTGAAATTGAATTGAAATAAAATTAAAATAAAATTGAAATTAAATTAAATTGAAATGAAACTGATATTAAATTAGGGACCGAATGAATTATTAAATTATTTATTTTAATTTTAATTAATTGAAAAAAAAATTGCTTTCTTAGAAATGCAGTATTTATTAATTCTGAGTTCAGGTTTACGTGTTCCAGGGTCTACGCCACAAGTTACGTTTCCCCCAGGCGCAGGACATGATCGCTATGAAGAGACCTTCAATGGTCCAACGACATACGCGGAGCCATACGTTGAACGATATGGACTTAAAAGTGATTTTGGAAGTCGAGAGCCATTACATCCCACACCACCTCGGCCGGGTTACGTGCCGACTTTGGGTCAAACACCGCCGACAAGTACACAAGGTTCCGTAATGATGGTCTACGGATTACAGCCCGATAAAGTCAATACCGACAAACTCTTCAATCTTTTCTGTCTTTACGGCAATGTCACAAAGGTGTGTTCACCAACAAAAAAAAAACAAAAATTGGCAATTATTCTTTCTGATTTCTCTCCTCTGTCGAAATTACACATTTCCAATATCCCCGAAAATTTATGAGAACGTTCGAATAAAACGAAATTAATTTTTGCTTTAATTCTGCAGGGTTGCCAGGGGTCAGGGAATTCCGGAAAAAGTCAGGGAATGTAAAAATTAATCAGGAAAAAGCAGAAAAGAGAATTTTTATTTTAAAGTACTGCACTGGAAAAAAATTGACTTGAATCAAATAATATTTATTGGAGTCAATTAAATATTGTCTTGAATCAAATAATATTTATTGGAGACAATTAAATATTTACTTGAATCAAATAATATTTATTGGAGACAATTAAATATTTACTTGAATCAAATAATATTAATTGGAGACAATTAAATATTGTCTTGAATCAAATAATATTTATTGAAGTCAATAATTTACTTGAATCAAATAATATTTATTCGAGTCAATTAAATATTTAATTGATAATAGTCAATTAATCGGTTATTTGAGTCAAATAGATTTTTTTTCCAGTATAGAAAAAGTTAAATACTTAGAATTCATGAGAAAATTCTGAAATTCGGTGCTTTTTTCGTTTGCCTCATAAACTATAAAATTACCACAAATTCTAATAAAAAAAACCTTCAAATTTTTTTATTTCTCGCAATAATTTTTTTTTAAAGAACTTCATTCTTGAAGATCATAAAATTATTACTCGGAAATTATTAAATAAAGAATTTTACTCAAAAAATTCAAAATTAATTAAGTTTTAAAAGAGTTACGTTTACAATTTTCATAAATAGTTGAATTTCAAAATGTTTCAAATTGATATTTTCGAAGATTCGAATTTGGAATTAGTTTAAGTAGAATTTTTTTAAACTTCGTTTTTTGGAAAATTATAATTCAAATTCTTTTGAAAATAGTTTAAATTAAATAATGTTTAATAATGATACAAATAATTGATATAGAAAAAAATTCTCCGAATGTTATTAAAACAAATTAATTTAGAGAAAAATTCTATGAAAATTATTAAAAATAATCGATTTAACGAAGAATTTTGGTTAAAAAGTGTAAAAAAAGAATTAAATTTTGAAGAATAGTTACAATAGTTAAAATTTAAATTATCATAAGAATAACAAAAATTATTCTCCTAAATTCAATTATTTTTCAAATTTTTAATAATATTCACTATTAAAAATTTTTTTAAATAAATTTCTTTGCAAAAATTCAATTATTTTCAAAAATAACCAAATTCTTTTTTAGAATTAAATTCTAAAAAACAATCACTTACTCAATAAATTATTTGTCTTTAATATTTAAACAATTGAATTCTTGTAGAATTCGCTAATAAAAATTTATATAAAAATTCAATTATTTCAAAAAAAATTATTAAAATTCTTGTCAAAATTTCAATTATGGAAGAAAATTTCCATAATTCAATGAATTTCAGTACTTATTATTTGAATAAAATTTTCCAAAAGAAATTAATTGTTTATAAAAATCTTAATAAAATTCTGCCCAAATATTTAATTATTTTCATAAATAATAAAAACTTTACAGAAATTCAATTCTTTTTATTAATAATAAATTTAAATTAAGTAAATAAATAAATTTAATTATTAAATTTCAATTATTTCTAATACAATTCCAATCGATTTTCATTGATAAAATTCTTTTTCATGAGAATTAATTTCTAAGAAACGTTCAATAATTCAAGAAATTATTTACTTTTGTATTTAAATAATTAATTCTTATTGAATGCATTTTTAATAAAATTTTGATTTAAAAATTAATTACAGTTAAAGTTTTAGATAATAATTGAATATTGAAAGCATAATTTGAATTCAGTTATTTAAAACAAAATTATTCTTCTAAATTTTATTAAAATTCGTCAAAAAATTCAATGATCTAAAAATGTTTTGATAAAATTCTTCATGAGAAATATATTATGAGCGCGGTTTTAAAAAAAATTGAATTTCGAAAAGGCCCGAAAAATTAAACTCTTCGAAAATTTAAATTTTTTATACTATAATATTAACTAACAATTCGTTATAATTTTAAAATAGTTAATTTTTTAAAAAGTTTAATTCTTTTTTATTTGAAATTTTTATTCTTTATTGAATATTTAATAGAAGAATTTCCGAATAATCGAAGTTTCGTAAAATTTAATTGTATACAAATGGACTTAGAAATTTCTGGAAAAACTGTTCTGAAAATTATAAAAAATATTCGAGTTTCTGATAAGTTTTCTTTTGTTATATATAGAAAAGTAAAAATGATTAAATATTTTTAAAAAAAGAGATTATTAAGTTGGAATTCTTAAAACGCCAAATTTGCTTATTTAATTAAATATATTTATTGATAATATTAAATATTTATATTAAGTTATTTATTCTTTTTCAAAAAGAGTATTTGGTTTATTTAAACATTCGAAACTTTAGGGATAGAATAAAATTCCCGTAGAATTTCGAAATTAATTTTCAAGAACATTTCAAAATATAAAAATGAAATTGTTTTTTTTTTTGACGTAAAAATTTTTATAAGACGATTCAAGCAAGGAGGAGTTCTATAAGAATTGATTTTCAAAAAAAAAATGTTTCAATTGTCTGTTACAGGTGAAATTCTTAAAAACAAAGGAAGGTTGCGCGATGATCCAAATGGGAGACAGCATAGCTGTTGAAAGGTGTTTGCAGAATCTGAACAATGTCACAATTGGTACGGATGGCAAACTTCAATTAGGATTCTCGAAGCAAGCTTTCCTTTCGGACGTCACAAATCCTTACATTTTACCGGACAAGACAGCCAGTTTCAAGGACTTCACAGGAAGCAAGAACAACAGGCTAGTTGCTTCAATTACTGTCAACTAGTTTCATAGACTGATATTGCGATTCTTTATTTTACCACATTTTTTTTTTGCTCCTCTCTTTCATTTTACCGAATTTTTGTTTTATTTCGACTTTTTTGCTTTTCCTAATTTACTCAACTTTTTGTCTTAATATTTTCTTCTTTTACTTTATTAATTTTTATTTTACAACTTTTTTTTATTATACAACTTTTTTTTACCAATTTTTTTCTTTAACCTTTTATTATCACAAATTTTTATGCTTTTCTCTAATTTTCGTCTCATCGCGAGGACGAAATCCACAATGTTTTTTAAAACGAAAACCAAAAATAATGGGACAGTATTTTTATTTTATATTGTAAATAATGTTTTTAATAATTATATTCTTAGTAATAACTAATTTCGTAAAAATTAAGGGATGTGAAAATTAAAGATGAATTTAATTTGAAAAAAAATTCTTTTTTGATTTTTCGTTTTTTAAAAACGTTGCGGACTTTAACTTCGTTCTTATTTCCAATGGTGAACAAAACAAAGTAAAAAATTTGAATTTAGAGAAACAAGTTGAAAATAAAGGCAAAACGTGAAATTAATTAAAAAGTGAAGCAAAAATGAAATGAGTATTTTCTTCTCGACAGGTTTTTAAATCCAGCGATGGCCAATAAAAATAGGATACAGCCACCGTCGAAGATTGTTCATTTCTTCAATACTCCACCTGATCTAACTGAAGAAACTGTGAATCGCGTCTTTGTGGAACGAGGCATAGAAGCACCGACAACAGTCAAGCTATTTCCTCTGAAATCTGAACGGTCGTCGTCCGGTCTTATTGAATTCAGTAGTGTCGGTGTTGCGGTAGCTGCCATAATGGAGTGCAATCACACCGCCCTCGAGAATAGCAGTAAGTTGCCATTGTTTACACAACTTTTCTCTCTCTTCTCTCTATAATAATCCAAAAGTCAGAAAAGAAAACAATGCCAACGAGAAATATCTCTTTATATATATATATATTTGTCCCACTCTTCATTATTACTATTATTATTTTAAATTCACTATATTAGGGAGAAAATCTTTCTATACACATTAAATGCAATTTGCAAGAAAATAATCTTCATTTTCTGTTAGTCGAGAAACAAGTTTCTTCTCATTTTTCATTATTTAAATATTTTTAATATTTTAAATCTCTTTCAACTCTTTCATTAACTGCAAGATGCGCAAAGAGGAAAAATTTACAAATTTTATTAAAAAATGTTTTTTTTACTTTTACTGTATCATTTGATAAAATAGTCTTTGTTTATTAACATTATTATGTATATATATGTGTGTGTGTTGTTGAGAAAGCTTTTCTTTTCATTTTACTCTTGAAAAGTTTATGTGTTTGCTTGAGACATTTTTTTTCATATAGTTGCAGTTTATGTTTGCAATAAAATTTTTCATTTTCTTGGCTTAGGAGTTTTCTCCATTCAAGGACAGAAAATTTTTTTTTAAATATTAAAAAATATAATATATATAATTGGAAAAATAATTTAATTTTAGCTTTTATTCAAGTAGAGAAAAAAAATGCTATTTCCAGATTCTCCAATAGGATTTCTTGTTAATTTTTCCGTTTCTTTTTTAAATTAGTTTTCCTTTTGTAATATTGTTTTGGTCTCTTATTCCTTTTTCTCAATTCTTTTTTCTATTTTAGTCTCTGTTCCTTTTTTTCTCTTTTAGTCTCTCTATTCTTTTTTTTCTATTTCAGTCTCTCTACTCTTTTTTTCTATTTTAGTCGCTATTATTATTTCTATTTTAGTTTAAATATTGTTATTGAAGTTTTAAACGAATTGTAATACGTAACCTTGAGGTATTTCTATTTCTGACAATATTTTCTTTTTAAAGGACTTAATTCTTCGGGAACTATTGCAGAATTATTAATTAGAAATTATTAGGAAATAATTTTACTTTAATGTTTAATGTTTCACTCGGGTGTCTTTAATTATTATAAAACGAAGTTGATATATAATTATATTTATAACTTCGAAGTTGTCGAATTTGGTTTAGAGAAAAAGTCAAAATTGTATGAGGGGAAAGAGACATTTTGTAGGAAAAAAAAGAGTGGAAGACAAAATTAAATTTTATACGGCAAACCTGATACTGTTATTGAATTTTTAAAATTGGTTTTGAGAGGAATATTTCGAAAATAATTGTCATGGAAATGTTTGTTTCTTTTTTTTCTGTTACAGACGGCAAATTCCCTTATATAATGAAATTGTGTTTCTCATCGTCGCGCACCATACCGACGAGTTTCCCACCAAGCAGTGGAAGTGCGTCCAGTAATTCCGCCGGAAATGGCCACACCAAAATGCAGCAAGACTCGGAATAGAACGGCGAGGCCCAGGGCCAGCGTCAGCGTCAACGCCAGCGCCCCTCTCTCGCCCTGCACCAGCTCTGTGCCCCGACGAGTAGCACGGCCCTGCATCCAGCCACGGCGATTACGCTGTCCCCGGTTATGCCTCCCGTGCCTCCACCACTTCCTCCTACGTGTCTCTTGATTGCCACACCAACTCTCTATCCTACGGTGCAACCACCGCCACCCCCGCCTCTTCCAACATTTTGGCACTACTAAATAATTATCAAAACCCAAAAGAAAAAAAAAATAACAGAAACCAGAAAAGAAAATTCCAAAATCTCTCTCCCCAACAAAACAAAAAACAACTTTTCCCCCCAAGTTTTTAATTCAATTACCACACATGGATTTCAAAAAAAAAAAAAAACCACTCTACCGGATTAAAATCCCCTGTGCCGATTTCGACCAGAAGTTCCGGATGATTAGATGTGAAAATCCACTCGTGTGCCGCTCTCTTTAAAAAAAAAAGTCACGAATTTTTCCTTTGCTTTTCTATTTCTGGGGACAAATCAATTTCACCAAAAAAAAAAGCCAATGATATTCCAATGAAATGACTTTTACCCAATATTATTGACAAAATAAAAGCAATGTCTGCAAAACTTGAGTGAAACACTCAATAAAATATCTATCTTGTACAAAGTATCATTTTACAGACAATTTTTTCTCTATCAAACTCTTTCAAATAATTGAACAATCCGATTTTTGACAAACTGCCCAAAAAAAGGAAACTCAATTCTGCAAACATTGCTTCATTTTGGAGTCTTTCGCCGACGCACGATGACTCTAAAAAAAAATAACCCTGAAGAATTTAGCAGTGTTTATCCGACATACCAAAACTGCGATTATCGCCCAATACATATCAGTTGAAAAAAACTGTCCGCAACTCGGAAAATCAGAGAGAGAGAGAGAGCAAGCATCATTAAAAGAGAGAAAGAAAAGCACAAGACAGTAGGAAGTTTCTTGCATATCATTTTTAATTTCCATTCATCGCATCAATTGATATTATAAAACTCCACAATTAGAACCAATTCGATTATATTATTAAACATACGAAACCTAATTTTGTTCTACTATAAAAAAAAAACTTAAAAATTGAATATTACGAAAATATTCCCAAAACTGAATATTATAGCAAAATATTCAATCGAATATTCAAAAAACTGAATATGCAAAATATTCAAACAAAAAAAAAATATTGACTATTCATCATGTAAAAAGCGAATTTTCTTTTTTTAAAAAAACAAAAAAGTGAGAGAAATTTTTTTTTTAGTAAATCGACTTAAAAAGGGGGGGTCAAAATATAAAAAAAAAACCTAGGAATTGTATCGATATCGATGAAATTGGTACGTCATCTAGACTGCTAAACAGAAAGAGAGAAAAAAGAATCTTTAAAAAGGTTTTTACAAAAAAGAAAGAAAACGTAATAAAAATCGATTTTCTCGGAAACTTCGAAGCTGTAGTGTTCAGAGTGCGACGAATCGGTAACACTCTCTGTTTCGCTGTTATAAGAGAAACCAGAAATGCTCGTTCAAATCAGTTTCGAGAAATTGTGAATTGAATTTTATATACAAAAAAAAAAATAATTATTAAATAATAATATCGATGATGATGATTAGTGTTCTTCGGCAATATTTTGTCAGGCCGAGGGATGTTTTATATAAGAAAAGGTTTTAGATCTCTGAAAAATTACGAAGTGAAAACCAGGAAAAAAAACTTGGCCATACGTAAAAAATAGGAGATTTTTTTCGAGTGGGGGAGAATTCAAAAAAAAGAATAAATCTCCCCCCTTAAAAAAAAAGTGCGCGAGAAATATCCGCCAAATTGTCCATTGATTGCAAGAGTGAGAGAAAAAGAGAGAAAGAACGAAAGAGAATGAAAGAATGAGAGAGAGAGAGATCTTTAAAAAAAATTGAAATATTAAACTTTAAATAAGATAAAAAAAACATTTATATTCGAGGCAAATATTTGTTACAAATGCAACTAGGAAATAAGTTGTAAACTTCATAGAGAAAAACTTCATTATAGGGAAATTTTATTTATTTCTTTTTGTTCTTTTGGTTGGCGAAGAAAGATTTTTATCGAATATAATAAATGAATGATTCATCTTTTGCATCGATGTTGGTGTGGGCGGATGTCTTTCGATTTTTCCATCCTCTCGCGTTTATCGAGGATTTTAAGCCTAACGAGGCACTAACTAGCAGTTTCACATTAATCCACCTGCGACGTAACAATTTCAATTTCCGATTTTTATTATTTTCTACATACGTACACGAAATGCAGTTTGCTTTTATGATGCCGTTACAAAGTTTTCGAAGCGGGGCACATGAACCGTCATTAACTTTAATGGTCATTTTGAAAATTTCCAAAGTCATTTTACATTCAAATGAGTTGGAAATATTCATTTATTCATTAACTATATACTTGTTTGAACAATAACTTTTAGCTTGATTTAATATTTTAGTCCATTGTTTTTGTTTCTTTCACTTTTATTTTTATTAAACCATTTCTTTTATTTTTGAAAATTATCATTAATTATTTTGGAAATTATCATTAATTAGTTGGAAATTTTAATTAATTTCACAATTTCAAAATTAATTTCATAAATTCAAATTAATTTCCAATTTTTGATTTAAGAAGTGATTTCTTTTTACGTGCAAAATTCTGTTTTTAGTAAAGACAAATTCTTTTAATTTGGAAAATAATTATTTAGAAATTAATTTCCCAATTTCAATTTTTTTATTTATGGAATAAATTTCTTTGTAAATGAAATTCGTTTTTTTATTAGATGAATTCTTTTACGTATTTGAAAATAATTTCAAATTTTCGATTTAAGAAAAGATTTCCTTCGACACGCAAAGAAAAAGTAATCGTATGAATTTATTGTCTCACGTAATATTAGTGAAATAATTTTATTATTATAATTGTTTTTACAAATAATAAATAATGAATTGGGAACAGTATTTTAAGTTCAACAATAATTATTTCTTGACATGAATAGAAATCATTTCTGATATTTTTCAATTTTTTCTCGTACATTTATTTAAATGTATTTGATTTGAAAATTTCTATTTAAAGAATGTTCTCAAAATACGGTTCAAAGCCCTGTTTTGATTTTTCATGTTTCTTCTTCCTGTTTTTTTTATTATCGAATTATCAATTTACCATATTTTATTATGGACCTAAGTTTCTCTTGATTATCAAAATGACTATGGATTTCGTTTAGCGAGCAGAACATTAAGAACTAAGACAACTTTTTAGCGTTTAAGATTTTAGGACTGGCGTATAATTCATATCATAAAAAGAATTTTTTTTAAATATTTGTGATTTTTGGAGCGCAACGATATTTTCACGAGAGTATCGTACTTGTTCATTCTACCAAAAAAGAATGCTTACAAATTTTATTTAAATGAAAAATAAAATTTTTTCCCCAAATTTATCAATAAATCGACAAAAAAAATGAAGGGAATTTAATTATCTTACAAAAAATGAGTTTGGAATTTTTTTATTAATAAAAAATAAAAAAGAAAGTGAATAAATGTAAAAAAGCTCTAAGTTTCAAATAAAAAACGACGAAATAAAAAAAAATACGAAATATATTTGAAAAGCTTTCCAATTGAAATAAAATAGAAACTACTCTAGATTCGAATTTTATTTTCATTTGTTTCAATTATTTCTAAAGTTTATAAAGTAAAGTGAAAATTCGAATCGAGTTACGATACCCTCATGATAAAAATCGACCTCCAATGTGATGTACTCTAGGTACATAAATATAAATAAACAGCGTTAAAATTAGTAAAAAAAAAGAAAAAAAAGCCGTGAAAAAAGTTCGCATGTCAGCTTATTTTCTGAAGACTTTACCATTTTACATTATCCATGGTAAAGTAAAAAAAAAACAATGGTAGTATACATGACAACGAAGATTGATAAGTTGGGCTGCACATTTTAATTGAGCAACGGACTAAAACTAAAAACGAAAAAAAAAAGAAAAAAAAAACTTTTCATGTTCCAAATCACGACAATGAGTCTTTACATTTAACCCTTTGTACTCATTCACTGAAAGAGAGTAACAAAGTCTGATGAAAAAAAATAAAATAAAACTAAATAAATAAACAAACAAAAAAATGAGCGAATTAAATGAAATGAGATTGAATTGGGGAGAGAAAGACTAGGAAAAAAAAGAGAGCCGCAGAGAAAGAGAGAAAGAGGAAAATGTATATTTATCTCGTTTTTAAGCCTTCTCGAAAAAAGGGGTTCAATAATTGTCAATTTGATTATTAATTCGAAGGGTTAAATTTAAAGTATCTAATTTATAGCATGCATCAGAAGATGTGAAAAATATTTTTAACTGACTTACATTATTACTAAAAGATTTAAAAAATAAAAAAAGGAAAAAAATTTATAAACGACCAGCGCATCACATTTGTAATAAATTCCATTTATATAAATATCAATTTCATTGTAAAACGATTTCATTCGCTCTGTACCAATTTCAATTCATTCTAATAATCTATTTTCAGAAAATATGTATAATTTTCATAAAACTTATTATAGCACAGAAATGAAAAAAAAGAAAGAAATCTATATATATACACAAACACACACTGTGTGTGAATTAATTATACGAGCAAAACTCACTTTTTGCCCGTTTAAGACTTTTGATTTTCTGATGCATGAATTTTACTATGTACAAAAAATCAAATTGTAATTGTAGTAGTTAGACTCTTTAGTGATACAGTATTCTGAATAGAGTATATTACAATTTTTATATATATCATATATATATTCATTACAATACATATATATAATATATATATAAATAAAAAAAAGCGAGGCATAAAAAGAAAATATATGCGAAAAGAAAAATATTTATGCCGATTGTACATCAAACTCGAGGTTGTTAATTGAGAAAAACCTAAATCTTGTGTCGATAATTAACTTGTAAAAGCTACAAACAAAAAAAAAGAAAAATTTCTTTAAATCGTTCTATTACATATCTTCCCCCCCCCTTCTATGTGTATATATTTGCAAAGAAAATAAGAAAGAAAAAAACGGCATGAAGAAAATAAAATTATGCGACGTTTATTCGAATTCTGTAATTATTCTATAAGATAATTTTTATTTATGGTTCCAATTTTGAAAAAATTCGGAACAAATTTAGAATTATTGAACGGTGATTAATGTTTAATTTTTAAGGCATTAGGATAATGTCTGTAGTTAGGTAGATTAGTAGACAGTAGCTACATATCGTTAATATTATTAATTGTTAGTATTGCGAAAACAAAAAAAAAAGGGTATTTTACTGTCAGTGCGCTTTGCTTTCTTTTGTTGTGTTTCTTTATAATCAATTTATCTCAGGGAATTTTTTTTTGTTCTCCATTTCAATTGTTATTCAAAACAGAAAATATGCAATTTGTTTGGTAAAAAACGGTGATTTTTTTAATTTATTAAATTATTGTATTTTTCATTATTTTCTTTCTCATAGAGGAAGAATTGTATTTAATTATTTTATTTAAAAATGAATTTAAATGGAAGTAAAAATTTTGAATTAGTCTAATGAAAATTTCTTTTCTAAGGAAAGGAAAGGAATTTTTTTCGTTTGGCAAAATAAAGCAAAGCGCAACAGCTATTAGCGATCCCAAGTATTACCGGTGAGATACCTGTTCTACATATCAGGTTGTAGGCATCCCAAGACACTATGTGTCATATCAATGTCTCTAGCATTATTCATAATTCCCAGTAAATTTCCAAGTTTATTCGACGAAGCAAAAAAAAAATAATAATAATAAAGAAGAAAATAGTAATTAAATATTTAAAGAAAAAAAAAATTAATAAAAATGTATAGAATGTGTCTCCTTAACGATTTCACTTTTTGCCAGAATTATATCCCTATTGTACGTCTGAGCCGGAAAGGGTCTCTAAGCTCTGTCTTCCCATCGCTGCGTCAAAAGACAAATTAGTTATAATAAGGTTTGTTGACTGTATGCATTATACTTTAAAGATTTCCGAAAGTCTCGTGTCAAAAACAGTCTGACAATGAAATCATTATTGTACATTATACACAAAAAAGAAAGAAAAAAATTCCGAGATGACTAGAAAAAAATGAGTTAAAAATCAAACTCGGATTTTTTTCCCCATTTCAAACAAAAAATAGTGAAAACATTGCCAGTCTGTGATGTCAACAGAGCAACAAAAAAAAAAAAAAAAAAGTAACTAAATGTATTTTAAGGATCTATAGATTTAAAAATCTAGTAACATGATCGCAGACACGATTGAACGCAGGTCACAGTGAGAAAATAAAAACACACACATCGACACAATTACTCTTAAATAATGTAATATGTGTATTATACTGTATGTCGTACGCTGTAATGTTGTTTAAAGAGTTATTTGCGAGTCAATTATCTGTGCCTAGCAGCCCTGCGCACCCTACCAATTGTACCATCGTTTAAAATGAAAAAAAAAATAATTAACAAACAAAAAAAGACAACAGACTAAATTAATAATAAATAAATGAACAACATGAGGCGTGTATTTCGCAAATTTGCACCCTGTATACATAGTTCGCACAATAATCCGTTCCTATTTTGGAATCGACAAATTTTTTTTTTTCGATTTGCCAAGAATGTAATATCTAATATATATAGCAAACACAAAAAAAACCGACTAAATGAAATACAATTATTAAAATTGGCTTTATGGAATTGTTCACTCTTGGAATCCACGCTCTCTTGTCAATTTATATAAGAAAATCATTATTTCTTACTTTGAAAATAATCGAGATGTTCTAATTTCCAAAAATATACTGAGAATTTTCTCAAATATCTCTTTTCTCAATTGAAAATAGTAAGAAAATTTTTGCAAAAACACAGTCTATATTTCGACAAACTAGAAGAAAAGAAAAACATGCGCAAAAATAACATTCGATAACCAATTAATTACTATTAGAAAAAAAAACAATCTGTGAAAACTTATATAAAACATTCGAAAACCAATAACATTTTTTATAAAATATTCGAAAACTATAATATTATCGAAACTAATAGTGACATTTTACAAAACTAATATATATTGGAAACATTCCAAAAAAAAAGAAACAACAAAATTCGAAAAACTAGTAGAAGTACAAACAAGAGGAATAGAAAAATTCGGAAGAATTTAGAAATATTTACATTGAAAACGATTCGCAAAGGACACTGAACAACAAAACGGTATTTATTATCATAAAAACATACAGTTACAGACTTAAAGAAAAAAAAAAAAAAAAAAAAGTGAAAAGCAAAAAAAATATACTAATTAATGGAAAAAAAAAATTCACACCGAAAATGTGTTTTGTAAACGATAAATCATGCAAAATATGTAGCTCGCAAAATTCGTCACACACTGAACTCAACAGCATCATAAACCACACACATTTTCATTGATACAAAACTAACTCTCTCACAATCAAAGCACTAGGATAAACACAATTACTTAGTATGCTTTCAATGAACGAGGCGCTTGTGCGGATGACTGAGTGTGTTTGTTTCGCAGTTTCTGTTCTCGCAATATTGTTGTAGATGTCTTTTTAATTGATTCCAAATAGCTGCTACTATGAATTATATTTCTTTCATATTTTGAAAACAGGAAACAACCATTATTTTTGATTCATGAAATTTGAAAACATGTTTTTGCTTGACAAAAAAAATACATGCCTTTGATATTATTCGCTTGCTTGTTAATGTTTATCGATAATTATTATTTTCTACGATTATTCAATTTAAGTTGTTATTCATTTTAAGACAATGAATTTCATTGATTTTTCGATAAATTTATTTATCAGTTTGTTTTGTCGACAAATTTAACAGTTGATTTAACAATCAATTGATTTGGCAATTGATCAACTGATTTCTCAATTAATTTATCAATTAATTTATCAACTGATTTATCAACTGATTTGTCAATTAATTTATCAACTGATTTATCAATTAATTTATCTGTTAAATTATCAACGATTTGAAATCGTTTCTTTTTCGATGTCCTACTATCGGCAATTATTATTTCATATTATTATGAGTCCATTTTATTTTCATTTTCACTATTTTTATCATTAACTATCACGATTCGGATATTATCTCAAATTTTATCTATTTTAACAAAAAAAGACTTGCTGCACGAATAATTTTCTTAAAATCATAATTGCAATGAAGAGGAATTTTCCAAAATGATAAATACATTAATTGAACATCAAAATGAATTTAGAAAAAAAAATTCTTATCCAAAAATTAACTTCTCATTGTTAAAGTGATTAATTACGAAAATTTTATGCCTGCGCTGAATATTTATTTCTCTCGCTTTAAAGCTATTTTTTTTGTACACAAATTTTCTCCCCTCAAATTTAATTTTTTTTTACAAATTAACTTCGATTCTTCAATCGAAGATATTATTCTCATATGTTATTTGAACAAAAAAATTCATCATCAGAAAAAAAATATGTGTATTGATGTGAATGTCAGTTGATACTGAGGAGAGAAAGGATATTTAACACAAAAAAAGAAACTAATCCATGAGACAACAAAAAAAAACGTCTCTGGTAAAAGACATACTAAATAAAGATAAAAAAAACAAATAATAATAATATTAATAATAATAATAATGAAAAAAAAATAAAAGTTGCTGTATAGTAATCGCCATCGTTTAGTGATGTAGAGAATATTCTTTAATTTTAATTATTAATTATAATGGAAATATTATAAGTTTATTATGAACAATATCACAATACAACACTGTAACACTTAATTATAATAACAAAATATTTACTTGTGCATATTTACATAATTGTGGAGTCACATCATTAAAACATTATATACTACTCAAAAAATATATTCAATTGTCAAAAGACTCAATTAATTGACACCCACACCAAAAAAAATTCATACCCACTCCAATGAATATACTCTTAGTGAGACACTTTTTGAAATTGTCGGTTGATTCTTTGAAAATTCTCCCACTTTTCTTTTTTTTCTTCAAAAAAAAAAACTATTAAACATTGAAGAACAACTTCTTTGCAATATTACAATTTTTTCTGAGAAAAAAGAATTTTCAAGTCTAAAGTAATTTTTTTCGACTGAAATATAAACGAGTCAGATTAAAATTACATTCTCAAAAAATTCTCCTAATTTTTTTTTTATCATTTTTAATACCCTTTTTAAAATAAAAACTAAACTGTGAATTTTTCTAAAATCAATAAATCCAATCTCACAAAGTGTTCACTTGAAAATAAAAGAAAACCTCATTTAAAACTCCAAAACATTTCAAAAACAAAACTACTGTAAGATTTGGAAATTTTTTTTTTCTTTCTCAAATCTATTCAATGTTAATAAAAAAAAGAACTATTTTTTATAATAATTTTTAAACATATTTATATTTACTATGATTTAAAAAAAAATAATACTCTCAAGTATTTTATTTATTATTTTTTTTTTACTTTCTTTTTTTCAATTACCACTTCTGATATATTTTCAAAACAGGAAATAAAGATAACTTTTCTGTTGGATTCCATAGTAATAAAAGCATATTAATTTTGCAAAGTTAATTTTTTTTGGAACAATTTAATAATAATAATAATGAAAAAACAGTCAATTACAATGGAAACAATTTTTCTGGAAATATATTTATGATCATAAAAAAATTGAGAAATAAAAATTTTTAGAAAGTAAAAATAAAAGTGTCAAGATTCTTTTCTACTGGGGCATTAAAAAAAAGGTAATTATCATACATACTATTTTTTTCATTAAAAAAAATGTCTTGTCAGTGAGGGAATATAATTGAATTTGAAAAAAGTGCATTATTTGAAGGATCTTTAATTAAATAAATTCAGTTCGTATTTTGTAAAAACTGTGGCTATATATTTTTTTATTTATTTACAACTACGTAAACAATATAATGTATATAATTATAATAATTTATCGATGCAAAAATATGAAATACATAAGATGCCTTTCCAAAGTACATTTACCAAATTGAATCGTCAGTCGTTAAACATTTATAATACACCATCTCTCCTATAAAATATAATTCGATAAAAAAATCGAAAATATAAAATATTTCAATATATAATATTTTGTTTAAAAAAAAATAGTTTCCCTAAAACGTAATTAATCTCTTCCACCTATATTCTCCTTTCGTCGTTTTTAAAACGTTTCAAATTTGAATTTTCGAAATTAGAAATTTAGAGAAGTTGAAAAATTAGAAATGATAAAAATTTCAAAGTTAAAAAATTAAAAATTAAAATTAAGAAGTAAAAATAGAAATGGAAATAAAAATAAAAATAGAAATAAAAATAAAAATAAAAATAGAAATAAAAGTAAAAATTAAAATTAAAAAATTAAAAAGTTAAAAGATTGAAGAACGAAAAAATTGAACGATAATAATAGAAAGATTACGAAATTATTGAATTAAATATAACTAAATCAGGAACGTAATGATAATTTCGTCAAAAAGATAAAGAACTTTGGAAAGACGAAACTTGCGTTTGCTTTCATTGAAAGCAGTTCCTGAATGTTGTTATCAATGTTCACTTTGAGTGAATCGTTAATTATGAAATTTGAAACTTTCGAGTTCGTTAGACCGGAAGATGCGTTCACTATGTATTTAATAGCAATTAGCATATGCAAGGAAGAAGTTTATCGTGCCCTTTCAATGCCACGCAAAGCTTGACTCGGTACTCCTGGCGGTAATGCTGCTGGTTCACCAGCTCTCGCTTCCAGATCTCCACTCGCAGCTTCCGAGTCTCTAAAGCGCTTGTATTTCCCTGATAAATTATATCAAGTTTCCTTTTACAAAATTTCAATTTCAAAACTACACATAGTAATTTACCTAATTATTATTATTATTATTGTTTGCGAACAAATTTTTACTGTTTAATTCGATAAAATACGAGATTGTAAAATCTAATTAATTATATCGTAACTATTTTTGATTGACTAGTGTAAAAATTTATTAGTAATTATTATTAATACCACACTGAAAAAAAATCAAATTTATTTTAATAAATAAAAAATTCTTCGAATAATTCGAACTTCTTTCGAATTATTTTATCACGAATTAAGAAAAAAAATGAATTCTTTCATTAATAATTTATTGTCAAAAAAATATTCACTTGAACAAAATATTATTTATACGAATTAAATAAATTTTTTTCGAACCACTAATTTTAGTGTTTAGAGAAAATATTTAATTAACTTAAACAGGGTTTG
The DNA here is from genome assembly GCA_032872475.1 of Leptopilina myrica (nomen nudum). Lineage (NCBI taxonomy): Eukaryota > Metazoa > Arthropoda > Insecta > Hymenoptera > Figitidae > Leptopilina > Leptopilina myrica (nomen nudum). Next base: position 10,270,616 of record CM065459.1, read on the forward strand.
CACTCGGCTACTAAAATCTACTCTTTAACAATTTTTCCAACGATTTACTATTTTTTATCAATTTAAATTTATTTGAATTAATTTAAATCAATTATTTAAATAATTTAATTCTCGTAGAACTTTCGCATAAATATTGACTTAAAAAAGAATTTTAATTAAAATACTAGAAAAAATTGACTATTAAAAGAGTTTGGAAATTTCAGAAATAATTCATTTTTAAATTTAATATTAAAAGAATTGAATTCTTAAGAATTGTATTTAATTTTTTTTCTAAATAATAAATAATAGGAATTGAAAATAAAATTGAATACCTTTTAAAATTAAATTTTTCTGAAAATTCCAAACTCCTCTAATAGTCATTTTTTTCTGAAATTTTAATTTTGTAAACCCGTTTATACAAAAATAAATAAATAAATTCAATTATTTTCATAAGAAATAAAATTTTTCCTTAGACTTAAATTATTTTAGAAACATTAATAAAATCCTTCCTAAAAATTCAATTGTTTTGAGAATTTACATAAAATTCTTTAAAAGAATTCAATTTTATTTTTAAAAAATAAAATTCTTCGCAAAAAGTCAATTATTTGAAAAAAAAAATTTTAGAACAATTCAATTATTTTTATAAATAACAAAATTCTTCCAATAATTCAAACTTCTTTCGACTTAATTTATAACAAATTAAGAAAAAAATTCAATTCTTTCATTAATTTTTTATTCAAAATAATTGAATTCTTTTATTAATTCTTTTAAAATAATTTAATTTTCGCAAAAAATTTACTATTTAAAAAAAGTTTAATTGTTTCAAAGGATTTATTAAAATTTTTTTCAATAATTGAATTTTTTTCGAAATATTTTATAACGAATTAAAAAAATTGAATTCTTTCATTAATTTTTTTGAGAATAATTGAACTTTTGCAAAGATTATATTATTTAAATATTAATTTAATTGTTTCGATAGATTTATTAGAATTTTAGCAAATAATTGAATTTTTCCGAAATATTTTATAACGAATTAGAAAAAATGCAATTCTCTCTTGATTTTTTTTAAATAATTGAATTGTTTCGAAATATTTTATAACGGATTAAAAAATTGAATTCTTTCATTAATTTTTTTTAAACAATTGAATTAAATTGATTAAAAAAATTGAAATTCGTTCATTAATGTTTTTTAAATAATTGAATGTTCGGAAAAATTTTACTATTTAAAAAATAATGTAATTTTTTCAAAGGATTTATTAAAATTTTTTAAAATAATTGATTTTTTCGAAATAATTTATAACAAATTTAAAAAAATTGAATTCTTTCATTAATTTTGTTGAGAATAATTGAACTTTTGCAAAGATTATATTATTTAAAAAATAATTAAACTCTTATAAAGAGTTATTAATGTTTTAGAATACAATTGTATTTTTTTAAAAATATTTTACAACGAATTAAAAAAATTTAATTCTATCATGACTTTCTTTAGAAAATATTTGAATTTTTGTAAAGATTGTATTATTTAAAAATATAATTGAACTCTTGTAAAGAGTTATTAAAGTTGTGGAAAGAAATTTTTTTTTGTAAAGTTTAATAAAACATTGTTAAAAATAATTGAATCATTAAACATAATCGTATTTTGAAAAATTTTGAATTAAAACAATAATAATAAATTTTTCCAAAAATTTAGAATATAAAATATCACCAGAATGAATTAATATTTTTTGTTGAAATCAAGAAAGTAAAATAAATAATTAATTTTTTGTGATAACTCTGAATAAAAATTTTTTGCACAATGAATCTATTAAAATGAGTTTTTTAATAGTCAAATTGAATTTTCCGAAAAATGTATTTACTATTCTTTTTAAGTTTTAAAGCCATTTTTTTTCTAAAACTACATCTTTCAAAAAATAATTAGTCAGTGCAAAGCTTACTTGAATAAAACATTGTTTAAAGCAAGTACCATTTCATTTACTTGACTAAAAATTATATTTCATGTAAATAAATATTTTTTTCATGTAGATAAATATTTATTTGAAACAAAAACAAATAAATGTTCATTTGACACAAATAAATATTTATTTAACAATAGACAAATAATTTTCTATTTGAATGAAATTTTTTTCTCAGTGTGGTTTTTATTTATAGAAAAATTCCTCTATGAGGAAAGAGTCTAATAAGTAAATATATTTTTTTTAAACTCACTGGCAAGACGAATCATCGTAACTCCCCACCAGATGCTCCAACCCCATCCAACAAGGCAAAACAATATGGTAAAAAGTTGACCAACTCCCACGAATAAATTTACAACAAAAGCGCCAAATCTTGCTTTTCCACTTGCTACAGGAGAAAATCTCGGCTGGCCAACGCAAAGATTAAACAATCCACTCCAAAAAGTTCCTATCCAATTAATTTTCAAACAACATTTTTTTATTAATATTTCATTTATTTTGAAAAATAAAAAAAGTAATAATAAATATTTCTCAGATAATAATATTTATAAATGATTAATAAATTATAATTCGTATTTATAAAATTTGAGAGAGTTTTGCCTGAATTAAATATTGTCTTTTACTATAAACGACGATAAAATAAATAGTAAACTATTTATTTATTTTATTTATTATTTTTTGGTTAATTACTATTTTGATATTTTAATATTCCATTAATTATATTGAAAAATATTATTAATTATAAAAATAGTAATAATAATAATAATAATAGCTTTTCTTTATTCTTTACCACGATAAAGTGAGATAACTTTTTTGGCAAATTTTTCGTTAATTTCTATTATATTATAATAAATAGAAAATAAATAAATATTATTTAAAAAATAGGACTCACCAGTTCCAGGTATTAATAAATTCCATACAAAACAAAACCATGCGAGAGGAGTGGGAAGACAAGGAATTGCTCCACGCATTAATGAATTGTGCTCGACCAGAACGTCAGGAAGTTTGGGCCTCAATTCCTGTAAATAATAATTCATTTTAGAAATCAAGAGAATATAATTTTATTATTATTAAAAATACCCCAAGATCAGTATTTTGTATAGAAATATATTTACAAACGTTAGACTAGCTATTTTCCACTAATTATTAGTTAAGTATAAATAAAAAAAAGTTAATTACCAATGAATAGAAAAAATAAAATTTTTAATTTAAATAAAATAATTGTCTCAAGTTTAGAAACATTTGGTACTAAAAACATTTGGTAATAAAACACTGTTTACTTAAAATTATCAAATGGCAACGAATTGACACCAAAAATGTGGATCAAATAAAAAATTGATCCAGATTTTTGTCATCAATTTGATTCACTTTAGTATCAATTTGCCACTTTCAAGAAAACTCTGAACCAAAAGAAGAATATAAATATTTGTAACCTATTGTTTTTATTATCGTTTTTTTTTTTTTGCTAAATTGACTCGGTAACTTGGATAACATTTATCTTAAATTTAATATCACTTAATTAATTAATTAATTTAGTTATTAAAAATATTATTATGACATTTACCTTAAATTCTATTCTAATGAATTTAAAAATAATTTATTTGATTCAAATAACCGATTAATTGACTATTATCAATTAAATATTTACTTGAATAAAATAATATTTTCTGGAGTCAATTAAATGGCATTTAAACCAATAATTTCAGTATTTAAAGCAAACATGAATTGAATTTATGTTTAAATTAATTGAATTACGAATTTCGAAAAGAGCTCAACTCTGAAAATCGTAAGAGTCATTTTCACTGTCTTTTGTTTTTTTTAAAAATGACCCTTACGGTTTTTAGAGTTGAGCCCCTTTCGAAATTCGCGATTCAATTATTTTGATTCAATAATTCGGTTTAATCATTTTTAATATTCGATTCAGTTAAATATTTCTTTGATAATACTCAATTAATCGGTTATTTTGAAACAAAATAAGTTTTCGTTCAGTGTGTTTAATTAATTTTTAATATACTTTGTATGCAATTTTATTTAAATTGAAAAAAAAATATTACCTCTGAAACGGGAGGTGCAACGACACTTGTAATACTGTGCTTGGCACGTATACTTTTCCTCCGTTGCTGCGCATTGTTATTTTCTTTATTAGAACGTTTGCATTTGCAGTTGGCAAATAATCTTCTACATAAGGCACCAAATCGGCGTTCAGGTGGACAACAAGGTTTACTCTCAGCGGGCGCAACTCTCGCTTTTCTTATGCACCACTTTCTCTCCTTCCAACGAGGGCATCTGAAACATTTATTCACAATTTATAATAAGCAAAATTTCTAAATATACATTTTTAGTTTTATTTACAATAATTATTTAACATAATTAAAATAATAATTATTACTTATAATAATAATGAATAATTATAATAATAATTAATAATTATAATAAAAATTAATAATTATAATAATAATTATAGTAGAAATTATAATTATTAATAAATTTATAATTTATAATCTATATTAATAATCGTTATGTTTCGTTAATCTGTTCGCAGTTTGAAAATAGTTGTTGTTTGCTTATTTTTGTATTCCAACTTTTTTAATAATTGTTCTTTTTAATTTTTTTTTCAATTTTATACCTAATTAATGTCATAAAAATCATTAAAAGTTTTGCGAAAAGAATTTCAAAATGTATAGCAATAATTAAATTGTTTTCACAAAGTTTAACATAATTTTTTTAAAATAATTTAATTCTTTTGGAAGAAATTTTTAAAATTTACTTTCAACATAATAAATAACAATTGTATTCAATCGAAAAATGTTATGAAATATTGTTAAAAATAAATTTATTCTGTTGAGAAAACTTATTAAAATGCTATGCAATGAATTTACTATTTAAAAAAATAATTCAATTTTTCCGAAGAATTTTATTAGTAAATTTTTGAAAACAATTGAATTTGATTAATATTTTTCAAAAATTATTTTATTCTTTCGAGAAATTTTACTATAGAATTAAATTAAAAATAATTGCATTCCTTTATATGAAGAATTCCATTCACAATAAAATAATTAAATTCTTGCGAAGAATTTTATTAAAAATTTTCAAAAATTTTAATAGCAAAATTGAAATATAAAATTCGTCTGACTAAATTAAATCTTTACTACTGAGACGAATAATTGATTGACTTGAATAATATATTGTCTGACCGTAAATACTTTCACTACTTGTGCTGCACTACTGAGTTAACTTTACATTATCGCCATTATGTCTGACCAAAATTGATTCGTACTACTGTCACTTATAAAGAGCAATAAAGCTTACCATTTTATTCTATACTACTGAATTTTTATTGAATTTTCTCAATGGATTTTTATTATAAAATTATTTTGAAAATAATTATGAATTCCACAGAATAATTTTATAACTTCTGAAAACAAGCTCAATTCTTTTAAGAAATTTTATTAAAATTCTTATTTTCAGCGAAGCACTTTATTATATTAATTGTAAAACTAATAAAATAAAAATTTTTATTGTTTTGAAGAAAATTTGAATTTTATCACGGAATTTAATTAAAATTGTACTGAAAATAATTCAATTCTTCTATATAAACGAATTTTACAAAGAAAATTGTAAAAATTTTACTTTATATAGTAAATAGCAATTTACACTAATTTATTAGTGAAATTTAATAAATTAAAAAAAAATTGTCGCAGTCACCAATAAAAATTTTGTCTCTGCTAATTTATTAGTAAATTAACTAATTCTAAAGCAAAAAGTCAGTCACTAATTTACTAATAACAGTAGTTTCAAAATATTTTATTATTTGAATTCCGTTAAAATAATTTTCTTATAAACATACTTTCATATAATTTTTTAGTAGAATTGATAATTTTCCAAAATGTTTAAAAATTTATAAAATTTTGTGAAAATAATTGAAAATTAGTAAAGGTTTGTTAAATAATTGAAAATTAGTAAAATTTTATTAAATAAATGAAAATTAGTAAAATTACGAGAAAATAATTGAAAATTAAGAAAATTTTGAGAAAATAATTGAAAATTAATAAAACTTTGAGAAAATAATTGGAAATTGGTTAAATTTGGAGGAATTAATTTGAAATTAATAAAATTTTCTGAAAATAATTAGAAAGTAGTAAAATTTTGATTAAATAATTGAAAATTATTAAAATTTTGTGGAAATAATTTGAAATTAGTAAAATTTTGTTAAATAATTGAAAATTTATAAGATTTTGTGAAAATAATTGAAAATTAATAAAACTTTGAGAAAATAATTGAAAATTAGTAAAATTTTGTGAATAAATTGAAAATTAGTAAAATTTCGAGAAAATAATTGAAAATTAGGAAAATTTTTAGAAAATAATTAAAAATTAATAAAACTTTGAGAAAATAATTGGATTTTTAGAAAAAAATATATGACAAAAATAAAAAAAAACTTTTTGAAGAATTTTAATTACAAACGAATAAAAATAAACGATTCCTGCAAAATTTTAATTATAATACAAAAAAAGTCAGTTACTAATTCTCTAATAACAGTAGTTTAAAAATATTTTTAATTTGAATTCCGTTAAAATAATTTTGTTATAAACATATTTTCATATAATTTTTTAGTAGAATTGCAAATTTTCCAGAATAATTGAAAATTAGTAAAATTTTATGAAAATAATTGAAAATTAGTAAAATTTTGTGGAAATAATTTGAAATTAGTGAAATTATGTTAAATAATTGAAAATTAGTAGAATTTTGTGAAAATAATTGAAAATTAATAAAACTTTGAGAAAATAATTGAAAATTAGTAAAATTTTATTAAATAATTGAAAATTAGTAAAATTTCGAGAAAATAATTGAAAATTAGGAAAATTTTTAGAAAATAATTAAAAATTAATAAAACTTTGAGAAAATAATTGGATTTTTAGAAAAAAATATATGACAAAAATAAAAAAAAACTTTTTGAAGAATTTTAATTACAAACGAATAAAAATAAACGATTCCTGCAAAATTTTAATTATAATACAAAAAAAGTCAGTTACTAATTCTCTAATAACAGTATTTTTAAAATATTTTTTATTTGCATTCCGTTAAAATAATTTTGTTATAAACATATTTCCATACAATTTTTTAGTAGAATTGCAAATTTTCCAGAATAATTGAAAATTAGTAAAATTTTATGAAAATAATTGAAAATTAGTATAATTTTGTGAAAATAATTTTAAATTAGTAATTAATAAAACTTTGAGAAAATAATTGAAAATTAGTTCAATTTTGTGAAAATAATTGAAAATTAATAAAATATTATGAAAATAATTGAAAATCAATAAAACTTTGAGAAAATTATTGAAAATCAATAAAACTTTGAGAAAATTATTGAAGATTAATAAAACTTTGAGAAAATAATTGGATGTTTAGAAAAAAATATATGGCAAATATAAAAAAAAACTTTTTGAAGAACTTTAATTACAAACGTATAAAAATAAACGATTCCTGCAAAATTTTAATTACAAGTCAAAAAAATTAATTTACTTTTTGTGAAGAAAATTGAATAGTAAAATTTTGATAAAATAAATTGCAAGAATTAGGTTTTTATAAATATTCAAATGCAATTTTTCGAAAATATTTGAATTTTTTAAACAAATTTTTAAACAATTTAAACACCAATCAATTTTTTAATGATTAAAAATTAAATTTTTTGATAATTATTCATTTTTCCAAATTTTATTAATTATTCTAATTTTCTAATTTAAACTTTTTTAAATTATTTATTTTTTATAAATTTTATTAATAAATTAAAAATGGTAGATTGTCAAATTGATTAATTTCTAATTTTCTACTATATTTTTATTACTAAAATTTACTAATTAAAAAGCAAAAATTCAGCAACATTTTCAATTTAGTAAATATTTTCATTTTTTATACTATAATTCAAATTTGGAGATTAAATTGAAGACTAATTTCAAAAAAAGGAAAAAAAAGTGAAAAGAAAATGAATTCCTCACCTGCATGCAGCTTTAAGCCTCGACCATCGTCCAGGACCCTTATCCTTATTGCCCCTGGGAGCTGGTGTCAATTCAGCTTTTGATATTGTTCTCAATTGTGTTCTGGGCCAAAATTTCCCCTTGAGATCCCTCCGACAAGCGAGACACTTCATGCCTGGCCAACACTTGCAATATCTTCCCAAGGACTTTCTCCAGCGAGTCGCTAATTTCTCCTGTCCTCCTCCTCCTCCTCCTCCGCCTCCTTCAACGTTTCCAGGTGCCGTCAATACACTGAAATCGAATATAAGGTGTGTCAAAGCTCTTAGTATTATTAAAAGGCACCTTGGATAATTTTTTTATTGATCTTTATGCCAAATTGATGATAATGATAATAGGGACTCCCGCATATATATATAATATATCGCGCAAATCTCGCGAATATGCTTGCACCTATATAGGTTCCGATTAAAATGATGAAAATCAAAATCTATATGACTCGCGTGATTAATAGTCAGTCTCTCATGGTCGTAAATAAAAGCGGCTTTTAATTCAAGCAATTTCTATACAATATTCAGAACAACAAAAAATGTTATTTTACACTGCGAATAAATTATTATTTCTATTCAGATAAAACATCCTCTAATGACTTATGCTATTTTATTTATTTTGTTAATATTTTTTTTATCTTTTCTTTCTATTTATTCTTTCAATTTATTATTCAGATTTATTCTTCCATTTATTGTTTAATTTAATATTTGGGGCATTTCATTCCAAATCGTTTCACTGACAAAAAACAATCGCAAGGAGAGCGATTTTCTAATAATTTTTATTATATAACAATTTAATTATTTATAATATATTATGTACTGATTCGAAAGAGAATTTCATTAACTTTCTATTTCTATTTTTATTTTTCAAAATTGAGCTCATTTTCGTAGAGAAAATAGAAATAGAAAGTTAATGAAGAAAAAATTATATTAAAATACTTTTTTTGAAAGAGTAATTTTAATAAAATTGGTTGTCATTTTTAAAAGTTCAACTATTCTCAATTTTTTCAATTAATTGATAACTTCGAAAATATGCCATTTCTGAAGAATTACATTTGAATATTTATAAAAAACGAATTCTTGTTATTTCTATTAATAAACTTTTCCAAAATTCAATTTTCTTGACAAAAAGTAAATTAATTTTCTTTTAAATCTACTTTTTGAAACTTATTATTAAAATCATCAATTTTAATTTTTTCAAAAAATTTAACTAATTTTCAATTATTTTGTCAAAATGTTATTAATTTTCAATTATTTTTAAAAAATTCTACTAACTTTCAATTATTTTCTTAAAGTTTTACTAATTTTCAATTATTTACACAAAATTTTACTAATTTCCAATTATTTCCACAAAATTTTACTAATTTCCAATTATTTTCACAAAATTTTACTAATTTTCAATTATTTTGTCAAAATTTTATTAAGTTTCAATAATTTTCTTAAAGTTTTACTAATTTCCAATTGTTTTTACAAAATTTCACTAATTTTCAATTATTTTGGAAAATTTTCAATTCTACTAAAAAATTATATGAAAAAATGTTGATAAAAAAATTATTTTAACGGAATTCAAATAAAAAAATAAAATAGAAAGTTAATGAAATTCTCTTTCGAATCAGTACATAATATATTATAAATAATTAAATTTTTATATAATAAAAATTATTAGAAAATCGCTCTCCTTGCGATTGTTTTGTGTCAGTGAAACGATTTGAAATAGAATGCCCCATTTATTTATTTAATAAAAATTTAATTGACAAATCAATTAAAAATGAAAAATAGTTTCAAATTATTAAATTATTTAAATTCCGTTAAAATAAGTTTTCTAATAATATTTTAAAACTAAATTCTTTGAAAACAATTGACTTTTTACACTGCGAATAAATTATTTCTATTTAGATTAAATTTCCTCTAATGACTCATGCGATTTTATTTATTTTGTTAGTAATTTTTTTATTTCTTCTTTCTATTTATTCTTCCCATTTATTATTCAAATTTATTTATCTATTTATTTAATATTTATTTAACTATTTATTTAATAAAAATTTAATTGATAAAACAATTAAAAATTAAAAATAGTTTTAAATTATTAAATTATTTAAATTTCGTTAAAGTAAGTTTTTTTAATAATATTTTTAAACAATTTTTGAAGTACAATTGGAAATTTTCCAGAGTAGTAAAATTTAGTAAAATGTTATGGAAAATAATTGAATACTTGAAATACAATGTCTGGCAAATATTTAAAAAATAATCCATATTTTAAAGAATTTTTATTATATTTACGAAGAAAACAGTAGTTTAAAATTATTAAATTATTTGAATTCCGTTAAAAAAAATTTTTTATAAACCTTTTTTTCATATAATTTTTTAGTAGAATTCAGAATTTTCCAAAATAATTGAAAATTAGTGAAATTTTGTAAAAATAATTTTAAATTAGTAAAACTTTAAGAAAATAATTGAAACTTAATAAAATTTTGACAAAATAATTGAAAATTAGTAAAATTTTGTGAAAATAATGGGAAATTAGTAAAATTTTGTTTAAATAATTGAAAATTAGTTTTGACAAAATAATTGAAAATTAGTAAAATTTTGTGAAAATAATTGGAAATTAGTAAAATTTTGTTTAAATAATTGAAAATTAGTAAAATTTTGAGAAAATAATTGGAAGTTAGTAGAATTTTGTGAAAATAATTGAAAATTAATAAAATGTTGAGAAAATAATTGAATTTTTAGATATAATTTTAATTTTAATGATAATGATAATGATGATTTTAATGATAAGTTTCAAAAAGTAGATTTAAAAGAAAATTAATTTACTTTTTGTCAAGAAAATTGAGTTTTGGAAAAGTTTATTAATTGAAATAACAAGAATTAGTTTTTTATAAATATTCAAATGTAATTCTTCAAAAATGGCAGATTTTCGAAGTTATCAATTAATTGAAAAAATTGAGAATAGTTGAACTTTTAAAAATGACATTTAACCAATTTTATTAAAATTACTCTTTCAAAAAAAGTATTTTAATATAATTTTTTACTCTATTTTTTATTATATTTAATTTTCATATTTTCATTTGATGATTTTTCATTATAATTTATTGAGAACTAAATTCTTTGAAAATAATTGATTTTTTAAAAATTACAGTCTAAAAATTATATAAATTACTGTTTTATAAAAAAATACAATATTCAGAACAACAAAAAATGTTATATTTCACTGCGAATAAATTATTTTTATTTAGATTAAATTTCGTCTAATATTTGTACTTTTTTAATTATTTGGTTAAAGTTTTTTTTCTTTTTTCTTTCTATTTATTCTTTCCATTTATTATTCAAATTTATTTTTCCATTTATTGTTTAACTATTTATTAATTATTTTTTTAAATTGTTTTTTCATTTATTATTATTTATATTATTCGAGAAAATAATTGAACTTTTAGATTTTATTAGGTATTATTTAATTTATTATTTATTCATTTTATTTTTTTCGTCAAATGGGTCAATTAGTAACAAGACTTTATTTATTTTTTGTTTTTTATTTTATTTACTCTCTTCTCGTCGTCTGTATTAGGTTTTTTTTTGTTTTTTAAATTATTATTATTAATAATAAATAAAATAAAATTTATATTTTATTCTTTTTTGTCAAATGGGGCAATTAGTAAGAAGACTATTTATTTTTTGTTTCTTCTTTTATTAACTCTCTGCTGATTGGTTGTATTACAAATCATAAAAAAATAATAATTAAAGGAATTTGAACCATTATGACGTCACAATGTGTTATAAACATTAGATCTAAAATTGTGACGTCATAATAGTCCAAATTCCCTTAATAATAATTATTATTACTTTATTTATTTATTAATTTTTATTTTAACTTATTTGTTTATTAATTGAAGGGAATGATTTCGTTTATTGTTTTTTATCATTTCACTTACTTTATTTTCAATTAATTTTTAACTATTATTTAAATATCTTTTATCTTTTATATTCATATTTATTATTTAAATAGTTATTATTTAATTTAGATATATTTATTTAAAAAATAAAAACAGATTTAAAATTTCTGATACATAATTAACTTTTCTGGATCAATAAAAATTTCTCCAAATAAAGGAGTAAAAGAAGAGAGAAAAAAACAATGTCTACTAATCCCAAAGTAAATATTCCTTTTTCCAAAGTTCATTTTAGTGCAAATTAACTTCGAACGTAGTAATTTACCCCGGAAATAGTGAAAGTTGTAAAGCAGAAATGCGCAGAAATTTTAGATCAGTTTAACTTTAACTTTGTAAATAGTAGAAGCTACTTTTTATCTTTTTTTCCATTCAAAAAATAGATAAATAAATAAATCACAAAAATTACAATTAATGTAAAAACAATTTCGAATAAAACAAAGGAAATAAAAAAAAATAAATGTGGAGAAAAATATTTTTTCGTGAGGGAGTGAAACTATACCTACAGTTGATCTTCGATCCTTTTGCCTATGTGTGCGAATTCATCGTTCAAGTATGTCTGCCAGATGTGATTTTCTTCGCCCATTTCTTCAATTATAATTACTTTTTTAAAGAGAGAGCGAGAGAGAGAGAGAGAGAAACCTACGAAATCAGGATAATACGTTCTCCGAGAGACTAGTCGTCAAATTTCAAAAGCACTTGTTTATATTTAAAAGTCATTTAATTGAAAAAAAGTTTAGTTTAAAAGGAAAAAAAAAATTTTTAACTGAAAAAGCTTTTTTTAAAGGAAAATTTAAATAACAATTTTTAATCAAAATAAAAAACCATATTCAATCGAAATTAAAAAACCATTTTTAATCGAAATTAAAAAACCATTTTTAATCGAAATTAGAAAACGATTTTTAATAAAAATTTAAAAAAACAATTTTTTAACAGAAATTGAAAAAACAATTTTTGACAGAAATTAAAAAACAATTTTTAATAGAAAGTAAAAAAACAGTTTTTTAGAAAGAAATTAAAAAAACAATTTTTGACAGAAATTAAAAAACAATTTTTAATAGAAAGTAAAAAACAGTTTTTAATAGAAAGTAAAAAACAGTTTTTAATTGAAATTAAAAAAAAATGTCTAAAAAGAAATTTACTGTTTTGAATTAAAAACACAAAATTTGCCAGGTGATTAAAATTAATGTTTGCCTCGCCATAAATGACATCACTTATTTTTGTCTGCCAAAAAAAAAAAATTTACTGTGAAAGAGAATATCTTGAAGAATTTCTATATTCTTTTTATTTTGAGTCGTGTGTAATATTATTTTAAATGCGTGATTTAAACTTGAGTGGTGCACTAACAGTAAATTATAATATTTTCATCGGCAACGTCTCAAAGAAACACCTTCGTGTTATAATTTCACTGCGCAAGTCAGAAATTAATAAATATATAACGGAACATTTTTTTTTCCTTTTTATTCCGAACAAAAAACTAGCACCCCCTCACACATCATTATATCGTCAACGGTGTACTTTACAATTTAAAGTTCCTTCTTGATAATAATCAAAAATATACAGGTTTAATTTTTTTATCATGCGACATGGGAATTATAAAGGCCCGTTAATTATATTTTTCTATACCTGCATTCTGTATTTTGTGTGTTTGTATTTGTGTGTTTCTGTGTTCTTTTTATGTGTCAGGATTTAGTAAAAAATCAATTCATACATTTTATTACAAATGCGCATGAAATGTATTTTAAAAAATAAGAAAATTAGTATAGAAATTGTAAAAATAAAAAAATTTTTAGTAATTCCTTCTAATTTTTTTCCATTTAATAATTTTTTCTATGGAAAAACTATTTTCAGAGAAGAATATTAATTGTGTACTTTTTTTGATAAAGATTATTACTTCCTGTGTCAACATTGATTGCAAAAGCATTTGAATTTTAAATTAAAATCTTTAGTACCGTTTGGTTAAAAAATCATTATTAAGATTTACAACATGCACTTAAAAAATAAAAACAAAAGAATAGTAATTTTTGCGCATTATTCGAAACTGATAATTATTTTTTATCCATAACGGCAAAAAAAGAAATAGTTCACTTTAGTTAAAAATTAAAAATAGTCACTACTTGTTAAATTTTTAAAACTTTTTAAAAATAATATAAAAATTTCGAATGTGTGAAAACAAAAAAAAATGAGTAATTAACGAATTAATTAAAAGTTAAATTAAAAGAAAAATGTTCAATATGTTTAACTATAAACATATTAAAAAAAATTTTTCTTTATAGGAGGTGAATCTATTAATGAATCAATTATTATTAACCTAATTATTATATTAACTAATTCTAACTAATCACTAATCACTAATCACTAACTAGTGATTACACATTAAAAATATTAATAGTCTCAAATAATTTAATTATTTACACTCCGGTAAAATAATAAATTCCAATTATGTTTGTCTAATAAAAAATTAAAAATAGAAAATCATTAATTAGAAATTAAAAATAGTTTTAAATTATGAAATTATTCCAACTGCGTCAATAAATTAGAATGTAAAAATTTTGACAAATAAAATAATAAAAAAAATTAATAATACAAATAATAGTAAAACATTTAAAGGTTAAATTCCTTTACTAATTAGTGAAAGTAATCAATTTCAAAATATTAAAATAAAAAGTTAATTAACTACCTAATAAATTAAAAATTAAAAATAGTTTCAAATTATTAAATTATTTAAATTTTGTTAAAGTACCTAAGTTTTTTTAATAATATTTTCAAATAATTTTTGAAGTACAATTGGAAATTTTCCAGAGTAGTAAAATTTAGTAAAATTTTATGGAAAATAATTAAATACTTAAAATACAATGTCTGGCAAATATTTAAAAAATAATCCATATTTTGAAGAATTTTTATTAAAAAAAGTAGTTTAAAATTATTAAATTATTTGAATTCCGTTAAAATAATTTTTTTATCAACATTTTTTCATATAATTTTTTAGTAGAATTGAAAATTTTCCAAAATAATTGAAAATTAGTGAAATTTTGTAAAAATAATTGGAAATTAGTAAAATTTTGTAAAAATAATTAAAAATTAGTAAAACTTTGGGAAAATAATTGGAAATTAGTAAAATTTTGTAAAAATAATTAAATTTTTGGAAAAAAATATATTTCAAATATAAAAAATCAATTTTTTTATGAATTTTAATTACAAACGTATAAAAACAAAAGATTCCAAAAAAATTATAATGATAAGTTTCAAAAAGTAGATTTAAAAGAAAATTAATTTACTTTGTGTGAAGAAATTTGAATTTTGGAAAATCTTGATAAAAAAAATTTCCAAGAATTAGTTTTTTATAAATATTCAAATGTAATTTTTCTAAAATAGATGAATTTTTTAAAAAATAGTTTAAAATAATTTTAAAAATAATCAATTTTTAAATATGAATTTAAATGAAACTTTTTGAAAATTATTCCTTTTTTCAAAATTATTATATTAATAATTCTAATTAAAATTATTTTTAAATTTTATTATAATAATTCAAAAATGGTAGATTTAAAAAATTACAAATTAATTGAAAAAATTGAGAATAGTTGAATTTTAAAAAATAATATTTAACAAATTCCTTTAAATTTCCCTTTCAAAAAGTATTTTAATATTTTAATATAATTTTTAAGCTATTTTTCATTATTTTTAATTTTCATATTTTTATTTGACGATTTTTCATTATAATTTATTGAGAACTAAATTCTTTGAAAATATTTGATTTTTTAAAAATTACAGTTTACAAAATTCTATAAATTACAGTTTAAAAAATATTTTAATACAATTTTTGTAGCTAATTTTAATTATTTTTCATAATTCCCAATTCTCTTTTTAAAGATTTTTATATTTTGAGAATGTTACTAAAATGAAAACAATGTTTTTTAATTTTTCAATTTTTATAATATTTAATTAATAACTGAAAATATGAAGGATAATTTCATTTAAAAAAAATATACCCAACAAATTCCAAAAATAATTTTCTTAAAAGTATTTTAATATATTTTTCAGAAGCTAATTTTAATTTAAAATTATTCAAATAAAAAATAAATAAATTAATTAAAAATTAAAAGTATTTAAAAATTATTGATTCATTTAAAGTCCGTTTAAAATTAAAATCCATATTTCAAATGTTTAATTTAATTATAAAATTCTTTTTTATTAAATAATTAATACTGAAGTTAATTAATTTTGAATTGATTAATTGGTATTCATTCATTCATTGGTAAAGTACTTTTGTATTAATTAACCGAATAGTTTTTAAGGGGATGTCAAAGTCGATGCGATTTTCCCATTGAAGCTCAATGCAAAAATCCAATCGACTTTGACACCGCCTTAAAAACACTTTTTTTGAAACTTTTATCATACATTAATGATAGCGTTAAAAAATTGGAACAGTGTTAAAAATACCTTTTTTTAAATTCTTTTTTAAACGTCAATTATAGTTTTAAAAAATGAAGCAGTGTTAAAAATACTTTCTCTTAATTGTCTTCCAAACATTAATATTGTAGTGTTAAAATTTGTAATTAAAGAAAAAAGAAAAGAAAATATTCTCTAACACTGTTCAAGTGTTAAAAAATATTTTCTTCTCGTCTCAAAACATTTAAAAATTGTGTTTTTTTCTCCCAAAACTTTCAAGAAAAGCATAAACATTAAATAACTCGTATATTCAAATTAGGTCCTAGGGAAATTTTTTTGCATAATAAAAAAGCTCGCCTGTGAAAAAATCGATTTCCTGACACACTCATTATGCACGCCTCTGCATTTCAAGAACAATACAAATCCTAGGAAAATTTTTCCACCAAAACTTGATGCGTAAAAATATTCTCAAAACGTGCCTTAATTATAACAAGGGCCCTAAACTAGGACCAATCGATAATTGCCCCCCAATTTTTTGTGATGACAGGCAAATACATCCTTTGAAAACGCTGTTCAAAATTGACTTCCTTTTTTTCCAAGGACCTAATCACAGCTATTATAATTACAATAAAAATTTTCAAAAAAAACAGCGCGTGCAAAGGTGAAAAATTATTTAAGCCAAACAGCGTACTATAAAGAAATGAAAAATTCTCAAAAAATAATTTCGATCATTACTATGAAAATTTTGTTTCCATTTATATACACAAAAATACGAAGACAATTTATTTTCGTTCTACATAGAAATATAGATAAAAGGTGCAGAAAAAAAGCTTCTCTCAAGAGGAGTTTTCAAATAAAATACCCTAAATACCTTTCAAGGAAGATTTGTTGTCTATTTGACGATATTTATTTTTCTCTTCAAATATTTATATATATTTATCCGAAAATAATTTATAGCAATAATTATTTATTCAATGAATAATAAAGAATAATAATGGCGATTATGGTAATAGTAATAATAATAGTAGTAATAATAATATTGACATATATAAAGGGGTGAATTTTTCACACGTGAAAAAGAAAAACTCTGTGTTTCTTCGGCTGTCGAGGGGAAAATGATCAGCCACAGGAGTTTGAAAGTGACCATCGGCGAAGTAGTACTTAAAGATTGCAGAGAAACCAAGTCACTGGTTGGTCAGTTTAAGGGGACGAAGGGAGAGACATGAAAAGTGGTCACGCAAAGATTTAAACCCCCCTTCTCGTATGCATGCTAAGTTCTCAATCGATATTACAAGTTCTTTACCTTATAGTCGCACTCAAGAGGCAAATTAAATCCTTACGAGGAGAATAATAAACGCGCAAACAAGACAATATATACAAATAATACCAATTCTTCCTGAAAATTAAATTATTTTCATAGATAGTACAATTTTTTGCAAAAATGCAATTACTTTTAAGTTAAATTTTAATAAAATTACTTTTAAACAAAATTTTAATAAAATTTCACGATCGATTAAAATTATTTTCCAAAATTTTTCTAATTCTTTAAAAAATTCCAATTCTTTTTAAATAGTAAATACTTTTGCAAAAATTCAATTATTTTTAATACAATTTAAAATTTTAATAATATTTCATGAAAGAAATCAATTTTGCAAGAATTCAATTATTTTTAATACAACTTTAAATTTTAACAATATTTCATGAAAGAAATCAATTTTGCAAGAATTTAATTATTTTTAATACAATTTAAAATTTTAATAATATTTCATCAAAGAATTCAATTTTGCAAAAATTCAATTATTTTTAATACAAATTTAAATTTTAATAAAATTTCATCAAAGAATTCAATTTTGCAAAAATTCAATTATTTTTAATACAACTTTAAATTTTAATAATATTTCATGAAAAAATTCAATTTTGAAAAAATTCAATTATTTTTAATACAACTTTAAATTTTAATAAAATTTCATCAAAGAATTCAATTTTGCAAAAATTCAATTATTTTTAATACAACTTTAAATTTTAATAATATTTCATGAAAAAATTCAATTATTTTTAATACAACTTTAAATTTTAATAATATTTCATGGAAGAATTAAATTTTGCAAAAATTTAATTATTTTTCATAAAAGAATTCAATTTTTCAAAAAAATTTTGATTCAATTATTTTTAATACAACTTTAAATTTTAATAATATTTCATGAAAAAATTCAATTTTGCAAAAATTCAATTATTTTTAATACAACTTTAAATTTTAATAATATTTCATGGAAGAATTAAATTTTGCAAAAATTTAATTATTTTTCATAAAAGAATTCAATTTTTCAAAAAAATTTTGATTTAATTATTTTTAATACAACTTTAAATTTTAATAATATTTCATGAAAAAATTCAATTTTGCAAAAATTTAATTATTTTTAATACAAATTTAAATTTTAATAAAATTTCATCAAAGAATTCAATTTTGCAAAAATTCAATTATTTTTAATACAACTTTAAATTTTAATAATATTTCATCAAAGAATTCAATTTTGCAAAAATTCAATTATTTTTAATACAACTTTAAATTTTAATAATATTTCATGGAAGAATTAAATTTTGCAAAAATTTAATTATTTTTCATAAAAGAATTCAATTTTTCAAAAAAATTTTGATTCAATTATTTTTAATACAACTTTAAATTTTAATAATATTTCATGAAAAAATTCAATTTTGCAAAAATTTAATTATTTTTCATAAAAGAATTTAATTTTTCAAAAAAAGAATTGGCAAAATTTATCATAAAAATTTCTTAAATTCAATGATTTTTACTATTTTCATAAATTTTTTAAAAAAGAATCCAATTAAATACAAATTGTTTTATAAATTTCTTCGCAATTATTTGAATATTTTTTCTAAATAATAAAATTTTTATAGGTGTATTCAATTATTTTCATAAATACTAAAACTCGTTGCTGAATTTTAATTATTTTTAATATAATTTTAATCGAATTCCTCGAAAAATGTAAATATTCTTAGAAATTTTTTTTAAATTTCCTGAAAAGAATTTAATTTGTTTAGAAAACTTTAATAAAATTCTTAGCAAAATTACAATTATTAAAAAAAATTTGATTGATAAAAATTTCTAAGCGAAAAGTCAATTATTTTTCAAAATAGAAAACATTTAAAAGGAAATTCAATTATTTTTCTAAATAATTAAATTTGTTTACAGGAATTCGATTCTTTTTCATTTTCTTTATAAATTCCTTCGCAATAATTTAATTATTTTCATAAATAATAAATTTTTTAACGGCAATTTAATTATTTTCATAAATAATACCATTTCTTCGTGAGAATAAAATTAATTTTATAGATAGTAAAATTTTTTTCTAAAAAAAAATTTGTATTTTCTTAAATTTTAATATATCTTTATAGAAAATTTTATTATAATTATGAATAATCAAATTCATTACAAAAATGTAGTTATTTTTTAAAAAATTGCACGAAATAATTCAAGTCTTTTTCAACTACTTGAAAAAAAATCTTCTCGAGAATTCAGTTATTTTCCTAAATATAGTAAAACTCTTAAAAGATATTCTAAGTATTATCAAATTATTTTATAAATTTTTTTACATGAATTCGATGATTTTCAATAAATAATTAAAAAATTGAAAGTATTTAAAAAGAAAAATTATTTAAAAATTAAAGAAAAAATTTTGGAAAATAACTGAATTCTTAAAAAGAATTTCATTATCATAATTTTTGAAGAAGTCCTTTGAGAATTTTTAAATCCACTTTGTCTACAAAATTACAGGTTAATTTTACGAAATTTCGACTATTCGGAAATTCTTCAATTAAATATATGTATCATAAAATGAAAACTTCCAATAATATCAAAATAAATTTAATAAAACTTTTTCAAAAATATTACTTCTACAGAATTATCACAGAAAAGTGTAAAAAATAAAGATTTTCAAAGATTTTTATGAAAACATTTGTTAATACTTAAAATTACTTTTAAGAAAATAAATGAATTCTCGCGAAGAATTTTTTAACAAATTGTTGAAAAAATTGAATTCTTTCCTGTCATTTTTTTGAAAATAACTAAATTATTATTTATAAAAATATTAAAATAACTGCGATGAAATTTATAAAACGATTTATATAAACAATTGAATTCTTTTGAATAATTTTATGAAAATAGTAAAAATCATCGAATTGAAAAAATTCTTTTAAAATAATTGAAATTTAGCAAAGAATCATATTAAAAATTTATTTGAAAATCAATTTTTTTTTAAATATTCTACAAGAATTCAATTATTTAAATACAATAATAAATCATTTATTGAATGTTCCTTTAAATTCAATTGTCATACAAAATTTTATCAACAAATTTTCAAATTATTTTAAATCTGTCGACGAATTTTTTTTTTTGTGAATTTAAAAAATAAATTTCTTTGGAATATGACCAAGAATTTTTTATTACAATTTCTGAAGATAATTTAATTTCTGCGAGAAAATATATTTGACTAAGAACTAATTGTAGACTTTCTATTTGTTTCAATTGTTTCAAATAAATTTTATTTGGTTTCAATAAAATTTTATTCCGCTTAAAAGTAAGTTTTCTTTATGTTGAAAAGAATTTTTATTTAAAACAAATAAATAATCTAGTTGACTCTTATATTATTATATTCATTAGAAAAATGAATTAGTATTGAAATATCAAAAAATGAAAAAATAAAAGAATTATCGAAAAGCAACTGAAGTAACATGCGCAGTACTTAGTGTAAAGTATTATTGTTCTGACGAACAGTACAGAATATTCTCTTTGATCAGACAGACGGTTTTAAATTTAATCCCTTCATTATATTTACGTATTATTCAGTACTTGTCATTACTACTTATTTTACGTTTAATTAACAAAATTATTATTATTATTATTATTATTATTATTATTATTATTATTATTATTATTATTATTATTATTATTATTAGTACTATTATTTTTTTGATAATTAATATAATTATTGTATTTTTTATTTTTTTCTATTCGAAAGTATAGTTTTTGGTGTAAGAAGTGAACCAGGAGAAAAATTTTATTTAAACCAAATATAATTAATTCGACTTAAATAAATTAGTCAATTCTTACATTTTCACATTTTCTTTTATTATTGAAAATTTTTTTTTAATTGTCGCAAAAATAAAATACATCCGTTTTTTGTTATTTTTAAATTTAAACTATAAAGAACGTGAAAAAATTTGAATTTAAAGCCCTCATTTCGAAAAGCTTTAAAAACAAGCTGTTTCCAATTTAAAGAATTTAGTTCTATATATATACGATATTGACAATCGTTTCGGTAAACGGATTAAATTAAAATGCCGCCAACGAGCAAGTCTGTATCAAATAGAATTTTTTTTTATCCTTCCTTTTTAATAATAACAATGTAACAAAATAAAAAATACGAATAAAAAAAACGAAATACACAAAGACATGAATTTGAATGCATGCAAAAAGAAGAAAAAAATAAATAAATGCGTAAAATGTATAAAATTCATGGAAGTAAAATAAAAAAAGGAAAATATTGTAAATAAAGTTATTAATGTCAACATGAAAGGGATTTATAAATTATAAATACAGCAAAACAAGAAGTCATAAATTTCATGTAAATTCAAATGAAAATTTATAATCGATTTTGAAAATTTTTTTATAAAAGATATTTAATCTCCTTTACATAAATCCATTATTAGCCCTATAGTTGCTTCGTTATACTAACTCTATTATTCACAAAATGCCAACGATGAATCACGTGTCATGTATATTATGAAAATAAGATTACTTTATCACTTTTGTTACATGTCACACACGATAATAATTATTATTTTCCGATCAAGGGTTACATAATTACCATGAATATCAAATATAACGATAATTATATATATTACTTTATGGTTATTTAATAACCCTAATAGGAAAGAACAGGAAAATTTAATAGGAAAGAAATTTTATTTGATTTAAAAAAAAACGATTTCTTATCTATATTATCGAATAAATCAGAAACTTTTCCTGATTTTCAATCAGTATATTCTGTCTCTTTCCTGAAACGAAAAAAAATATTATAAAATATAATCTAGAAAAAGAGGCTAAAATTACGAACGTTCAAATGAACGAAATTCAATTATTTAAATACAAAGGTAAATTATTTATTTGAAATTGAATGTTTCTTAAAATTCAATCACTATAAAGAATTTTATTAACAAATTTTTTAATAATTAAATTCTTTTGACGAATTTTAAGAAAATAGCAGACATTGAAAATCTTTAAATTGAGAAAAATTCTTGAGAATAATTGAAATTTTTCAAAAAAAATTATATTATTAAAGTTTTTAAAAATAATTGAATTTTTGAAAAGAATTTTATTATTTTTAAATATATAATTCAAATTTTGACGAGAATATAAAAAAAAATTTTAACATAATTGAAATTTTGGGAATAATTTTATTTAAATTTTTGAAAATAATTGAATTTTGGAAAAGAATTTTATTATTTTTAAAGATTATATTGAAATTTTGAAGAGAAAATTAAAAAAATTTTCAACATAATTGAAATTTTGACAGGAATTTTATTAAAAGTTTTGAAAATAATTGAATTTTGGAGAAGACTTTCATTATTTTTAAAGATATAATTCAAATTTCGACAATATAAAAAAAATTTTTGTTTAAACATAATTGAAAATACAACTCTTTTAAAATTGAATTAATTTTGAAATATTTAATTAATTTATTATAATAATTTATTTATTTTTTAATAGTTATTCAAGATTTAAGTTATTCAAAACGACAATTTTGGTCAGAAATTCAAAAAATTAACGATTTTGTAATAGAATTCGCGGTAATTTCATATTTTATGATGTGAAATAAAAAAGACACAAAATTTTAGAATTTTCTTATGACCTGGTTCTAAAAAAATTTTAAATTCATTAAAATTTCGAATTACATTCATTCAACATTCGGATTTTCTAAAATTTCTGTTTTTAAAAATTAATATCGAAAAGAGAAAAAAATTAAAATTAAACAAAATTTTTAGTTTAGAATTAATTTGTTTTAATCTAAAGACTAATTTTTTGGGGAAATAAAAAATTAATTAGAAGAAGTAAAAAAATATTGCCGTTCATTTGAACGTTCAAAACTTTAGGAACATTCTAAAAATGCTCAAAACCTCGAAAGATCAAAAAATAAAAACTGTTACTAATTTTTTGTTGTCCTTATCATATTTCAGTTAATTGACAATTAATTAACTAATAAAGAAATAAAAATCAAATTTAAATGACTAAGAAATTAATTAACGAATTTCTTCAGCAAGAAAAAAAAATCTTCATCTGGAACAACTGTAAAATTCCCTTTTTTAGCCCAAATTTTTATTGCAACGAATACTTTCACTATTTTAAAGAATACTTTCGCTATTTTAGCGAAAGTAATCGCTGTTCCAGTTAAAAGTTCTTTTCCGTGAATTATAATCTTATAATTAAATAATTGCACATAATCAATCATCTTCTAGATGAGAAATTTATTAAATTTATTTTATTTAATTAAAATTTACTTTTACAAAATTTTTTACGCAATAAAAAAATTTGTTTAACGAAATAAAAAATTAAATAAAAAAAAATTTAAAATCGAATTTGCAATTCGAGAAAACATTTTTTTTTTCGTTACAAAAAATTTTTTTTATTGCGTAAAAAATGAATTTTCTCGTTTAATACTAAATATGACATATTACGAGCTTACACCGGAGAAATAATGAATCGATTATTACAAAATTATCGCATTATTATAATGAAATGATCGGGGACTTCAGTAAGTGACCTACGGATGAGAAAGGAGAGTCGTTAAATGCAACGATTGTAACTAAATTTTAAGGCTCTATATATACGAAGGTGCATGAACATAACTGAGTGAAATAGTATCGACCTTGGCCGCACGCGAATGGACTTGGGTCATTTTCTTCATTTACTTTAATTTTTTTGGTGGCAAATTGTGCTCAAGAATTTTATCCCCTTTTTTTTTCTTATATATACACATTCAGTAAAAGTAGGAAAATAAAAGCTTTCAAGTTATTGAAATATTATTGAAAAAAAATATTCTACTCTAAATTTCTAATTAATTTTCTATAAAAATTAGTTCTCTCTTAACTAATAATTACTTTTCTTTTTACAAAGAATTAGATTTTAATTAATAAACGCGCAGCTGACATTTCACTCACTTTTTTATTTCGTTTTACATAACTTAAATCTTGAACAACTATTATAAAATAAATAAATTATTATAATAAAATAATTAAATATTTCAAAATTAATTTAATTTTAAAAGAGTTGCATTTTCAATTATTTTCGTAAATAAATTAACTACAATTGGTTTCACTGTGAAATTTTAGAAAATTTCAATTTTGAATGAATTTAATTCGAAATTTTAATGAATTTAGATTTTCGAAAAATTTTAATCATTCAAAATCTTCTAAAATTAGTTAAATTTGTCAATATACGTTTCATTAATTATTAAAAATAATGGATTTGTAGAAGAATTTTAATTAAAAACACTAAAGAAATTAAATTCTAAAGCAGAAATAATTGCAGAAATTCAATTATTTTCAAAAATTTTAATCAAATTCTTCTCAAAATTTTAATTATGTTAAAAAAAATTCTTTTTTTATATTGTCGAAATTTGAATTATATATTTAAAAATAATAAAATTCTTCTCCAAAATTCAATTATTTTCAAAAACCTTAATAATATATACATTTTTGGAAAAATTTTTATTAGTTTTAAAAATTTTCCTCAATTCAAAGATTTTCAATGTCTACAATTTTATTAAAATTCGTCAAAAAAATGTAATTATTTAAAAATTTGTTAATAAAATTCTTTATTTAATTCTTTATTATTTTTCTTTAAGAATTAAATTTTAAGAAACATTCAATTTCAAATAAATAATTTACCTTTGTATTTAATAATTGAATTTTCGTAGTATTTTCTAATAAAAATTGATTAAAAAAATGAATGTTAGTTTAAATTATTTTTATAATATAGAATAATTATTTTAACACTCGATCCACTTTTAATTATTGTAAAACATGAAGAGATCGATTGTTACCTAATCGTTATCTTTATGTTTTATAACAATATTTTTAAAGTTGATTAATTACCAAAAACAATTTAATTTAAATTTTTTGAAAATCTTAATTTCTATGGAAAAATAATAATAATGTATTTAAAATATTTGAAAAAAAATTATTGTTTTCGAATCATTTTACAATTATAAAAATTCGTAAATAAATTTAACAGAACATTTTATTCAATAAAATGTTTTCCCCCATTTTAAAAAATTCGAAAGTTTTCAATTAAATTTTCTAGTTTGCAAATATAATTTATGAACATTTTTTTCCTTTATTTAAAAAAAAACTAAATTTTATTGAAACAATGGAAATTAAGAAATAGAATTTATACAAATTATTTCCTTATGAAAATTTTCTACAAAAATATTGAAAATATTAAAAAATATCCAATATTTGTCCTTACGAAAGAAAACAATAAGTTTGTAAACAATATTTTCTAATATTTTTAATTACTAACAATTAGTACCTTATAATTTACTATTTATTTGTTATTTTTTACTAATTGCAGAAGCAGAAAGTCACTTAACATTTTTCTATAAATTATTTATTTTTTAATATTAAGACAAGTGAAATTATTGGTTCGAAATTTCAAACAGAATTCGTCTTAAATAAATATGATTTGATTCAAGTACAAATAATTATTTTTTATAACAAACATTTAATTACTTCTTCTTAATCAAACATTTTTTAGTGTCATTTAAAATTGAAGGAGAAAATTATTTTTTTTAACATTTTTAACGAAAAGTATAATATTATGAAAATAAAACCTGAAAAATTATTCCAACAAGTTGTAATCTATAAGATATGATACTACAACTAAACTTGAAATGTTCATTACAAATTTAAATTTCTTCAAGAACTAGACAATGTCTATGATTATTTTTAATAAATTATAAAATAAAGTAATGCGGAAAAGTTAAAACAAAAAAAATTAAAATTAACAAAAACGTAACTAATTTAAATGAACATTACAAGAAGTAAAAAAAAATATACACTTCAGTCGTATGTGTGCACTTAGCAAAAAAAACAATAAACTTCTTTGTCATTTTTACAAAGTAAATAGAAAAATGTTTCTCTGGAATATAATTCTAATTATTACTATTATTATCACTTCCTATGGAATTTATTCATATCTTTTGGGAAAAGTGGAATTATTCAAAAAATCAGGTGTACCTTGCCTAAAACCATGGCCAATTATAGGAAACATGGGACCAATATTAATGAAACAAATGTCCCTTGGTCATCTATTGGAGAAACTCTATTTTCTCAATACAAAAGCAAAATATGTGGGCTATTTTGAATTCACAACACCAATAATTGTAGTGCGTGATCCAGAAATTATAAAATCAATTGGAACAAAAAATTACGATAATTTCTACAATCGTCGTGGATTTGCTGAGAAAGCCGACAATTTATTAATCGGCAACGATCTGTTTTCACTAAAAAACGAAAATTGGCGCGAAATGAACAGAATTCTCAGTCCTTCATTCACATTAAATAAATTTAAACAATTTTACCAATTAATTGCAACAAAAACACAAGACTCTTTGGAATATATTCACAAAAATGAAGAAACCGAAACACGAATGAAGAGTCTATTTCAAAAACTCGTGTTTGACATTATTTTTCCTTTTGCTTTCGGTATTCGCACAAATTTCATCAGGAACGAAGGTATCAAGAAATTCGCTTCCAAACTCAATGGACTGAATCCAGAAAGTGTCGAAAAACTCAAACTCTTCAAAATCAACTATCCTTTCATATTTAAAATCCTACGTTTCAAGTATTTCACCGACACACAAAGGGAATACTTCCAAAACATAATAAATCTTCGATTAATTGACAAAAAAACAAACTTAAAATCAAACATGATTGACATGATGATGGATGCAAAACAAGATGGAAAAAATTTATCAATGGATGAAATGTCAGGTCAAATATTCGCCATGTTTGGCGGTGGTTTCAACTTATCCGATTCATTAGCATACATTTCCTACTACATTGCAGTGAATTCCCATGTGCAAATAAAATTACAACAAGAAATTGATCAACTTTCATCTCACTATAATGTAAAATCAATTCACGAAACATTCAACGATGAATATTCAAATTCAACATCAAAAGTGATATTTGACGATATTATGAATCTGAAATATTTGGATGCTGTGTTCAAAGAAGCAATGAGATTACAAACGCAAATTGTATCTCTCGAAAGAATTTGCTCTAAACCCTTTCAATTGCCACCCTCATTGCCTGGTTTAAGGCCATTCACTCTAAAACCCGGAATGATTATTTCAATTCCAATAGAATCCATTCATCGTGATTCAAAGTATTTCGAAAAGCCAGACAAATTTAATCCCGATCGATTTTATAATATAAATGATAAAACAATTTTCAATTCATACACATATCTTCCATTTGGTGTGGGACCGAGGCATTGTATTGCCAATAGATTTTCCACACAGACTATGAAAATTGTCATATTCTACATTTTGGCAAATTTTAATCTTCAAACATGTTCAAGAACGCAAATACCATTGAAAATAAATAGAAGGAAATTCACGAAAAGTCCTGATAAAAGTATTATACTTCGAATTGAGAAGCGAATTAAGTGTACGGACAACAATAAATAAATATTTGTATGTGAAAAAATTTTTTAGACCAATTTAAATATACTTATTTCTATCATTTGTAAATTTCGCTTTTTAATCAATTTTTTCATTTTTAAATTCATCTGATTATTTATTTAATTGACTTCATATAATTTTTTTATTATTGTTATGTTAAAATCATGATCTAAAAGTAGTTAGAAATGAAAACGAATGAATTTTCGATTAAAAAATTAAATAATATTTTTTTGGCATTTTATAATCTAAAAACAAAGTATTTTCAAAAAAGTGCTTCAAAATTTGTGCCTATCAATGTTTTCATTTGACAATCTTTTTTGGACTCAAAAATATATTTACTAAAAAAAATTAACGCATGGATTTTAAAATCTACCTATTTTTAACATTTTATTACTAAACATTATTAACAATATTTTACTATAACAATATTAATAATAATAATAATAATAATAATATTATAATAACAATATTATTAATATTTTATTATTAACAATATTATATTATATTTTATATTTTATTTTTTTGTTTAGATTCTAAAAGGATCAAAATATTTTCTCATCTTCGAATTCATCGTAAAATATTACTATAAAAACAAATTAAATTATTTTCTTGATAATTACAAATTTTGGAAAATCATCAAAAATTAAGAACCTGAAAATAATTTTAGAGAAGTTTTAGTAATAATTCGAATTAATTATTAAATTTTCAAGTAATAATATAAATTTGAAAAATCATTATACGAATTTATTATTTTCGTAGAACAATATAAAAAATAAAAATTTTGAACAATTTCAATTCAAATAAAAAAAATAAAATTTTTGAAGAATTATAGTTGTAAGCATTTAGAAATAGTTAAAATTAAAATGATTAAATATTGCAATTATTATAAATTTTGATTCTCGTGAAAGAACAAATAACAATAAGTATTAAAATCCTATGTGTTTAACAAATAACAATAAACATTTTTGGTAAAATTTTAAAAATACACTAATTCAAAGAACAAATAAAGAAATTGCATTCAATTGAAACATGTAGAGAAATAATTTTAAATATTACTTTAATTAAATAATTAAAAATAATTTTCTAACATAAATTTATTCATTTAATTTAAGATAAATTAAACATGTAGAAATTTAACATTTTTGCCAATAAGAAAAAATTGTTACTACCTTGAGTATCAACTTCTAAAATAAAATAATAATATAAAAACACATAAAATTATGAATATAAACCAAAAATATTTTCTTTAGGCAAAAACAATTTTGTCTTTTCAATCGTTAAATTAATCAAAAATTATGTTTTTCTCTGAACAGAATTTCATATAGAGCTAAAGTTTCGAACGTTCAAATGAACAAAAATTTTTTTCCACCTGAAGTGTTTTTGAAAAATTGCTATCGAAAAATGAAAAAGTAATTGAAATTAAATAATATTTAGTTTACAATTAATTTGCTTTAATCTAAAAAATAATTTTTTTTGCAAATAAAATACAAATAGAAGAAGTAAAAAAAATATTTTCGTTCATTTAAACGTTCGAAACTTCAGAAACATAGTTATTCCTGTATATCTAATAAATAATAAAATATTCTACAAAGAATGCGAATGAAAAATATCTTTTTAATTAGTTGCAAGTAAAAATTACAAAATTTTACAAATTAACGTAAATTTATTTCAATGTACGCTACTCCGATAATAAATAATGTATCGCTGATTTAAAAGTATAAAATTGAAGTTATCTTATCGATAATATTGATTTTTCTACAAAAAAAACGAAAATAAAATAATTTAGTCACTTTTGAGCATTGTGCTATAATTACATATTTTCACTCCCAGTAATTATTATTATTCATTATTATTATTATTATTATTATTATTATTATTATTATTATTATTATTATTATTATTATTATTATTATTATTATTCATTATTATTATTATTGAAATTATTCTTTAACTTATTTAAAATTATTATTTATTTCCAAAATTTATTAAATAATTATTTCTCTTTTGAATTCAACATCGATCAAGTCGACAATGTTAATAATCAACAATTTAAAAAAAAAAAATTATTCATCTCAAAAACAAAAAAATTAGTCAATATTTTTTATCATTAAAATTATTGAACGAAAAACTATAAAAAAAATACTAAACACTAAAAGAAATTTAAAAAAAAATTTAATTTCTGTACCTATATGAAAATTTAAATTGGAAAAATATTCTTCGAAGTAAATCGTTGATTACAAACAATGACGGTGTAAACTTTTACCAAAATCAAATTTATGAATCATTAATAAATCAAAAAAATAATCTTTTAAATGAAAAATGACCGCAGATACTTTTTCTTCTGTTTTTAATCATTTTTAAAAATGAATGCAAAAGAAAAATATCTTTTAAATTAATTGCAAGCAAAACTCGATATTGTTAACGATCTTTTCTGCAAATTGGACTCGAGTGAAACGAGCATGAAAGTGATAATTCACAAACTAATATTTTTTCCATTTTTATTCGTTACAGTAGTATCACTAGAATTTCTATAAAAATTCATTCAAATAGATATTTAATTATAAACGAGATTTTTAAACGAATTATTTTTATACCTTAGAAATTTTTATGCCATAGAAGGTTTTTAAAATATATTTTCAATTATAAATTAAAACTACTCTTAAAATAGATTTAATTTATGAAAGAAAAAGAAAAGATGCAAAAATTTATTAAAATTTGAAAAAATACTCGTAATTGCTTATCACAAATGAAAAATAGAAAGAATGCGTTAAGAAGGTAAATTCTTTTAGTCATTTTCGAGCATTGTCGCTTTTCACATTTCAAAAACAGTGCCGAAGTTTCAAAATAAAATTTTATTAATTTTTCAAATAAAGAAATATATTTGTAAAGAAATTTATTAAATACTACTAAAATATCCGAAAATTAATAAAATTTAGTAATATTCATATATTTATTAATACAAAATATTACAAATATTACTAAAAATAAAAAATCATTGACCGAAAGAACAAGAGAATGTCTTTCTGGAACACAATTTTCTTATTTTTCATCTGCTTGCTGATAATTTACATTTATTTTCAAAACCAACTGAATTTATTTCAAAAAGCAGGAGTTCCACATCTAAAACCATGGCCAATGGTTGGTAACTTTTTGCCAATATTATTGAAGAAAAAAACAATAGCCGAATTTATAATGAATCTATATAATTTAAACTGCAATGCAAAATATGTTGGATTTTATGAATACCAAAGACCAGTAATTTTACTACGTGATCCAGAAATTATGAAATTAGTTGCAATGAAAACGGAAATATTTCCAAATCGAAGAGGTTTTGATATTGGCAATAATGATTCAGTGATGGGAAAGGAACTTTTTTCTGCAAAATACGAAAAGTGGCAGGAAATGCGAAAGACCATTTCACCTGCATTCACACCGAGTAAATTGAAAATTTCACTAACATTAATTTCACAAAAGACGAAAATATTTTTAGACCACATCCTCAAGGAGAAGGAAGCAATTGAAATTGATACTCTTAAATGGATCCAGAAGTACATTATTGATGTGACACATGCAAACAGTTATGGTATTGATACAAAAACAATCACCGATGATAGTGACGATTTCTACAATTTTTGCCTCAATGCATTCAATTTGGAGAAAATAGAAAAAAATAAACAATTTCAATTAATGTCATCATTTTTGTGGAACATCTTCAAAATGAA
This sequence comes from Leptopilina myrica (nomen nudum), assembly GCA_032872475.1. Lineage (NCBI taxonomy): Eukaryota > Metazoa > Arthropoda > Insecta > Hymenoptera > Figitidae > Leptopilina > Leptopilina myrica (nomen nudum). The sequence continues at coordinate 10,302,389 of CM065459.1, forward strand.
TTATGTCGATGATAAAGTTTTGGAGTACTTTCGAACAATCGTTAAACATTCAATAGTCAGAAGAGAAAATGAAAATGCAAATGATCCATCAGAAAATATAATTAACCACCTGATAGATTCGTCAATTCGTAATAAGAAGTCTGTCGATGAACTTACAGCAGAAATATATTTACTATTCGTCGCAGCTTTTGAATCAACATCATCAACGTTAACATACGTTTGCTATTATCTAGCAGTTAATCAAGACGTTCAAGAGAAAGTACGAACAGAAATTTTATCACTTCGAGAAAAGTTCAAAAGAACCCACACAACATTTAAAGAACCATCTAATCATACAACATTCCCAAATGAAGATTTAATTTCCCATCTTCTTCCAACATTGGAAGATCTGGAAAACCTCAAATATTTAGACGCAACAATTAGAGAGACCCTACGACTTCATTCACTATTACCAATCGAAAGAGAATCAGTGACAAATTTTCAACTACCACCAGCATTACCTGGTCTAAAACCATTAACGATTGAACCTGGAACACTTGTTTTAATTCCCATCGAACCTATTTGTAAGGACCCTCAATATTTTCAAGAACCAACAAAATTCAAACCCGAGAGATTTTTGGTTGAGAAAAATTTTCCTTCTACATTAGCATTTGGAATTGGTCATCGCAAATGTATTGGCAACAGATTGGCTCCACTGATTATGAAAGCATTCATTTATCACACTCTAATTCGGTGTAATATTCGAACATGTGCAAAAACTCCAGTTTCATTAAATGTGAATAATAGTAAGTTTACCAAGACACCGGAAACAAAGATTTGGTTAAGAATGGAAAGAAGAAAAGTTCAATGAGATTAGACTTAGAGAAATTTAAGCTATGTAGGCTAAACAAATATTTTACACTGTATTAAAAAAAAATTATAAGCAAAATGCGGTTTATTTTATAGCAGAAATCTCTTATAGTGTCCGTAATGATCAACGAAAAAAATGTCTCTAAAAAATAGTACTCAAAACTAAAATAATAATCAATAATTAATAATTAATGTTGTATGTAAAAAAAATTACTTTATTCAAATAACCGAAAAATTGACCTTTATTAATTAAGTACAATGCTGTAAGATAATTAAAAACACAAATCTTCAAACTTTTCTTATTCATCTTCAGAAATCTTTAAAATAGCCGAAAAAAATTTCTTCTGATTTTGGTTAGAATTTTTTCTAAAATATGATAAATGAAAATACACAAACAGTTTTAAAGAAATAAATTGAATCTGTTCTCAGTTTGAGGATGTTTTTTTTCCTTTTGCTTCTCAGCTTTCTTAATAAATTTTATTTTCCAATGTTTTTAATTTTTAAAATAATGCACTAAAAATAACTAATTTCTTACAAAGTTTTGATCTCAAAAATAATTTAAAATAATAAATTGAAAACAATTTAAATCATTTGAAGAATTTTATCAAAAGTTTCTTTAAATAATTGAATTTTTTAGAGGAAATATAAAATTAAAATTGTGTTGCAATTTGCAAATAATTAAATTCTCACAAAAAATATTATTATTTGTATAAAAAGAATCAAATTTTTTCAAAGAATATAATAATTAAAATTACTACAACAATTTAATTCTTAATCAAGAATTTTATTCAGAAAATATGTAAATAATTGAATTTTTTCGTAAAATGTTATTAAAATTGTTTCAAAATAATCTAATTCCTGCAATGAATTTAACTGTTTATAAAAATACTAGAATTTTTCAAAAACAATATTAATTATGCAAATTAGAAAATTCTTAAAATTTTAATAAAACTCTTCACAAAAATTCAGTCATTTTCATAAATAACAACAATCTTTGGAAGCAAAATTTTGAATTAAATTTCAAGAACGAATACAATTATTTTCAAAAATTCTAACAAACCCTTAAAAACAATTCAATTACAATATTATAAATAGTAAAATCTATGCAAAAATTCAATTATATTCAATAAATTTTGTAAATTTGTCAATTTGACGAAAGAATTCAATTTTTTTAAATTTCATTATAAATTTTGTCCAAAGAATTTAATTCTGTTCTAAAATTTTAATAATTCCTTTTGAAACAATTCATTTTTTTAAATAATAAAATCTTTGCAAGAAATTACAATTATTGCAATTATATATTTTATAAATTAAAAAAATTTTTCTTAATTTCTTTATAAAATTTGTCAAAAAAAATTAAATAACTGTCAAAAATTGTAATAAATCATTTAAAAAAATTTTATTCCTTTTTTAGAGTAGAATATTTGCTAGAATTATTTATTAAATAATAAATATTTTTATTTAAATCAATTAAAATTTATGTAAACCAATAATATCAGAATTTGAATAAAATTCTATTTAATAAATTTAGATAAAAATTATTTGATTCAAGTAATACTTATTCGATAAACTATTATAATTTCATCTTTGTAATAATTTCAAATTCAAAATTGAAAAAAATGCAATTATTAACAAATTTAATAATTCTTATTATTTATTGTTTTTAATAAATTTTATTAAATTCTTCGCTGAAATTCATTTTTTTTCAATAAAACTTCTCAAAGGAATTGAATTATCTATTTTGAAAAATTTCAATGACAATTCTTTATGAGAATTGAAATATTTTTAATACAACTTTAATTAAATTCAGAGAAAAAAATTTAATTATTTTCGAAAATTTCAATAGAAAATTCTGATCTTAATTTCAATTATTTTCCTAATTAATTTTATGTTTATTATTACATATTTTATTAAATTTCAAATAAATGAAATTTATTTATTTCTTTTCCAAATTCAATTCTTATTATCATAACATACACTGCGAAAAATTTATTCGATTCAAATAACCGATTACTTCCCACGTGAAAAATCTAGAGTGACTCCAAGAATTTTTGGTATTCATATTTTAATTTTTCACTCGCAAAAACTTTGACACGTGGATTTTCTATTACAATCTAATAAATAGTAAATAATCGTTAAAATTACGATATTTCACAAATTATCGAAAATTTATTTCGATATATGCTATTCCGAAAATGTTTAAATTTAAAATTATAAAACGGACGTTATCTTATCGACGAAATTAATTCTTGTACAAAAAAAGGCGGAAATAATTCCAGTAATTATTATTTAATAATTCAAATAATTATTAAAAATTATGTTTTATTTTCAAAATGCATCAAATAATTAATCGCTGAGTAATTTTGTTTTCTATATACATTTTAAAATATATTTTTAATCATGAATTAAAATTATTCATGAAAATGTTTTATTTATGAAAGAAAAATATGAAAATTGTAATTTATTAAAATCGAAAAAATACTCGAAAATTCTTATCACAAACGAAAAATAGAAAGAACAATGTATTAATCATTAAAGTATGTAGTTTAGTCATTTTCTAACATTCACGCTTTAGACATTTAAAAAAAACAGTGCCGACGTTAAAAACAAAAAATAATTTTTACTTTAATAAATCTCTTTAGTAATAAACAATACTTAAAATATTTCTCACCAATTTTCAAAAAACAACAAAATGTCTTTCTGGAGCGCAATTTTCTTATTTTTCATCTGCTGCCTGATAATTTACATTTATTTTCAAAAACAAATGAATTTATTTCAAAAAGCAGGAATTCCACACATGAAACCATGGCCGATTTTTGGTAATTACTTGTCAATATTATTGAAGAAAACAACAATAGCCGAATTTATCATGAATGTCTATAATTTCCATCCAAATGCAAAATACGTTGGATTTTATGAATACCGAAGACCAATAATTTTACTACGTGATCCAGAAATAATAAAACTAATCACAACCAATCATGAAATATTTCCCAATCGAAGAGGTTTCGATCTTGGCAATAATGATTCAGTGATGGGAATGGAAATTTTTTCCGCCAAACACGAAAAGTGGCTGGAAATGCGAAAGACAATCTCACCAACATTTACACCGAAAAAATTGCGAATGTCAATGTCACTAATAACACGGCAGACGAAAATCTTTTTAGATCACATTCTCAAGAAGAATGATGTACAAGACTTTGATTCTCTGAAATGGATTCAAAAATACTTTATTGACTATACACATGCAACATCTTATGGTGTTGAAACAACAAGTGTCACTACTGATGACAATGACCATTTCTTAAAGTTCTGCTTCGATGCTGCGAATTTGGAGAAACTTGAAAAATACAAGCAATTTCAATTGATGTCATCATTTTTGTGGAACATCATGAGAATGAGTTTCGTCGACGATAAAGTTGTGAAATACTTTCGAAATATCGTTAAACACGCAATAGCCAGAAGAAAAGAAGAAAAATACGTACCCGAAACTATAATCGACTTAATATTAGATTCAGCAATTGTTAACAATAATAAAACAATGGAAGAACTGACAGCAGAGACGTATATATTATTAGTCGCCGGTTTTGACAACTCATCATCAATGTTAAACTACGTTTGCTATTATTTAGCAGTTCATCAAGATTACCAAGAGAAAGTACGAGAGGAAATTTTGTCACTTCAGGAAAAATTTAAAGAAACATCCAATCAAACAACATTCTCAGACGAGGATTTAATTTATTTTCAACCAAAATTGGAAGATCTGGAAAATCTCAAATATTTAGACGCTGCAATTAAAGAATCGTTGAGACTTCATTCACTATTGCCAATTGAAAGAGAATCAGTGACAACTTTTCAACTACCACCCGCATTACCTGGTCTAAAATCATTTACGATTGAACCTGGAACACTTGTTTTAATTCCAATCGAACCAATTTGTAAGGATCCTCAACATTTTGAAGAGCCGGCAAAATACAAACCAGAGAGATTCATCGACAAGAAACATTTATTTTCTACATTACCATTTGGAATTGGTCATCGGAAATGTACGGGACACAGATTGGCTCAATTGGTTATGAAATTATTCCTTACTCACATGCTAATTAGATGTAATTTGAAAACATGTGAAAAAACTCCAATTCCATTGAAAGTGAGTAATAATGCGTATACTAAGATTCCGGAAGACAGGATTTGGTTGAGAGTCGAAAAAAGAAAAGTTCAATGAGATTAGACTTAGAGAAATTTAATTTTGATAAAAATAATTGTAAACAAAAATAAAACATTTATAAATATTCAAATAAACATGTTTTCTTTTCCGTAAATTTACTTTTGCTGCAAACTCTACCTAATTTATTATTTCATTTCCAAAGTTTTAACATCAATACCTAATAGTTATTAGTAAATCATTGCTGAATTTTTTATTTCTTTAAAATGTAAAATTCTAAATTAAAATGTAAATATAAATCTAAATAAGTAAAAATGTTTATTCATCAGAATTAGTAACTGACTTTTTGCTTTTGAATTAGTAAATTTTTCATAACTATTAAAACATCGATAAAAAATATATAACAGGGTTGCCAAGCTTTTCTGCTCTTTTCAAATTCCTGCAGACTTTTCCAGGTTATCAAGTTTAAAAAATGGAATATTTCCAAGTTTTGAAAACTAAATTTATTATTATAATTAAAAACTTATTCAAAAACATCAATAACTTAAATTTGAAATAAATATTTCATGTTAGAAATAAAGATTTTCGAAAATTTAAATACTTTTTACATTTATTCCTCACAAAATGAAATTATTTTCCGAAAGAATTTTTTTTTTTAAATTTTTTTCAAAATAATTTGTCAAAATTTAATTATTTTCAATGTCTACTATTTTAAATTTTTTTTTTTACAAAAGAATGCAATTATTTAAAAAGAAATTTTAATAAAATTATTCGTCTCAAGAATTCAATTTTTTTCAAAAGTTATATAATTATTTGCAAAAATCGAATTATAATGTTCAAAAAATTAACAAAAATTCTCGTCAATTTTCAATTACTTTTACAAATAGTAAAATTTTTCTCCGACATTCAAACATTTCTAAAAAATTTTAATAAAATTCTTTGCAGAATTTCAATTATTTTTCATATAAGTACAATTTTTATCAAATTTCTGATTTCTCGAACAATGAATAATTATTCCTAAAAATTTTATTAACATTCGTCCAGAGAATTCAATTATTAAAAAAGTTTGTTGATAAAATAAATACTTTATAAAAATTCAACTTTAACAAACATTCACTTATTTAATAAAAAATTTATTTTTATAGTCAATAAATTCAATTAAACAAAAATTTTTTAAATTAATTATTTTTCCAAAAATTTCAAATTTCAAAAACTCATTGCAGAATTTCAATTATTTTTAATAAATTTTTAATTGGATTTCTAAACAAATTTAATTATTCTTTTGAATTTTATTGACATTCGTTGAAAGAATTTTATTATTTAAAAATATGTTCATAAAATTCTTTCTAAAAATTCAATTTTAACAAACATTTAATTATTCAATACATTATTTGTTATTGTATTTAAATAATTTAATTCTTCTAGAATTTTAAATAGTAAAACTCCTGGCAACATTTCAATTACTTTTAATAGAATTTCATTAAATTCCTCAAAAAATGTAATTATTCTTAAAAATTTTATTACAATTTTGATTTCTTTTTAAAAATTCAATTTCAAAAAACATTCAATTATTCAACCAAATTTTGTTATTTTTGTATTTAAATAATAACTTAGAATGTTCTCAGGGCCTTAATTTATGTCAAAAAAAAATTGTTTATATTGTATTTAAATAATTGAATTCTCGTAGAATTTTCTGATAATAATTGATTTTGAAAATGAATTTCAGTTAAGATTTTTGATAACTTTTTAAAGCTTTTATTTACTTACATATATTTAACTGAAAAATTTACGAATACTTACAATTTCGTAAAATTGAATATTGTCAAAGAACTTTTTCGAAAATTATTAAAATTAATTGATTTAAAGCACAATTTTAGTTAAAATTTTGAAAAATAATAATCCTAATAATGAAAATAATTTTTGAAGAAGTTATAGTAAAAAAGTAGCAAGTAAACTTTTTTAATTAAGTTAAATTCTACAGAATTATTCGTTAAAAGTGTTAAAAATTAAAATTTTCAAAGACTTTAATTTAAAAGCCTTTGAAAATTTAATTATTTCCCCAAATGTAAATAATAATCCAACTCTTGTAACAAATTTTAACAAAATTTTTAAGAGTCATTTTAGTTTTCAAGAAATTTGATGAAACCAATTTTTTAAAATATATTAAATATAATTGAAATTCTGCCAAAAGTTTTATTAAAAGTTTTCTAAAAAATTGAATTTCAGAGCAAACTTGTATTGTTTATAATCGAAATTTTGACTACAATTTTTGTAAATTTTTAAACATAACTTTATTTTTGCAAAGAATTTATTACTTTACAAAAAAATTAAATTCTTGAGACTAATTTAATCAAATTCATTTTAAGTAATTGAATTCTTTCGTGAAATTTCATTAAAATAGTAAACATTGAAAATAATTGAATTGTTACAAAAAAAAATTTTTAATTTTTGAAAATAATTTAATTCTTTGAAGAATAAATAAAAAATAAAACAATTTAATTTCTGCAGTAATATCTACAATTTTAATTCATTTACAATTGAAATTTTACAAAATTTGAAATAAAATTCATTTAAAATTGAAATTTCACAAATTTGTTCAATGAAATTCATTTCAAATCGAAATTTTACAAAATTTGAAATAAAATTCATTTAAAAATGAAATTTTATAAATTTTTTCAATGAAATTCATTTAAAATTGAAATTTTACAAAATTATAAATGAAATTTATTTAAAATTGAAATTTTACAAAATTATAAATAAAATTCATTCAAAATTGAAGTTTTACAAAATTTTAAATGAAAACCTTTTCAAGTTCATCGACTTATGAAAATCGTAAACACAACTCTTTTAAAAATTGAATTAATTTCGAAATATTTAAGTAAAATTAGATTTCAAGAATAAATACAAATTGGAAAACAACAATTTCCCAGGATTTCGATTAAAAATTCCCTGACTTTTCCAAACTTTTTCAATTTTTATAAAATTCCCTGACCTTTACAGATTTTTCAGGTTTCCAAGTTACGTGTTAACCCTGAATATAGAAAATATTAAAATTCATAACTATTTTCGAAAAATAAATTCAAAAAAACACTCCCCCACATTCAATATATGAACGGTATTAGAATAATAGGATGCTTTGGATCTTATCTAAAGAATTTGAAATAGAAAAAAAAACTATTTCTTTCTGGCCATAAGCCATGCAAATCTCAACTAAACACGGACAGTCCAGTTCATGTAAGGTCCAGAGTTCCTTAACCCCAAGAGTTAGTTATAAACCTCTACCTTCGGTTCTGTCCAAAGCAAGCGAGTTTATCGATCCAAAAAAGATTTACGTCGACGCCTATCGTCGACTAGAACTATAGGGTCCGCGGAACGGGGGGAAGGGGGGGCGAAAAGGGACATGGGGGGTAATAAATTAGAATGCAGAGGGTGGACGCTTTGACTCTCTCTCTCTCTCTCTCTTTCAGGTAATTGCATCGGTGCATCCCCTGTAATTAACGCACTCACGTGACTAGAGCTTTTACTCTATTCTAACTCTCAAGTTTCCTTTTTTAGAAATTTTCTTATTGTCGTGTGGAATTTTTCGATTTTTAATTTTTTATATACACCGTTTATTATTATTCTTTGTAGACTGCTAATCACCTGGAATTTTGTTGGACAGTTACTGAACCACATTTTGAATAAATCCTGATAAAAATTTTATTTTAATGATTTTAAGTGATTTTTAATAACAGCCAAACACTAGAAGATCACCATTTTCATAAAAAGACGTTTAAATTAAATTCTTTTCAAGTTTATTATTTTTAATGGATTGTTAACCAGCTATATTGTTGCTAGAATCATGCTGAACAAAAAATTGAAAAATAAAATTAAAAAAATAAAATAAAAAATTTTATTACAAATTTTAAGCTCTTTTTAATTTTAATAGTTGAAACGACAGCCGAAACCTAACAGAAGATCAGGCCTCGGATCGATTTTAACGAACAAAAAAAGTCGCTTTAGTGGATTAAAAATATTAAAAAAGTCGAAAAAGTCGATTATTTAATTCAGTGCTGTCACAAAAATTCAAATTAATCAAAACTTGTATAATTTTGCTAAATAAATATTCAAACACTTCTTACTTCTAAATTCACTGGAAATAACATTTTTAAAATTTCAACTTTTCAAATTTAATAATTTCCAAAAATTAAAACTATAACCCTTTTATAAATTTAATAACTTTCTACAATTATTAACTAAACTTCATATCTAAATCAATTATCTATATAAATTTTTAATAATTTTTTGCAACTTCTTCCAAAATTCAATTATTTAAATAAAAGAAATCCAATTTTTTATAATAATTTAAACCGTCCATTTTTCTATTTAAAGATATTAATTAAGGTAGAACATTTTCAAAAACTTTAATAAAGAAATTCGTAAAAATTAACTTTTTAAGAATATTTCTAAATAATTTATTGAAAATACAAAAAAGTTTTACAATTAAATACAATTAAAAAATGTCTAAAAAATTGAAATTTGGTATATTTAAAGATATTAATTAAGGAAGAACATTTTCAAAAATTTTTATAAAGAAATTCATAAAAATTAAATTTTTAAAAATATTTCTAAATGATTTATTGAAAATACAACAAGTTTTACAATTGAATATAATTAAAAAATATCTAAAAAAATTGAAATTTGGTCAAATCTTTTCAAAAATAATTTAAATTTAGTAAAACATTTGAAAAATAATTCGAAATTTGTCAAAATCCTGCGAAAAATAATTGAGATTTTTAAAAATATAAAAAAATTAATGAAATTTTTCAATGAATTTTAATTAATAATAAATTATTTCTGAAAAATTATAAAGTAGTGCTGTATAAAAAATCCAATATTTTATAATGATTTAAACCTTACATTTTTCTATTTAAAGATAATATTTATTAAGGTAAAACATTTTTAAAAATTTTAATAAATAAATATTTCTAAACAATTTATTGAAAATACAAAAAAGTTTTACAATTAAATACAATTAAAAAATGTCTAAAAAACTGAAATTTGGTCAAATCTTTTCAAAACTAATTTAAATTTAGTAAAACATTTAAAAAATAATTCAAAATTTGTCAAAATCTTTTGAAAAATAATTAAGTTTTTTAAAAATATAAAAAAATAAATCAAATTTTTCAAAAAATTGTAATTATAAATAAATTATTTCTGAAAAATTCTAAAGTAGTAAATTTAAAAAAAATTTTATTTACTTTATTCGAAGGTAATTGAATCTTAAAAAATTGTAATAAAACAATTGTAAGAATTAATTTTTTATAAATATTGTAATGTATAATTTTTCAAAAATAATTGAAGAATTTTTGTATAATTTAAAACAAAATTGTTTTCAAGAATTTTAATTGAAAATATGGAATATCTGAGTATTTCCTCCAAAATGTTGAAAATAATTTTGAACAATTTTAATTTTATTATTTTGTGCATAAATTTTAATTTTCGTAAATATTGAAAATAATTGAATTTAAAAAAATGAGAACGTAATAATTCAGCGAATTATTCTTTTTTAAACTATTTTATAATATTATTTTTTAAACCTATTTTCCCGTTAATTTTCATTTTTATTGAATTTACGCTTGAAGATTATTTGTTATAATTTTTGATAATTTAATATTATTTGAAAAATTTTTAATAAAAATTCTTTAAAAGTTAATTTTCAGAAATTGGAATAAAACACTAGAAAAGATGATTTAGTTTGAATTAAATTTTACAGAATTTAAATTGTTAAAAATCTTTTTAATTGTAATATTTTGAAACATTTAATTAGAAAACTGATTGAAAAATAAAGTTCCAAAAGTTTGTCCATAATAAGTTATACTTTGCACGGTATCAAAATTGAAATAAGTTGCATTTTATACCAAAAATATTGTATTTTGGCGCGAAATTTGGAAGAAAAGTAAAAAAAGTTGCAATTTTTTAATAAAAGTCGATAAAAGTCGTATTATTTGAAAATAGTAGAAAAAAGTCGAAAAAGTCATAATATGCGAGGCCTGGAAGATAGTAATTGTCATAAATAAAAGTTTAATTAAATTCTTTTCAACACTATCACTTTTTATGAATTGATAGCTACCAAAATTGTTGCAGGGAGTTTGTTGAACAACATTTTGAAGAGTAAAAAAATTTATTGTAAAATTTTAAGCACTTTTTAATAATTGTAACCACAGCCGAACACTAGCAGAAGATCATAATTGTCATAAATAGACGTTTAATTTAATTTAAACGAATTTAATTTTCAACCATTTAAACAATTAAAAGTTGTATTTAACAATAATCTACTAAATTTTATAATTGAATCAACTATTTAAAAAAATTATCGACATTAAAAAAAATTGCATTAAAAAAAATTATCTAAATTTCGAGAAAAAAAATTCTAATCCGCTAAAATGACATTAGTTGTAATAACAGTTCTAAATAATACAGTAATGCTTGTCATTAAACACTGCGCAAAAGTTGTAATGTTTAAAAGATCTTATCCCCTAACAACTCTTGTGAGAGAAGATTTACAATCTAAAGCTGAGTAGTGAAAGAAAATTGGCATAAAATATAATTTACCATATGGCACACTTAGAGATATAATTTAAATCATTTAGTTATTATTTTTATACACTAAAGAAAAAAAAAACTTCTCTTTAAAATTTTCAACTTTGCTAACGCCTGACAACGGTTCATTTTATCTCAACTTTGTACAATATATATATGTATTTAAGCTTTATAGCATTGTTCCACTTTTATGAAAGAGGAACGCGAGAGGCGATATTATCAACCTAACAACTATTCTTCAAGACATTTGGTTGTAATTTTATTTCTAGGCTAATAGAAAAAGCTATTAGTCTATATCATTCTGAGGAAAAAAAATGTTTTACAGAAAAAATAAACACATTTCATTTTGATTGCAATGAAATTATTATGTAGTTGAAAAAATTGAAAAGGTAATATTTCTCTGAAATTTTTTGTTTTGTTTTGTCATCTTTCTGAAACAATGTTTGCGTAACATCAATCAGTCGGAGAAATGAATCGAAAGTTAGGAAATGAGGAAAGAACTTTCTCAAAGTGGAATAATTAAATAGCCGTAAAATGCTTACGAGTGGAACAAATAATATACAACTTGCTGCGTTCACTAGTGCGTCACTAGTTTATAGACAATCACTTAAATGGATAGAATCAACTCATCTTTTGCATCAAGCATCCGTAAATCCGTTGAGAGTGCTTTTAATTTATAGCAGAGAGAAAATAAAGTGCGAAGATTTTATGAACCATTTATATCAAGAATTTTGAAACAAAGATTGCAATTTTGAAACAAATATTGCAGTTTTAATAAATCCATATGTTCCTCAAGTTCTGAATGTTCAAATAAATGAAACTTTTGTCAAGTTTTGACAAAAATCTTAGGTAATGATAATTATATTAGAATATAATTAACTTAGCATAAACTTTGGAAGACAATGACAACTTTCAGCAGACACTTTAGTGGAATTGACATAATCATGTTAATTGTAGTTAATTCTTTTCTATCACCTTTCTTCCCGAGCGAGTAAGAAACTAATGAATGACTCACCTCGGTTCTCCATTTCGTTCGAGATGACCGACATTTCCACTGAGAGTCTCAATTTCCTGGGTCCTTTTTTCCATGTGCACACCTTTCTTTTCTCTGGCTGAAGAAACTCCTCTCACTGTATTCAAACTGACACCAGTATCAGTTGATCTAATACTCTCCACCGAATCCGAGGATTTGCCAGCCGATGACTTTAAAGAGACACCACTACCCTGATTACGTATCTTCTCAACACTATTATTCACACTTGAATTGTTTTCCACTTTAGTCACTGAATTTGTCACTAATCCCGGTGCGTTCGACATTATTTGGACACTTATTGGATCACTATTTTTACTTTCAGTCTTCTGATGTTCAGGCGCCTGAACATTTGCCTCCAAACGTTTATTTGAAGACTTATTAACTTCATTAACAATTTCCACATCGCCTTTAGTTCTCTCTTTTGTATTTTCCACAATTTTCTCTCCAGATTTGTCATTTAATTTTGTTTTTGAATCACTTGTTGAAGTTGTTGTTGTGGTTGTTACTGCTGCTGGCACTGATGTTACATTTGCTACTTTGACTGACGATGGTTGAGATTCATTCGGAGGTTCATTTGGATTTTTTCCAGCAGTCTTCATTGTATTTTTTGCCACATTTTCCGATGAATTGCTGCCCAACATCACGACATCGTCTGGTGTTGTATTTTTACTATTTGGAGTTGCTGTTGTTGTTGTCGAAGTGCTCAAAGTTGTGGATGCCGGTGGTTTACTATTGAGATTCGTTTCTTGAACTGTAATCATTAATATTTTATTACTTAACAGAATTTAACGAAAGGAAAAGAATTTCAATATTTTTTAAGTTTAATCGTATCAACTTCGATTTTTGAAAGATTTCAGATTACAATTTTTTTTAAATCCGCTTTTTAACTAGTTATTTATTATTTGCAAAAATTTTAATAATAATCTTTGCAAGAATTCAATTATTTTCATAAATTATATAATTCTTCGTAGGAATTAAATTTTGATGATAATTTAATGAAATTTCTATAAAAAGAATTGAATTATTTTCAAAATTTTTAAATAAACTTCAATGCAAGAATTAAATTATTTTCTAAAATACTAAAATTCTTCGAAAAAATTCAATTTCAATAAAATTTTTTGAAAGAATTCATTTAGGTTTAAAAATTTTTAATAAAATTCTAAAATAGAAAACAATTATTTTCTAGAATTTTAATAAAATTCTTTAGAAAATTTTATTATTTTCACTAGAATATAAATCAAATTCTTCTTAAGAATTTAATTATTTTTAATATGATTTTAATTAAATTACTTGATAAAAATCAATTTTTTAACATATTTTTTTAATTTCCTTTAAAGAATTCAATTATTTTTAAACATTTAATTAAATTTTATTAAATATTTAAATTATCTTCATAATATATTTATATTAAATTTCTTTAATAAATTTAATATTTTCATAAATTTTAATTAAATTAGTCGAAATAATTTAATTATTTTAATAAATAATAATGTTCATCACAAGAATTCAATTCTTTTCGAAAATGTTAAAATTCTTCAAGGAAATTCAATTATTTTCAAAAATATTAAAATTCATGACGAAAATTTAATTATTTTCAGGAATTTTAGTAAAATTCTTTGCAAAATTCAATTATTTTCATTATTAACAATTATCATGACAAGAATTCAATTATTTTCAAAAGAATTAAAATTTTCCACAGAAATCCAATTATTTACAGGAATTTTAATAAAATTCTTTGCAAAATTCAATTATTTTCATAAATAAAAATTATCAACATGAAAATTAAATAATTTATAAAGGAATTTAAATTATTCACAGAAATTCAATTATTTTTTTTAGAAATTTTAACAAAATTCTTAGCACAATTCAATTATTTTCAAAAATATTAAAATTTATGACGAAAATTTAATTATTTTCAGGAATTTTAGTAAAATTCTTTGCAAAATTCAATTATTTTCATAAATAACAATTATCAACATAAAAATTAAATAATTTATAAAAGAATTAAAATTCTTTACAGAAATTCAATTATTAAAAAAAAAATTTTTAATTCAGTTATTTTAAAAGTAATTTATTAAAATTCTACCAAAAAATTCAATTATTAACAAAAATTTTAATAAAATTCAATCTAAGAATTGAATTATTGTCATAAAGTACAACATTTTTTTGGAGAAGTTAAATTATTTTCAGTAGGTACAATTTCTATCAGATTTCTTGATAGAAATGATGTATATTTAAAAATCTAAATAAAATTTAACTTATTTTACAAAATTTTAAGAAAATTTGTTTCAAAAAATTGAATTCTTTTTATAAATTATTAAATTCTTCATAGGAATTGAAGTATTCTTAAAACTATTTTTAATGAAATTTCTCAAAAGAATTGAATTATTTTCAAAAATTTTGATAAAATTCTTTACAATTTAATTATTAATATAAATAATAAAATTCTATAAAACGATTAAATTAGGTTTTTTATAAAAACTAAAGTTATACGAAGGAATTCAATTATTTTTGAGTAAACAAACTTTTTTTGAGAAAAAATTTAATAATTTTGAAATATTTTTTTTTAAATTCTATAAAAAATTCAACTAGTTTTTTAAAATTTTCGTAGAAGTTTATTAGAATTGAATTATTTCTAAAAAAAATTTTTTTTAAATATTTTCCTGAAAGAAATTATTTATTTTCAAAAATTGCAATTATATTTTAAATAATTCAATTAAAAAAATTGTAATAAAAATCTTGGCAAGAATTTAATTGCATATTTTCACAATTAATAAAATTCTTCGGGAAAAATCAATCAATTTCAGTAAATTTTAATGAAATTTCATGAATGAATTGAAATATTTTAAAAAATGTTTATAAAATTCTTTAAAAGAATTCAATCTATTTAAATACATTTTTAAATTTAATTCTTTTAAAAAATTAAATTATTTTGAAAAATTCTGATAAATTTCTTTAGAAAAGATAAAATATTTTAAGTATCAATTAAATTGAATTCCTCGGATTAAGTTATGATTTTTAATTCAAAATAATTTTGTTTAATTAATTTCTGTTGTTTCAATATTTAAAATCATAAAGTTAGAATTTTATTAACTCTAAAAAGAAAATTATCAAAAAAAATTAGGAAACAAAAAAGCAAACAAAAACAATATATTATGAAATACGAAAGTTTTAACATAATTGTGTGTTAATTAGTTTAGTATTAAGAAAAGAATTTTAGTAATTAATTTACTAGATAAATATTTTTATTGTATTTTTTTTTATTTCTTACCTTGAGCAGTCTTTTGATCAGCAATCTTGGAAGTTGTCGAGCTTTCAACTGTTTTACTCTTCACATTCGGATCTCCATCTTTCTTCCCAGGAATCTCACTTTTTTTCTGATTCCCATTGCTTGTAATTTTAGTAGTTATCTCCTTTGATTCAGAATTAATGGCAGTCGCGTCAATTTTCAAAGGTTGAACGGCAGTTGTCGTTGTTGTATTAACGACGCTCGACGTACCAGTTGCGCCCGAACTTTGTTTCAATAATTCAGCTAATTTTAAATCATTCTCTAAAATTTTCACAGCCTCTTGAACAACAGACGGTTTCTTCTCCAATTTCTTGACAACTTTCTCGACATTCTTATTTTTCGGTACTTGTAAATTCAATGTTTTCGCCTCATGCTTCTTCACTGGTTTCGATTGAATTTTCTTTCCCTTATCAACAATTTTCTCGAGTGATTTCGCTGATTTTGTGGTAGTTACTGCTGCTGCTGTTAATGGTTGAATTTGCGTTTTATTGGAGGACAATGATTGTGTGGAGGCTGATTTATTCGTTATCGAGCCACGCCTCAATGGTATTTTCGACGGCGATGTGAGTATCTCAGTACTGGAAGATTTCTGTTGTGCGGAAGATTTATTCGTTTTGCTGACAATTTTTGGCGGTAGCAAAGAATTTCTTCGGACTTTTTGTGGCGATGTTCTTTGATTGTTTGGAATTTGTTGGGGGCGTATTTTGGAAATTGATTTCTCCGGTGATTTTTCCCTTGGCTTCGTTGGCGTTCCTTGAATTGGCGACAGTCCCGGTCGTTTTAACGATTGACGGCGATTGTTATTTATTACGTTATTCGTTGTTACTATTACGTTATCTTTTGATATTGCTCGTCGGCCAAATTTCGGCGATGATTTCTTTTCGTTTTGCTTTGTCAATGATATGGAACGACTTCGTGTCGGTTGGGGGATTTGACTTCGCTTTGGACTGCATTGTTGGGAAACTGAAACTGAAAATTTTATTCAGAATTAAGAGAAATTTTCTCGAACTCTGGAGAAATATTAAGACGAGTAAAAAATTTAATGCTTGTAATTATTTTTATCATTTCAATTCAATTATTATTTCATAGAATTTTTAGATTCAATTCTTCATTAAATTACTTCTTCAATTACTTTGAATCGATTTTGACAAAATTCTTTGAGACTTTTCAAATCCATTTGTCAATTAAATTTCTATTAATCGTAAATTCTTCTTTCTATCAACAAATCCAAATAATTTGAAGAGAGAGAAATTGTAGTTTAAAAAAAGCAAATTGAAAATTACCTCTTCTGTCGAATCTGCCACTGCTTCTCCTGCGTTTGAAATGATTAGGACTCTCGGGTCGAGATTGGGCATGCGGTAAAGGTCCTTTGAATCCTCGACCTCGGAAAGGAGAGACCCTTCCTGTTGCTAAACATGGAGGTGAAGGACTTCTGGAATCCGGAGTAATTGGTCGAGTCTCTGCAATTATCACGAAACTTGATCGTCGATGAGCTCGAGTGTAAGAGGAGCATGGTGGTCCGATTTTGTAGGGCTCGGGTGCACGTGGCGGTGGTGGCGATGGCGGTGACGGTGATAAAAGGCAGTGTTCTCCTCCAGATAAAACTCGAAAGGGCGGTTGACCCGTTCGAGGTCCATGATTATCCGGATCTATCCTCCTCATAGTAAAACCCACTTTCCTTTCACGTTGCTCTCATCTTTGGAAAACATGACAATTATCACAATTTCAGAACATTGGCATTTTCTTTTTTCAAATCAAAACTTTTTACCAACAAAAAAACTTTCAATCAATTATTGTATATAGAAATATTTATTTTAGTTCATTTACTCTAAATCTAAACAGAGTCGCGACAGAAATTTAATTTTCTTTTTCCTTAATTTCAAGAATAAATTTTACCTCTTTCCCTACCTCTAAAGAATATTCAGATTATTAGATTCTAAACAAAAAAATTTATTTTAGTTCAATTACTCTAAATCTAAACAAAGTTGACACAAAATTTTTCCTAATTTCAAGAACAAAATTTTATCATTTTTCCCTGACTCTAAAGAATATTTGGATTATTAGATACTAAACAAAAAAATGTCCCATTATTTACAAATTTCGTTAATAAGATTATTCGAAAACATCAATAACTTATATTTTAAATAAATATTTAATCATTATTATTTCTCCGTACAAAAATTCAATCTTTTTGATATTTAATAAGTTTATAGAATTTTTAATTATAAATCATATTGATAATTCCGAGTCTTCGACTCGAAGTGATTTATTTTTTCATATTAAAGATAATAGAGAGACAAAATCTTAATTTTGTATTATAAAAATTCAATTATTTCTAAAAATTTACGCTATAATGCTTTTCATATTCAATTACTATCAAAAATGTTCACTGAAGTTATATTTTTAATGAATTTTTATTAGAAAATTCTACGAGAATACAATTATTTAAATACAAAGATAAATAATTTATTGAATGCTAAAAAGATTTTATTTATTCATTTAAATAATTGAATTTTAGACAAGAATTTAAATTCTTTTCAAAATAATTGAATTCTTGTGATAATTGTTTCTTGTCATGATTATATTTATGAAAATAATTGAATTTTGCAAAGAATTTTAATAAAATTCCTGAAAATAATTAAATTTTCTTTAAGAATTTTAATATTTTTGAAAAAAATTGAATTCTAGTATTCAATATTTATTGTGATAAATATTTATGAAAATAATTGAATTGTGCAAAGAATTTTATTAAAATTCCTGAAAACAATTGAATTTTTGTAAAGAATTTTAATATGTATGGAAAGAATTGAATTTTGCAAAGAATTTTAATAAAATTCCTGAAAACAATTGAATTTTTGTGAAGAATATTATTGTTTATGAAAATAATTAAATTTTCTTGAAGAATTTTAATATTTATGAAAATAATTGAATTTACTTGAAGAATTTTAATAAAATTCCTGAAAACAATTGAATTTTTGTAATGAATATTATTGTTTATAAAAATAATTTATTTTTCTTGAAGAATTTTAATATTTATGAAAATAATTGAATTTTCATGAAGAATTTTAATATATATTTTTTATTTTATTCAGGAATAAAATTGCTGAAAATAATTGAATTGTTTTTGGAATTATTTTCTAATCATTTTGAAAATTCAAGTAATTTCAATATAAGGAATGAAAATAAAATTTTAAAAAATTATTTCTACAGAATTGTTAATTAAAAATATATAAAATTCATTTTTTTCAAAAATTTGAATTTGAAACCTTTTCAAAATTCAATTGTTTCCAAAAATTACTGTAATTGTGGTGATTTTTCTAAAATTCAGTTATTTTCTTCGAGTTTTTAACTAAAATTCTTCTCTAGATTAAATTTATTAAGTAATTGAATGTTTCTCAAAAATTGAATTCATAAAGATTTATCAACAAATTTTCTAAACTTAAATTCTTTCGATGAATTTTAATAAAATTTTCATGAATAATTACGTTTTCAAAGAATTTGTTTAGAATTTTATGAAAAAATCGAAATTTTGTAATGAGTTTAATTATTTATGAAAATATAATTAAATCCTAAAACAAATTTTCTTATTTAAGAAAATGATTGAATTCATAAAAAGAATTATATTATTTATGAAAATAATTGAATTATTGCGAAAAAGTTTATAAAAAATGTTTGGAAATAATTGAATTCCTGTGAAATTTTTATTATTTATGAAAATAATGGAATGTTTGAAGTAGAATTTAAAAAAAAAATTTAATTCTTTTGGAAAATTAAATTAAAAATAGTTTAGTAATATTATTCATTAAAGAATTTCTAAGTAATAATAAATTTTATGACAGTTCTTGAAGAATTAAATTCTTTAAAAGGAAATTATCAGAAGTAGAAAAAAATTGAAATTTTCATATTAGAATTCGTGGTAATTTCATAGTTTATAAGCCAACAAAAAAGACACTTAAATGCAGAAGTTTCATCTAAATTCAAAATATTAAAATTTTTTAATTATTCATGAAAATAATTCAATTATTTTATTTGAAAATAATTTAATAAAAATCCCCGAAAGTTCTCTGATTTTCCTAACAAATTCTACTTTTCCTGACTTTTTTCCTTATTCTTCCCTGACCTGTGGCAACCCTGCAGCATCAATTCAAAAAAAAAATCTGTCTTCTAAACCGATACAAATAAATAATTAACAAAAAATGATTCAAATAATTATCTCTCACTATATGCAAAATGATTTCGTTACAGAAACATTAATTTTTTGCATTAATTTTACTAATGTAAATTGATGATGGATTTTGATGTGAATTTCCCCCCCCCCCCCCCCTAAAACCAATGACTGAATTTTTTTCTGGTAATTGTCACTGAAGTAATTACTCACTCCCGTTGTTCACCGCTATCCTTCCCATGGGAACAACGCATGTTATTCACGCTCTCATACACGAGAGCATCGAACTCACATCATCTAGGATGTTGCGGTGCATTGTGGACTACATTTCAATGTCTCTTGATTTTCCTATTCCTATGGTGTGCCGTATTAATTTCATTCCTCTCGATTCTGCAAAAAAAAAAAAGAAAAAACCAGAAAATACAAATTTTATTCATTTCATCACTCAATTCAATTTTTTCTTCGCTCAATTTAATTTTTTCTGTTCACAAGAAATATTTTTTTTTTTAAACTCTTAACAAATGTATTCAAACTCTCGAGACTGATTTAAAGTTTTGATAATTATTTAGAGTTTCGACAATTAATTAGACTCTCGATGATTATTTAGAGTATCAACAGTTAATAAGACTCTCGACAATTATTTAGAGTATCAACAATTTATTTAGACTCTCCACAATTATTTAGACTCTCGATGATTATTTAGAGTCTCAACAATTTATTAAGACTCGAGACAATTATTTAGACTCTCAACAAATATTTAGACTCTCGATGATTATTTAGAGTCTCAACAATTTATTAAGACTCGAGACAATTATTTAGACTCTCAACAAATATTTAGACTCTCGATGATTATTTAGAGTCTCAACAATTTATTAAGACTCGAGACAATTATTAAGACTCTCAACAAATATTTAGACTCTCAACAAATATTTAAGTTCTCAACAAACATTTTTTTTTTGGTAAAAGAACAAAATTCCGTTCTCCGTTTTCCTGAGGATATCAAATCGAGACAAAAAAACGTAATCCTTTTGATTAACTTTTTTTGTCTCAATTTGATACATCCTCAGGAAAACTATATGTTCCACTACAAAGAGATAAAGTTAAAAGCGGCAAATTTCAGTATCCACGTTGTACAATTAAGCGATAAAGAGGAAGCAGTAACTGGTTTTTAAATGCGAATTAAGGAGCAATAGTCATCTGGTTTATGTAAAATGTACCGTAGATAATGATTCAAGTGTTAGATTCATAAAATTCTTCTATACCGTAAATTGTCATATATACGGAAGTAATTTTTGCTCATCATATCGGTCGTGTTGGTGCATCGACGGTAATTAGGTGAGGAGAGCGTGAAGGAAATTCACCTCTTCCCCAAGCATATAATTTCACATGAAACTGCGTCCGATTAGCGTTCTTACCATCATCATCATCATCATCAGATGTTTACCGGGGCAAAACATAAATGACAAGAAATCCGGCTATTATCACCTTTATATTCCTTTTTCTCTAAACTCCTCTTTATAATACACATCATTAACTCCACGAATAACATATTTTCATTGCAAACGCAATAACCTTTCACTGCTAAATATATAAATACACTTTATTCCAAACAAACTTTAATTAGTCGACTATCAACGTCCCCTTCTTCGGCAAAAAAAAAATAAAAATGCCTCGAATTAAATGACAATCAATTTTTGCAATTAAAATTATTAATTTCACATAAAACTAATATACAGACAACTCGATAAATAAACTTTCGATATAAATAAATGTTTTCCAATTTTACCGACAAAAATCAAAATTTTCGCTTCGTTCCACAAATAAATATTCTATTCTATTATTAATATTTTCTAATTAATAATGCTTCATAAATAATTTACCAAAAAAAAGGAACAAAATCAAAATTTTCGCTTCGTTCCACAAATAAATATTCGTGAAACAATTTTCTACAGGGCTCGAACGAGTGAAAGTATTTAAAAATGCGGACTTTACGGACTAAAAATGAAAAATTATGGACCAATTACTAACAAAAATATATAAGAGAACGTTTTACTCAAAACTATAGATTAGATTTTTTCATAACTAAAAAAAACATGAAGATAACGATAACTCGATCGATCGATTACTTCCTGTTTTATAATAATTAAAGATAGAGTGATAAAATTATTATCAATTCAATTATTATTTTCAAGAATTTTTAACTAAAATTCTTCTTAAAATCGATTATTTTTAATAATTTTCGAAAAAGTTCTTTGACAATTTTCAAATCCATTTCTTTACAATATTCGATTTTTCAATAACTTATAAATTCTTCAATTAAATATGTATTAGAAAATAAAAACTTCAAATAATATAAAAAAAAAATTAGCAATTAAAATTTCTCAAAAAAATTAATTCCACAGAATTGTTACTTAGTTAAAAATATGAAAAATTCAAGTTTTCAAAGATTTGAATCTGAAACCTTTTCAAAATATAATTATTTCTAAAACTTTGCGCTTTAATACTTTTAATATTCAATTATAATCTAAAATTTTAACTGAAATACATTTTTAAATCAATTTTTATGAGAAAATTCTACGAGAATTTCATTACTTAAGGGCATTTGAACCATTATGACGTCACAATTTTAAAACTCATGCTTTTCACACATTGTGACGTCATAGTCGTTCAAATTCCCTTAAATACAAAAAAATCAATTTATTGAATATTTACATATGTTTCTTAAAATTGAATTCTTTTAAAGAATTGTATCAATCAATTTTTAAATAATTTGAATTCTTTTGCAAAATTTTATTAAAATAGATATTAAAAATAATTAAATTAGGGAAAAATTTTGAAAATAATTGAAATTTTGCCAAGAAATTTATTAAATTTTTTGAAAATAATTCAATTTTAGAGAAGAATTTTATTATTTATAAAGATAATTGATAATTTACGCAAAGAATTGCATTAAAAATTTTGAATGCAATAATTTTATTCTTTAAAGAAATTTAATCAAAAATTTATTAAAAATAATATTTAAATTCTAATAAATAAATTGTAGCAAGGGTTATTAAAATAATTAAATTTCTTTGATAAATTTAAATTAAATTTTTAAGAAAAATTATTCTTAAAAATTAAAAAAAAATAAAATAAAAATGAAATAAAAATAAAATAAAAATAAAATAAAAATAAAATAAAATTTGATTAAAATTGTATTAAAAATAATTGAAATTCTGCAATTAGCTTTATTATTTATCAAAATAATTGAATTCCTAATAAGAATTTTATTATTTGCCAAAAAAATTAAATACCTGTAAAAATTTTATTATTTATGAAAATAATTGAATATTGCGAAGAAATTTATAAAAAAATTTGTAAATAATGAATTTCCTGTAAAATTGTTATTATTTTTGGAAAATAATTAAAGGTTTGTGGTAGAATTTTAGTAGATTTTTTTTCAAATAATTGAATTCTTTTGGAAAATTTTATTAGAATAGTATAGATACCTATTAAAAATTATTGAATTGAGGAAAAATTTTGAAAATAATTAAAAATTTTTCCAAGTATTTTATTAAAATTTTTGAAAATAATTGATATTTCGAAGAAGAATTTAATTATTTCTATAAAGATAATTGAAATGTTGACGAGAATTTAAAAAATTTTTTGAACATAATTGAATTTTTGCGAAGAATTTTATTACTTTTGAAAATAATTGAATTCCTTCAATCATTTGTAATTTCTCTAAAATTATCCAAATTATATCGTATAATTTACGTACTTTACGGATCTTTTTCAATCGAATTACGGACTTTTACGGACTTCAAGCAAAGTTACGGACTTTTACGGGATTTACGGACCTAGTTCGAGCCCTGTATTCAATTATTAATAATATTTTTTAATTAATAATGCTTCATAAATAATTTACCAAAAAAAGGACAAAAATCAAAATTTTCGCTTCGTTTCACAACTAAATATTCGTGAAACAAAGTGAAAATTTGAATTTCAAAACTACAAGAAGGGGAACTTTTTTGTTCTCAAATTCAAAATGTCAATGTCTAATTTTGGGGATATTTAATGCAGATAAGACATTAAATGTCCCGTGTCACGTGATGTGTTGATTGATAGAGAACTTTGAAAATGGCCTCGTACCAAAAAGGATTGATTCAATGTTCTCGTGAACAATATAAACAGAAATTTATAGCAATTGTTTATCAGGAATTATTTGACAAGTCGTATGACATAAATGTGCATAGTAAATTTTCACTTGGACCTTCAAAATTCACGGACAATGTCAATTAATAATTGATAGAAAATAGAAAATGTTTTTTACAATAAAAATTTAGTTTCATAATATTCATTTCAACATTTTACTCGACAAATCAATTCAATTTTTCAATTTCAATTCAACTTCAACTTCAATTTTTTTTTTAAATCCTTTGAAAAAATATAATTTTCCTGCGATAAATTATTGTTGTAATAAAGCATTATTATTGACAAAATATTGCTGATAATGTAATAAAATATAAAATAATAAAATATAAATTATAAAACATTATTCAATGACAAAATACTATTAAAGAATTATTAATGATAAAATATTTATGATAGTAAAATATTACTAATAAAATATTAATAATAGTGACATTAACATTAAATAATAAATAAAATAAAAAATAAATAATAAATAATATTAATAATTAGTGAAGGGACTTATTATTGTAATGAAAATTGTTTCGTGAAAAATTTAAATATTACTTAAATTATTTATGAAGCATAGTTAATATCAAAATATTATTGATAATAAAACTTGATTTATGAATAAAAATTATTTATAAAACATAATTAATAACAAAATATTTTTGGTAATAAAATATTAATAATTAAACATTATTTATAAGAAAATCTATATTAATATGCTATGTTATGTTAATTCGTTATGTTCCGGTAATCTGTTTTCAGTATAAAGTTAGTTTTTGTTTGTTTTTTTGTTTCCCAACTTTTTTTTAATAATATTGTTCTTTTAAATTTTTTGTTCAATTTTATACCTAATTAATGTCATAAAAATCATTAATATTCTTACGAAGAATATTACAATTTATAAAAATGTTTTGAAAAAATTTTTTTTTTAATTTTCAAAATAATTGTATTCAATCGAAAAATTTTATTAAATATTTTTAAAAAATAAATTTATTCTGTTAAGAAATTTTATTAAAATACTATTAAAAATAATTGAAAATTTCTGCAATGAATTTTATTGATTTAAAAAAATAATTCAGTTTTTTTGAAGAATTTGATCAGAATTTTTGACAACAAAATTTAATTTAATTTTTTCGAGAAATTTTATTGCAATTAAATAAAAAATAATTGCATTCACCGGAAGAAATTTATTATTATTGAAAATAATTGAATTCTTGCAAAGAATTTTTTTTTTAATAATTGAAGTGTTTCAAAGAATTTTGTTATTTTTAAAAATAATTGAATTGTTTCCAAGAATTGATTAGAAGTTTGGAAAATAAATGAATTTTTTCGAAAAATTTTATTAAAGATTGGAAAAAATTTTGCTCAATCTTTCAGTGAAATTTTATTAAAAAATTGACGCAATAGAATTTTTATAAACAAATTGTGTCATTTTTTAATTTTTAAAGAAAATAATTTAATATTTCATTTAAATAATTTTAATAATATAATACTTTCTTAAGAAATTGGAAAATAATTGAATTTTTCAAATAAATTTTAGAGACAACTTTAGAAATAATTGATTTTTTTAAAATTAAATCACTTTTAGAGTTATTTTTATGAAAATTAAATGTTTACAAAGACTTTAATAAATAATTGAATTGTCTCCATGGATTTATGCAAATTTCAAAAAATAATTTGAATTCTTTCGTAAAATTTGATTAAAATTGTATTGAAAATAATTAAATTCTTGCCAAGAGTTGTTTCAAAATTTTTCTTAAATCTAAACAATAATAATTAAATATTTACTTAATAAGTGATTTTTTCAATTCTTGTTTATGAATTTATCAAAAAATTTAAAATTTTTATTTTGTATAACAATTATGATGAATATCAACACAAAATAAGAATTCTAGAAGATAGTGTTTGCATGATAACATTAAAATAATTTAATTATCAATTGAATCTAAAAAATTTGAAAATAAATCCCCAACTTAATGACAAGAAGAAAAATATGTCAACCGTGACATTTTATTACTAATAGCAGAGAAAATAATTTTCAAGTTATTAAAGCACAATGAATATTTAATTGTACGATCTTTTCTTTCATATAAAAAGAAATATTTTTTTCTTAAAACAACAATGTCAAAACTTTTAACACATTTCATTTTCTTTTCTCTTGTCTAAAATGTAGATTTTCCTAGTTTCATCAAAATTGAAAAATAAAAATAAGTAAAACACTAAAAAAAAAAATCACCATTTTACTTCTATTTGTAATAATAGTGAAAGAAAATTGTGCGTTAAACCTTGACTTTTGATGTATTTGTATTTGAATATCAAACTATACTATAAATTCAAATTATAAGGTGCTTTCATTACAGAAGAAGAAAATTACAGAAATTTCCATTTCGACGGGAATATTATTTTGATTCGTATACCTTGTCAGGGTCATAAAAAGAAAATCAGATAACAAAAGAGAAAACATTATAAAATCTAATTCTAAAAATTGTTACATCTATACAAAAATAGATAATTATGCAATTATTCCGTTTATTTGAGAAAAAATATGCAATTTTCTTTCCGACAACTTTTTTCCACTTTATGGAAATAGAATTCTTTAAGGCATAAAATATTTTATGGAAATGAATGCTTTTAGGAATAAAATTCTTTATGCAATAAAATATTTTTTGGAATGAAATACTTAATAAAATATATTTTTTGGAATAAAATACTTAATAAAATATTTTTTGCAATAAAATACTTTATACTCCATAGAAAAATATTTTTCAATCTTCAAAAAAGTGTCAATTTTCGTTCCTAATAAAAAAAAAACTGCTTTAAGGACAGAAAACGATTATTCTTTAATTTTTGCGCCAAATAAAAATTAAATCGTTTTCTCCCACAAGCCACATAAAAAAGAAAACATTGTTTTACGAGTCTTGTGAGGAAAAACGATTGGATTTTCAAAAATAACTATTACGAGAATATGGAGAAATCCAATTATTTTTAATTTCAAATTCTAGTCTAATTTCCTGACGATAATGACGATAATGATGATTAATATCAAATAATTAAACTTTATGGTCATCAAATATTGAGGAAATTTTGTATTATAAGTAATTGTTGCCACTTTTTTCTTCGTAATTAATTATAAGTAAAGCCCTCGCGAGTGAAAAATAATTTCTACATTTTTATAACCAACTCAGCAATTAATAGAGTGTAATAAAGTCAATTAAACACTTACCTAATGCTATACTGTGTGTATGTATATATAAATTTAAAAATGCGGTATTTATTAATTAGTATAAAGAAGAGTCAAGTAACTCTTTCTAATTATATCGCTCGCGCGGTTTGCGGAAAAGGTGTTATTTCAAATTATGTATTTCTTTTTACGTCTCTTTTAAGTCCCCGGAAAAAAAAATTGCATTGGTTCACTAACTATACACTTTCTCAATAGTGATGTAATTTTTTTTTCTTTAACACTCTAGAGGTAGGACATAAAAGAAATATATTTTAAAAATTTATTGTTTTATTTTTTTTTCACTCTTTACGTGTCTCGAGAATATATGAAAGATCAATAGGAGTGGAAAAGTGTTTTACGTTTTTTTGCACTATACAAGTGAATATTATTAGCAAAACTAACGATCTCTTTTTTAATTGGTATCCTCGTGAAGTAATATTGAGGGTTTGAGGAAAATTAGAAAATTTCCACTTTTATTTTTTTTTTTTTTGAATCTAAAATTAAAATTTGTTAATTACGAGAAAATTGTTTTCAATATATTTTTATCATTACTATGATTATTATTATTATTATTATTATTATTATTATTCCAATTATTTTCTATTATAATTACTATGATCACTATTATTTTTTTATTATATTAATATCACAGTAATTATTGTATTGCCATTATAATTTTTTTGATTATTATTTTTATTGTGAAGAGAACGAATAAATTTTATAAATATTTATTTAATAATTAGAGCTGCTATTTTCTTATTTGAAGTTTTTAAATATTACTGTATATAGTTAATAATTTTATTATTATTTACCACTATAGTGATTGAAAAATCAAAATAAATTTAAAAAATATTGAAAAGAAAATGGAAAAAACTTGTATTTTAAATTAGAAACTGTAAATTCAATAAAACTAATAAGCGATTAAATTTTGTATGTCGAAAATTTTTCCCATATTCGTCATGTAAAATAATTTTAGCCAATTTTCATTTTACTAAATAAGTGCATGAATAATTAAAAAAACTAAATTTGAACCAAAAATTAAACAAAATATGAAAAATATTTATTAATAAATATATAACAATTTATAGCATATAATTTTTATAAAATTAAAATGAATATTTATAACATAAAATTTTTATAAAATTAAAATAAATATTTTTATCACAAAATTTTTATAAAATTAAAATAAATATTTATATCACAACATTTTTATAAAATTAAAATAAATAAAAATTTAAAATATAATTAATAGTAAAAGAAAGAAAGAAAGAAAAAAATTTAAATATAAATGTAATTAAAATCAAATTAAGGGAAATACTTTTCAATATTTTTGATTATTTAAATTATTCAAATACAACAAAAAAAAGGGAAAAAATTAAAATATAAATATTATAAATGATCACTAAATATTTGAGAAATTCGAAAACATTCTTATTTCGAGCAAAATACGCTCGATCTCATTAAAAGATAATTATTCTCCCTCATTGGAATAGAACAGCGGGCAACACGTGCTTATGTGAAAAACTAAATCAAGTACATCAAAATTATAAAACAAGACTTTCAGTCCACCAAAAGTTTTATATTATCGACAATTGTATTTTATCTCAAATTATTTTTAATACTCTAAATACTTATTCTCTTCATTTTAATTTATTTATTTTCCAATTAATTTAACATTCTATTAAAATGTTTATTAAATTATATTATTTACAGACAAAATTTAAAATTCAGTTAATTACCGTAAATGGAGAAAAATAATCCAACTTAAAAAAAAATAGAGAAAAAAACTAAATCCGTTTTTATTTATAAATAAAAAACGTAAATCTTTTTGATTTACAATTTAGCAAAGTTAAACTTTTCTTTTCGTCTTTAATGGCCATCGTTTAATCTTTAACCATCAAGACACTATAATTTTAATTAATCGATTTCGCTACAGGTTGTAATGTTTGAAATAAAAAGACGCTCTTGAGAAAAAAATTTAAGACCCCAGTATATAGGAATGAAAAAAATAAAAAAAAAAAATTTTTCTTCTTTCGAATATAATTTTTAAAAAATTAGTAATTGTCACTTATTTACCTATAAATTTGAAAAAATAGTATAAGTCAAAATTTGTGATATTGAAGTACATTTACAATTTCTAAAAGTAAAAACACGTTTCTTGGATCGAATAACCAACAATCACGTCTTCGCGTGAGCGCGAACACGTTCTTACTGACTCTTGAGTGGACGCCTCCACTTTTCACTCTAAGAAAATGGTCATCGCGCTCGCGCCAATTTAA
The DNA here is from genome assembly GCA_032872475.1 of Leptopilina myrica (nomen nudum). Lineage (NCBI taxonomy): Eukaryota > Metazoa > Arthropoda > Insecta > Hymenoptera > Figitidae > Leptopilina > Leptopilina myrica (nomen nudum). Next base: position 10,332,150 of record CM065459.1, read on the forward strand.
TTATATATTTTTTTTTATTATATTAATCATCCTAGTAGAGAAAAAAAATTTTTTTTTTTCAAACCATTAATTTTTATTATAAATATTTATAATTTTCGTCGAGGCTATTTATCATATTTTCAAAATTAGGTGTTTTAAAATTATAAGCTATACTCCACTCATTAGCATTATTTGAATAATAAATTTGAAATAAATTATTATTCTTTCAAAATCGGTCCATTTGGATCTAAGGGATTCAAATGGAACGAGAAACAAAAGCATAGGATCTTCAGAAAATTTAAATTTTTCTAAATCATTGCACTGAAGAAAATATTTATTTGCATCAAATAATTTTTATTTCAAAATATTTTTTTTTTAAATTAAATTTACTTCAAATAGAAAAAATTTTGGTTCAAAACCAATTTATTTGATTTAAATAAAATTTACTCGTTTCAAAAACAATTTTTTTGAATTAAATAAAAATCACTTTGTGTGTCAAGAAAATATTTATAATATTTATAATTTAATAGACAAGTAATTGATTCTTTCCATCAAATATTAAAGAAATTTTATTCAATGTATTATTAAAATTATAATTTATGAAATAATTGTCAAAATTATAATAATAATTTTTATTTAATACAATTAAATGATATTTACACTAGAAAGACTGAATTTTTTGGTTCAAATACAATTTATTTGATTTAAATAAAAATGACTTGTTACAAAAACAATTTTTTTGATCTAAATAAAAATTGTCTGTTTCAAGTAAATATTTATTTTTAAAAAATAATTTCTATTTGCAACAATTAAATGATATTTACACTAGAAAGACTGAATTTTCTGGTTCAAATACAATTTATTTGAATTAAATAAAAATTACTTGTGTCAAAAACATTTTTTTTATCTAAATAAAAATTGTAATTTTCTAGTAAATATTTATTTCAAAAAAAATAATTTCTATTTAAAACAATTAAATGGTATTTAGTTCAAATACATAAATTTTTAGCTCAAAGACAATTTGTACTTGATTTAAGTAAAAAATTATTTAATTCAAAGTAAATATTTATTCGGTAAATAGACACAAACCATTTTATTCAAATTTATCCTTTTCGAATCAAATAAATTTTCTTTCCCAGTGTATTAAAATCATAATCTTCTAAATCACCATTTAAATAACAATTTTTCAAATTATCCTGAGAATTCAATTTTTCAAATTATCCATAAATTTAAAATTTTCGAAATTACCATCAAAAATAGAAATTGTATGTAATTATTTTTAATAACAACTTGTTTTTTGTTTTAAAAAAATTACAATTATTATTTCTTTCTCATGTTTTCATCTCAATAGTGTTTATATAATCTCACGTGTGTATCTTGATTTTTATTTAAATTCACTTCGAAATTAAAGGATATATTTCTTTCTCGTCGAACAAAAATTAGAAGAAAAAAAAAACAAAATCATAATGACGTGTTTAAGTATATTTTAATGAGACGTAAATTAAATTAATTTTTTTGAATCTGATTTCTATTTTTTTTATCGCCGTATAATGAGAATTCATCCAGGATGCATGAAAGTGGAAAGGAAAATTATGAAATGTCAAAGAATTGTAACGGATGAGGATACTTTTAAAAGCTAACATTTGTCTGCTATTTTCTATATAATATATCAACAGTGACACACTTTTCTTGGTCAAGTTTTTTGATAAAAAGTTTGAAGTCAATTATTTTCATGAAAACTGATTTCTTGAGGGCAATTTTTTTATTTTTATCCCTAGAGATAATAAAAAAATATGTAATAATAATATTAAAAATAATAATAATAATAACAGTAATAATTTTATTTCATTTATTCAATTAATTATTAAAAAAAATTTATTTAGAGGAGAATTTTAGTAAAAAACTTGAGGAAAATAATTGAATTTTAAAAAGGTTTTAATGTCAAATTTTAAGAAAGTCTGAATTTTTCATACTTTTTAACAATTCTGTAAATCTATCTTTTTTAAAAAATTTTAATTCCAATTCTATTAAAATTAATTCATTTTTCAAAATTATATTTAATTTTTTCAAAAGTTTTAATCAAATTCTTCAAAAGAATTCAATTATTTTCAAAAGTACTAAAATTTTTCACAGAAATTCAATTACTTCCAAAAATTTTAATAAAATTCTTTTCAATGTTCAATTCTTTTCAAATAAGTAAAATTCTTCACAGAAATTCAATTATTTTCAGGAATTTTAATAAAATTCTTCCCAAAATTCAATTATTTTCATAAATCACAATTATTAACCTAAAAATTCTTTTATTTTTAAAAGAATTAAAACTCTTCACAGAAATATAATTATTTTTTGGAATTTTAATAAAATTCTTCACAAAATTCTATTATTTTCATAAATCACAATTATTAACCTAAAAATTCTTTTATTTTTAAAAGAATTAAAATTCTTCACAGAAATATAATTATTTTTAGGAATTTTAATAAAATTCTTCCCAAAATTCTATTATTTTCATAAATCACAATTATTTACCAAAACATTTAATTATTTTTAAAAGAATTAAAATTCTTCACAGAAATTCAATTATTTTTAAAAGAATTGAAAATTTTCACAAAATTCAATTATTTTCAAAAAAAAAAATTTATTTTTTGAATTCTTTCCAGTTTAATTATTATCAGGAATTTTATTAAAATTCTTTGCAAAATTCAATTATTTTCATTAATAACAATTATCATAACAAGAATTCAATTATTTTCAAAAGAATTAAAATTCCACACAGAAATTCAACTATATTCATGAATAATAAAATTTTGTTTAATTCTTCCAAGTAAATCAATTATTTCCAGGAATTTAAATAAAATTCTTTGCAAAATTCAATTCTTTTCATAAATAACAATAATTATAACAAGAATTCAATTATTTTCATGAATAATAAAATTTTGTTTAATTCTTTCCAGAAAATCAATTATTTTCAGGAATTTTAATAAAATTCTTTGCAAAATTCAATTATTTTCCAAAGAATTTAAATTCTTCACAGAAATTCCATTCTTTTCATAAATATTAAAATTCATTTTAGCAATTCAATTATTTTTATAAATAATGAAACTCATCGCAGAATTGCAATTATTATTTTTAATAGATTTGTAAAGAAATTCCTCGAAAACTGTAATTATTGGTAAAGTTTTTATTAAAATTCGTCGAAAGTATTAAAGTTTAAAAAACATTGAATGATTTAATATAATAAATATCTTGGAAGTAAATTTTGTTTGTATCAAATTATTTTTATCTAAAAAAATTAAATTGCATCTACTTCAAATACTAAAATTGTCCGTTCAAGTAGAACTTAATTGATTTAAATAAAATTTATCTGTATCAAGAAAATATTTATTTGTAACAAATAATTTTTACTTAAACCAATTAAATATTATTTACTTCAAATAATACATTTTTTAATACAAAAACAATATTTATTTGATTTAAACTGAAATTATTTACTTAAAGTAAATAATTATAATATTGGAAATTAATTTTAAATTAATTAATTTTAATTAAATTTAAGAAATCTAAAATTACAATTTCGTAAATTGTTATTAAAATTATAATTTTCCAAATTATGATGAAAATTTAAATTTACAAAATTATTTCACTGGCGAAATATTTATTTGTTTCAAATAAACGAATAATAATTTTCTATTATCAAATAAATATCTACTTGACTCGAATACAATTTATTTAAATCAATTACTAAAAATAAGTCAATTTCTAAAATCAAAAAACTGAAATTATTCCTTAAAATAATTTCCAGTTCAAATTTAATTGATTCAAAAAAAAAATTATTTGACTCAAATAAATATTAATTTGAGAATAGACGCAAGAAATCAGTTATTTCCACCAAATAAACTTTTTTTTCCAATGTAAGAAAAATCCAATCCTCATTTTCCTTGACATTTACCTTATTATGCGGAAATTTAATATTTTCCATTTTCTATTACAATACAAGGATAATGCATATATATTTAAAAAGAAAAAAGATAAATTTCCAACACTCCTTCGTGCTGTATACAAGCTTTTCCCTGCGCGTGCATTGAATCTAATGTCTAAAATTTGACTTTACTCTTTTATTAATTTTTATCATTATGATGATGATGATTATGATGATGAGTATTTTCTCTGTTTATATATATTACAAATATATGAAAGTGAAAAGATTGTTCTGACAGAACAATAGGAGAAAACTTTTCACACTTTCATTATTAGACAAAGAGAGAATTAAATAAAGGAGTTCTTGTCGAGTGACCGTGGCTGACCTCGAAAATTGAATCTAGGTCAAGGAAATGAACGTGCGTATCTTGATTTAACCAAACACACACACTAACACTAACAACCACCCCCCCTAAAGTAAACTACATTACCAACCCTCTGCATTAACAAATCTTTTTCACTTCCTTTCGTTTCGACACATTTATCTTTGTTTCGCGATTTAAGAAACTTTATATAAACACTTTTAGCGCGAGGAAAATTTTATTGACTTCCGATTATTCTTACAATCGGAGCTAATAATCTCTCTCTCTTTCTAATTTTAGACATTCATTTGCGAAAATTATACAATTCAGAATATATTATCGTGAGGAATTTCATTAAAAACAGTATTCATTTTATTTTGACTGGAATTCATATTTTTTGTCCGGTTAAAAATCTGTTTGTTAAAATAATTACAATTAAAAATAATTAAAAATAGTTAAAAATAGTTAAAAATAGTTAAAAATAATTTTCTACTAAAATTAATTCACGTTTTTTATCAATAAATTGTTCTCCATAGTTTTGATCCATAATCAGTTACGAACTATATTTAACTACTATTATTTTTTTATTAGAAAAATTTTGAAAAATTAAACCGAATTATCAAATTTCCAAAAAACTTTGCATTTCTAGTAAATTTTGACTATTTTCGGAGTAATTTTTGGCAGAATTTTTTTACGTTCAAAATACTTATTTCCATTTTCCAAATTTTCAGATAGAATATTCTTTAAAAGTAATTATTTAAAAAAAATTCTTAACAGTAGAAATAAACAATTCTTTATATTATAAATTTTACTTCCATGAAATTTAATAAAAATTTTAATTGTTTCAATTTTTTACAATTATTTTCAGAAATACAATCAAATTAAAAAAAATTTAATTATAGTCTTAAGAGCAAATTTTTTTATTTTTATCCCTCGTCATAATAAAAAATATATGTAATAATAATAATTTTATTTCATTTATTTAATTAATTATTTAAAATAATTTATTTAGAGGAGAATTTTAGTTAAAAACTCGAAGAAATAATAGAATTTTGAAAAGTTTTTAATGTCAAATTTTGAGGAAATCTAAATTTTTCATACTTTTTAACAATTCTTTAGAAATAATTTTTTTGAAAAATTTTAATTCCTATTCTGTTGAAATTAGTTCATTTTTCAAAATTATATTTAATTTTTACAAAAGTTTTAAATCAACTTCTTCAAAAGAATTAAATTTTTTCTAAAGAATTAAAATTCTTCACAAAAATTCAATTATTTTTATAAATAACAATTATCAACACAAGAATTGAAATATTTTCGAAAGAATTAAAATTCTTCAGACAAATTCAATTATTTTCAGGAATTTTAATAAAATTCTTTACAAGATTAAATTATTTTCATAAATAACAATTATCAACATAAAAATTTAATTATTATTTCAACAATTCCTTATATTATAAATTTTACTTCCATGAAATTTAATAAAAATTTCAATTGTTTCAATTTTCTAAAATTATTTTCAGGAATTCAGTAAAATTAAAAAAAATTTAATTACTATTTTTCAAACACCTCATTTTTTCAGAATTTCTAAATTAAATTTATAAAAACTTCAATAATTTTTGTTAAATGAAGATTTAAATTTTATTTTTTCACAGGAATTTAAATTTTTAAAGTAATTTTAGTACAAAACATTTTAAAATTTAATTATTTCTAAAAATAGCGCAACTTTAATTCGTCCTAATTTTTAAAATACTTTTTCAAATTTTTCGGCAATTTAAATTATGAAAAATAAAAATTTTAAATCCATTTGAGATTCAACTATTTCCCATAGTTTCAAACATAATGTTTCTAATATTTAATTATTATTTTTTTGAAATTTTAATTCAAATTTTTTTAAAAACGATTCTTATTAGAAACTTCTACTAGAATTCAAAATACAAAATAAATAATTGACAAAACAATTAAACAATTAATAATTATAATTTAATTAAATAATTGATTATTTTGAAAAATTACAACTAGGTAAAAATCTTCAAAAATTCTATTCGTGTTTAGAATTTTTAAATAAAATTACTCAAGACTAAATTCAATTGTTTCCCGAAATTTCGAATATAATGCTTCTAATATTCAATTGTTTCTTGAAATTTTAATCAAAAGAATTTTTTTTTAAATCAATTCTCATTTGAAAATTTCACCAGAATTCAAAATACAAAAATAAATAAGTGACAAAGTAATTGATTTTTTCGAAATATTACAACTACAAATTTTCAAAAATTCAATTCTTGTATAGAATTTTTAAATAAAATCACTGAAGACGGTAATAATTTTTTTTAAATTTTAATTTACAATAAAAAACAATAAAATAGTAAACCAAATTTTTATTTAAATCAATTCTTGTCAGAAAGTTCTGCAAAAATCCAACTAATTAAATACAATAATAAATAATTGATAAAACAATTTAATTAATTAAAATTGCAACTTTTTTCTATTTCTGACATTAATTATTATTAAACTTTAGAAAATGCGAAATTGAATTTATTTATAATAATTCAATCCTTGAAGAACTATAATAAAATATAATTATTCATCTTATCTAGAAAATAATTTTAACATTCAAAAAATAATTTAATTTAACTACATTCTCGTTTACAATTGCAATAAATAATAATTGAATTCCAAAAGCTTTTCTATTGATGCTTTAGAAAATTTTAATTAAAAATACAAAGCAAGCTCATTGTCTAAAAACTTGTATTCGATTTCTTTTTAAATTACTAGAATCTTTTAATATAATTTAATTTATAATTTTAATTTGAAAAATTGTCTGAATAATTGAAGTTTCGAAAAATTCACTCGTAAACGAGTGAATTAAAGAAACATTTCAGGAGAACTTTCTTTTTCTCTTTCAAGAATAATTGAATTCTCAAAGAACTTTCTCAAAAATCATTAAAATTTATTAATTAGATTAAGAGAAGAAGTTTAGTTTCGAATTGATCGAATTTTCGACTGTGGGAAATTTGACTAGACAAAAATTTGATTAGATTAAGATTAATTTAGATAAATGACTTTAAATTCAGTAACTACGTTTTTATATATTCATAAAAGTAGATTATTTGATAATTCTTGAATTTATGATTATTTTCAAGGAAGTAAATAGAAATGTTTTGAGTTCAACTATTAGTGGGTTAAAAAATAATAATTCAATTATTTCGAGTAATTTGTTTAAAAGTACAATTTAAAAAATGTCATTTCTGTAGAATTTTTTTTTAATAACAGAATTTCTGCTGCAATTTTAATATTTTTGAAAATAATATTAAATTCTTTGGTAAAGAATTTGTTTCAGAAAATCCCAGAAATGTAATTAAAATTGTATTAAAAAATAACTAAATTCTTGCGATGAATTTTATTATTTGTTAAATCAATTAAATCAATTAAATCAATTAAATCAATTAATTAATCAATAATCAATTAATTAATTAACTTAATTAAATTAAGTTTCATTGAAACTTATTTTTCAAAAAAAATTGTTTTTAACAATTGCTTTACTTCTATTCAGTTTTATTTCGAATATAATGCTTCTAATATTCTCATCTCGATTTTTTTTTGTATAACTGATTTCTTCGGAAAATTTTTTTTTTAAAAATGCATTCAAAATAATTGAAGTTCTGTAAAAATTGATTATCTTTAATATTTGAATTTTTGCCAAGAATAGTATTAAAATTATTTTTAAATAATTCAATTCTTTTGAGAAATTTTGGTATCATGAATATTAATTTTTTATTTCAACTATTTAGGCAAAAGTTACGAACGTTCATAAATGAACGAAAGTTTTTTTCACCTTTAGTATTTTCGAAAATGAATATCGAAAAAAGAAAAAGAAATTAAATTAAAACAATATTTAGCTTAGAATTAATTTGTTTTAATCAAAAAAATAATTTTTTCGCAAATAAAATATAAATTAGAAGAAGTAAAAAAATATTGTCGTTCATTTGAAGGTTTCGAAACATTAGAAACATGATTTAGTAGAAAATAATTGAATAACAAAATGCAAAATTTAGAACGAATATTAGTTTTTTATTTTAACTATTTGGGGATTTAGTAGTGCAAATCCTCTCTATTGGAAAATTAAAATTCAATTAATAATTAATATTAAAATAAAAAGTATAAATATTAAAATGAAAAGCAAAAATATTGAAGCAAAAAGAAAAGGAATTGTTAAAAAAAATAGGTATATACTCACAATGGTTGGTTGAAAAGGAAGAAAGAGGACTTTGAATCGGAGCATGAAACCGATATGTATAGAGCTGAGTTCTATCGATGAACCATCGAAGAAGACGAGGCCATTTATTCATTCATTAAGTCATCGAAAGCTACTAGCACCGAATTATGGGAACATTAGCCTGATTGAACAGGAATGGGCAGGGCTTGTTCCATGTGTGCTATACATATGTATAACAGTTTCTATAACGAACCAATCTGTTATTCAAGTTTCAACTCTCCATGCTGCATTGCACGTGCATATATTACAGAATATACCTAATTCATTAAATGCAAAATTTAATACTCCATTTGACTAAATACTTACATTGATAAATAACAAGCGGCTTTCAATCGTTATATACATACAATATGCATGTGTGCCTGCTTCACGAGAAAGATCAATTCTCCACTGTAAAAAGTAATTAACGAAAAAATCAAAATTAAAATATTAAAATCAAATGTTTTAATGTTCATCGAATACTTATAATAAAGTATAATAAAAATAAAATTTGCTTCGAGCTTAATTTCTTTACAAATAAAAATGACTATACACTGGAAGAAAAATTTATTTGATTCAAATAACCAATTCTTTGACTATTATCAAATAAATATTTACTTAAATCAAATAATTTTTATTTGAATTAAATAAACTTTATTAGAATCAAATATTTCAGTATTTGAGGCAAATATTATTTAATTGATTCAAATAAAAATTATTTGATTCAAGAAAATATTTATTTGATAATAGTCAAATAATATCGGTTACTTGAATCGAATAAATTGTATTTTCGAACATTGTAACAAAATTCCACATTTTTAGTATTAAATTCAACTTATTTCGATTTTCAGAATGAGACAAACAATTATACATAAATCTTTCAAAAATTATTTTTGAATTATTTTTCTTATTTTTTAATTAAATTTACCTAAATAAATAATTAAGAAGATTTTTAATAACTAATATTTCGTAAGATTTCAGTTGAAATTAATAATTTTTTTCAAATATTTAAAATACAATTTTTTAAAATCAAATTTTGAAGAATTTTGATGAAGAATTTAAAAAATGACTTAAGTTCTCAAAAATTTTAATGAAAAAACCTTCATGTGCAAATTTGAAAAATGAAAATTAGTTTTTGAAAAGTATACATTAAAATATTAATGTAAATTGAAATTTTTGAAAAATTTAATTAGTTTTTTTGAAAAAATAAAAAAATTCTTTCACGAAATTCAATTAGTTTCGAGATCACTTTACGATATTTTTAGAAAACTGATTCTTAGAGTTATTTTATCATAGTTTTATGAAATTCAATTAATTAATGGAATTTAGGCTAAAAATTTTTATATTTAAGAAAAAATGGAATGTTAATACAGAATTTTATGATTTTATTTTAATAATTAAATTCATGCTAAGAATTAAATTATTTACGAAAAAAATTAAATTGTTGTGAAGAAATTTATTGAAATTTTAGAAAATAATTTAATTTTTCAGAAAATTTTGGTTAATTGTGAAAATAAATGAATTTCAGCAAAGAATTAATTTTTTTAAGATAATTTAATATCTATTAAGAAGTTAATTAAAATTTTTTTGTAATAATTCCATTTCAGTGAAGAATTTAACTATTAAGAAATCGATTTTTTGGAAAACAATTTTATTATTATTTTTTAATAATTGAATTCTTGCTAAGAATGTTTTATTATCTATGAAAATAATTGAATTTTTAAGAAAAAATTTTTTTTAAATTATGAAAATAAATGAATTTCAGTAAAGAATTTTATTTTTTTAAAGATAATTAAATGAAAATTGTAGAAAATAATTCAATTTCGGTAAAAAACTTCATTATTTCTAAATATAATTGAAATATTGTAAAGAATATTATTATTACCTATAAGAATAATTGAATTCTTGTCAAAAATTTTATTAAAATTTTAGAAAATAATTGAATTTTTACGAAAAATTTTGTTTATTATGAAAATAATTGAATTTCAGCAAATAATTTGATTTTATCGGATAATTTAATATCTATCAAGAAGTTAATTACAATTTATTTTTAATAATTCCATTTCAGTGAAGAATTTAATTATTAAGGAATTGAATTTTTGGAAAGAATTTTATTACCTATAAAAATAATTGAATTCTTGTGAAGAATTTCATTATAATTTTAAAAAATAATTGAATTTTTAAGAAAAATTTTATTATCCATGAAAGTAATTAAATTTTTGTAAAGAATTTTATTAAAATTTGTTTAAAAAATTGAATTCCTATGGAAAATTTTGTTATAAGAAAGAAATTATTTGTTATTCAAATTGTGAATAATTGAATTTAGAAATCAGTGATAGTCGCAAGGAAATACAAAATAAAATTTTTATGAAAATACTGAATGATCTTTTTGACTTTTTTTGTATTTTTCTTCATTTAAAAGAGACTTTTTTTGCATCTTCAAGTCCGTTCGGAGGCCTGGAAAAAAAATTAAAAATTAAAAAAAAGATGAATAAATGATACCTTTTCTTTAAAACCATAATCTTCTTCATATCTTCGTCTAAAGGAATTTCTAACATTGCCTCTGAAAAATCCACAATGAATTCTCACTGTGTAATATTATAATTTCGTATAAAACAAAAAATGAAACAAAAAAAGTGGTTAATATTAATGAATAAAGGGTAATTTTCTACAAATGAAATATAAAAAATTTTAAATTCAAATTCAAATGAAAAAATTCAAATTAGGTGTATACCTAATTTAAATGCGTATATTGTACATAATTCAATATATATATACACGTCGAATATGTAAACAATAATTTCTGCTCTACTTTATGTATATATTACAACAATACATTCACTGTTTTATTATATAATAATAATAATAATAATAATAATAATTAAAACTCGTTCATTTTTTAAATAACTCTACTTTTTCTTTCTATAGAATCAATTATTTGTCATATATGTATATTATATTACAACGGCGAAGATATATTATTTGATGATTTTTACTTTTTATATATTATATATTTCTAGCAAGTTGCAAGTCGACTTTGAGTACACAATTATTATCGACACCATTTTAAGAGATGGATTGTTCATTAATATTTCGCCAAAAAAATATTTCAAGTACGACATATAATAAAAATATATAATTAACGAAATATTTTTTATTGAAGATATTTTAATAAATTACTAATCATAAAAAACATTTTTAACTTGAAATTCTACGTTTAGAAACTTAGTAATTATTTTTTTGCATAGTGACGCAAAATAATTGTATAATGAAAATTTGATTTTTAGAAAGAAATAAATAAATTTCGTTCATTTGAACGTTCAGAACTTTATAGGATCTTTAATCTTTAAGAATTAATTTACTTCCACTGAAAGTAATTTAAAAAATAATAAAACAATCACTCCTAGTCGGGATTTCAAAAATAAAAAAATATAAATATACAACAAATAATAAATATTAATAGTAAAAATAATAAATAGTAAAAAGTGAAATGAGAATTTTTAATTTTTGTTAAAATATAACCTCCAAATCCATCTCTATACGTATTTGTTTCAAAAAAAAAAAATTATTTCCATTTCAACTGAAAAATTAGCAAATAATTTTTCTCACGCAGTTTGCAGAATCTATTATTTAACACTTTTTAGAAGGAAAATATTGATGTCATTTGTAAACTTAAAGACTATTTTTTTTACATTTATTAAAAACATTTTCACATTTTCTTTATTTTTTTTTGTCTATTACGTAGGAAGAAAGAGTTCACTTTTATCAAAATAAATGTAATATTGTCTGCTCTAAGCAAGTTAGGCAATTTCCTGAGGAACATCCAGTTCATACAGAGTTATTATTAATAATGACACTAAAATGTAATCAATTATTGTTAAATTAAATATAATACCTCTTTGCTATTGCATATTTCATTGTTACATTGTATTTGGCATCGTGTATATATAGGTATTTAGGAAAAATGAGACACAAAAATTCACTTCTTGGAAGTTACCGATTAAAATAAATTCCAATTTTTTATTAGTGACGTAGTAATTGGAATTAATAGTCAAAACATTGAATTATTAAAAATCCTAATGTTTCTTTTAATTAAAAAACAGCAACTGCAAAAATATCAAAACCACACAAAAGTCAAATTTTAAGATCGATCTCCTGAAGTTAGGTTTATGTCGATCGCGACTACCAACCCAATTTTTTTTCACTTTTTGCCAACTCAATTATTAATTAATGGCGCTAAATTCAAATTTCGAATAAAAATTTTCAATTCTTTTCTCCATAAGTATTAAATGGATGAAAATATTGTCACGATTTTTGTTGTGAGCAAATAAATTTAATACTGTTGTTTTTTTTAATATGTGCTCATTATTTAAGAATGATAAAGAAATCATAGATAAAATATTAAAATTTTAATAGTAAACTAATTTAACTGTCAGTGTTAGGAAATTTTTTTTTAACATCAGGCTTTGCACTTGACAATTATTTTTTAAAGAGTAGAAAAAAATAGCTTTTCGATTGAAAAATGTAGTAAAAAAAGTGGCTACCAAAAAATCCTTTTTAGTCGATTCACAAAAATCAGAAAAATTTTATTAGGAATTTTCCAGGCATTTTCCTTATTTCCATACAAAGAAAAGAACTTTTTCTCTAATTCTGTTAAAATTTTAATTCAAAATTTTTCTAAAAAACCAATTATTTTCCAAATTTTATGTCAGAATTCTTCAACAATAAGATTCTAGTAAAAAATAATTGTTAAAAGTCAAATAATAAAATTCTTCTAAAATATAAAATTTATTTTAATGAAATTAAAATTTTCAAAGAATTAGTTTCAAAATTAATAATATTTCTAAAAATTACTACTGTGACGCTATAAGTATTCAATTATTTTCTAAAATTTTACCAGAAATTAATTTTCAAATCAATTGTTCTGAGGAGACTTTTCGAGAATTTAATTATTTAAATACAAAAATATAAATTGGAAAAATAATTGATTACTTCAAAAACTGAATTTTTATAAAGAATTTTATTCAAATATTTGAATTCTACTATTTATAAAAGTAAAAATAATTGAATTTTTCCTTTAAAAAAATTGATTCAAAGTTTTTAACATATTTCAATTACACAAAAATTTTTTTTAAGATAATTTAATTACTGTCAAAAATTTCAATAAATTTTTTGAGAAAATAATTCAATATCAGTAAAGATTTTAATTATTTATTAATAATTGAATTATTATAGAGAATTATATTAATTATTTAAAAGTTTTTAAATAATTGAATTCATGGTAAGAATAATTTTATTATCTATTAAAATAATTGAATTTTTGTGAAGAATTTTATTAAAATTTTTTAAAATAATTGAATTTCTATGAAAAATATTGTATTTATGGAAATAAAAAATTAAAAACAAAATTTTTAATAATTAAATTTTTCTTCAGAAATTCACTGTTCTTCAAAATTATTGTATTTCCACAGATAATTTTTTTTTTAACAATTTAATTCCTATTAAGAAGTTAATTAGATTTTTTTTTGTTGGAATTTCTGTTATTCTGCATCCTGCACTTTCATATTTCGCGCTATATACGACAGCGCCACTCTACGTTCTTCTATGCGAATTATTTAATACGTTTTTTGTTCTCACGCGATGTACAAGGTCCGAACTTCGTTTTTAAATAAATGAAATCTTGTGCTTTATCTAATTGCCTGTTCTATTTTCACTATCTTCCAAAATCTAATAGGTTATGGGCCCAGGACGTTTAATAAATTTATTCGTGTGAAAAGTGAGTAATTTAAAGCAAAGAGAGAAAATTGTGAAAGCGTGATCGCGTCGGTCGACGATACAAAGGATTGACTATATTGTAAAAAACTATTCAACCCAGGATCATTTTTACGATGCTATCGGATTTTATCAAAATCAAGATAGATTCACTATCCTTAACAACAATTTGGCCCACTCTAGAGGGAAGGCAAAAGATGGAGTCGGTTTCCCGTTAGAAGAACTGAAGACCCTGACCGTGATTCAACTCTCGGGGAAGGAGGTAATGACAGAGAAAACCCGAGCAAGAATAATTTGTATGGCCATGGACATGTTCTATGACCAGACAGAAGAGGGGGAAATAAACCCGGATTACGATCGCTTCTTTGTAGGGTTACTAAGTGCAGTTTGAGGGGAAGTGTTGGAATTTATGTTATTCTGCATCCTGCACTTTCATATTTCGCGCTATATACGACAGCGCCACTCTACGTTCTTCTATGCGAATTATTTAATACGTTTTTTGTTCTCACGCGATGTACAAGGTCCGAACTTCGTTTTTAAATAAATGAAATCTTGTGCTTTATCTAATTGCCTGTTCTATTTTCACTATCTTCCAAAATCTAATAGGTTATGGGCCCAGGACGTTTAATAAATTTATTCGTGTGAAAAGTGAGTAATTTAAAGCAAAGAGAGAAAATTGTGAAAGCGTGATCGCGTCGGTCGACGATACAAAGGATTGACTATATTGTAAAAAACTATTCAACCCAGGATCATTTTTACGATGCTATCGGATTTTATCAAAATCAAGATAGATTCACTATCCTTAACACCAATTTGGCCCACTCTAGAGGGAAGGCAATAGATGGAGTCGGTTTCCCGTTAGAAGAACTGAAGACCCTGACCGTGATTCAACTCTCGGGGAAGGAGGTAATGACAGAGAAAACCCGAGCAAGAATAATTTGTATGGCCATGGACATGTTCTATGACCAGACAGTAGAGGGGGAAATAAACCCGGATTACGATCGCTTCTTTGTAGGGTTACTAAGTGCAGTTTGAGGGGAAGTGTTGGAATTTATGTTATTCTGCATCCTGCACTTTCATATTTCGCGCTATATACGACAGCGCCACTCTACGTTCTTCTATGCGAATTATTTAATACGTTTTTTGTTCTCACGCGATGTACAAGGTCCGAACTTCGTTTTTAAATAAATGAAATCTTGTGCTTTATCTAATTGCCTGTTCTATTTTCACTATCTTCCAAAATCTAATAGGTTATGGGCCCAGGACGTTTAATAAATTTATTCGTGTGAAAAGTGAGTAATTTAAAGCAAAGAGAGAAAATTGTGAAAGCGTGATCGCGTCGGTCGACGATACAAAGGATTGACTATATTGTAAAAAACTATTCAACCCAGGATCATTTTTACGATGCTATCGGATTTTATCAAAATCAAGATAGATTCACTATCCTTAACACCAATTTGGCCCACTCTAGAGGGAAGGCAATAGATGGAGTCGGTTTCCCGTTAGAAGAACTGAAGACCCTGACCGTGATACAACTCTCGGAGAAGGAGGTAATGACAGAGAAAACCCGAGCAAGAATAATTTGTATGGCCATGGATATGTTCTATGACCAGACAGTAGAGGGGGAAATAAACCCGGATTACGATCGCTTCTTTGTAGGCTTACTAAGTGCAGTTTGAGGGGAAGTGTTGGAATTTCTGTTATTCTGCATCCTGCACTTTCATATTTCGCTAGAGGGAAGGCAATAGATGGAGTCGGTTTCCCGTTAGAAGAACTGAAGACCCTGACCGTGATTCAACTCTCGGGGAAGGAGGTAATGACAGAGAAAACCCGAGCAAGAATAATTTGTATGGCCATGGACATGTTCTATGACCAGACAGTAGAGGGGGAAATAAACCCGGATTACGATCGCTTCTTTGTAGGGTTACTAAGTGCAGTTTGAGGGGAAGTGTTGGAATTTATGTTATTCTGCATCCTGCACTTTCATATTTCGCGCTATATACGACAGCGCCACTCTACGTTCTTCTATGCGAATTATTTAATACGTTTTTTGTTCTCACGCGATGTACAAGGTCCGAACTTCGTTTTTAAATAAATGAAATCTTGTGCTTTATCTAATTGCCTGTTCTATTTTCACTATCTTCCAAAATCTAATAGGTTATGGGCCCAGGACGTTTAATAAATTTATTCGTGTGAAAAGTGAGTAATTTAAAGCAAAGAGAGAAAATTGTGAAAGCGTGATCGCGTCGGTCGACGATACAAAGGATTGACTATATTGTAAAAAACTATTCAACCCAGGATCATTTTTACGATGCTATCGGATTTTATCAAAATCAAGATAGATTCACTATCCTTAACACCAATTTGGCCCACTCTAGAGGGAAGGCAATAGATGGAGTCGGTTTCCCGTTAGAAGAACTGAAGACCCTGACCGTGATACAACTCTCGGAAAAGGAGGTAATGACAGAGAAAACCCGAGCAAGAATAATTTGTATGGCCATGGATATGTTCTATGACCAGACAGTAGAGGGGGAAATAAACCCGGATTACGATCGCTTCTTTGTAGGCTTACTAAGTGCAGTTTGAGGGGAAGTGTTGGAATTTATGTTATTCTGCATCCTGCACTTTCATATTTCGCGCTATATACGACAGCGCCACTCTACGTTCTTCTATGCGAATTATTTAATACGTTTTTTGTTCTCACGCGATGTACAAGGTCCGAACTTCGTTTTTAAATAAATGAAATCTTGTGCTTTATCTAATTGCCTGTTCTATTTTCACTATCTTCCAAAATCTAATAGGTTATGGGCCCAGGACGTTTAATAAATTTATTCGTGTGAAAAGTGAGTAATTTAAAGCAAAGAGAGAAAATTGTGAAAGCGTGATCGCGTCGGTCGACGATACAAAGGATTGACTATATTGTAAAAAACTATTCAACCCAGGATCATTTTTACGATGCTATCGGATTTTATCAAAATCAAGATAGATTCACTATCCTTAACACCAATTTGGCCCACTCTAGAGGGAAGGCAAAAGATGGAGTCGGTTTCCCGTTAGAAGAACTGAAGACCCTGACCGTGATTCAACTCTCGGGGAAGGAGGTAATGACAGAGAAAACCCGAGCAAGAATAATTTGTATGGCCATGGACATGTTCTATGACCAGACAGTAGAGGGGGAAATAAACCCGGATTACGATCGCTTCTTTGTAGGGTTACTAAGTGCAGTTTGAGGGGAAGTGTTGGAATTTATGTTATTCTGCATCCTGCACTTTCATATTTCGCGCTATATACGACAGCGCCACTCTACGTTCTTCTATGCGAATTATTTAATACGTTTTTTGTTCTCACGCGATGTACAAGGTCCGAACTTCGTTTTTAAATAAATGAAATCTTGTGCTTTATCTAATTGCCTGTTCTATTTTCACTATCTTCCAAAATCTAATAGGTTATGGGCCCAGGACGTTTAATAAATTTATTCGTGTGAAAAGTGAGTAATTTAAAGCAAAGAGAGAAAATTGTGAAAGCGTGATCGCGTCGGTCGACGATACAAAGGATTGACTATATTGTAAAAAACTATTCAACCCAGGATCATTTTTACGATGCTATCGGATTTTATCAAAATCAAGATAGATTCACTATCCTTAACACCAATTTGGCCCACTCTAGAGGGAAGGCAATAGATGGAGTCGGTTTCCCGTTAGAAGAACTGAAGACCCTGACCGTGATTCAACTCTCGGGGAAGGAGGTAATGACAGAGATAACCCGAGCAAGAATAATTTGTATGGCCATGGACATGTTCTATGACCAGACAGTAGAGGGGGAAATAAACCCGGATTACGATCGCTTCTTTGTAGGGTTACTAAGTGCAGTTTGAGGGGAAGTGTTGGAATTTATGTTATTCTGCATCCTGCACTTTCATATTTCGCGCTATATACGACAGCGCCACTCTACGTTCTTCTATGCGAATTATTTAATACGTTTTTTGTTCTCACGCGATGTACAAGGTCCGAACTTCGTTTTTAAATAAATGAAATCTTGTGCTTTATCTAATTGCCTGTTCTATTTTCACTATCTTCCAAAATCTAATAGGTTATGGGCCCAGGACGTTTAATAAATTTATTCGTGTGAAAAGTGAGTAATTTAAAGCAAAGAGAGAAAATTGTGAAAGCGTGATCGCGTCGGTCGACGATACAAAGGATTGACTATATTGTAAAAAACTATTCAACCCAGGATCATTTTTACGATGCTATCGGATTTTATCAAAATCAAGATAGATTCACTATCCTTAACACCAATTTGGCCCACTCTAGAGGGAAGGCAATAGATGGAGTCGGTTTCCCGTTAGAAGAACTGAAGACCCTGACCGTGATACAACTCTCGGAAAAGGAGGTAATGACAGAGAAAACCCGAGCAAGAATAATTTGTATGGCCATGGATATGTTCTATGACCAGACAGTAGAGGGGGAAATAAACCCGGATTACGATCGCTTCTTTGTAGGCTTACTAAGTGCAGTTTGAGGGGAAGTGTTGGAATTTATGTTATTCTGCATCCTGCACTTTCATATTTCGCGCTATATACGACAGCGCCACTCTACGTTCTTCTATGCGAATTATTTAATACGTTTTTTGTTCTCACGCGATGTACAAGGTCCGAACTTCGTTTTTAAATAAATGAAATCTTGTGCTTTATCTAATTGCCTGTTCTATTTTCACTATCTTCCAAAATCTAATAGGTTATGGGCCCAGGACGTTTAATAAATTTATTCGTGTGAAAAGTGAGTAATTTAAAGCAAAGAGAGAAAATTGTGAAAGCGTGATCGCGTCGGTCGACGATACAAAGGATTGACTATATTGTAAAAAACTATTCAACCCAGGATCATTTTTACGATGCTATCGGATTTTATCAAAATCAAGATAGATTCACTATCCTTAACACCAATTTGGCCCACTCTAGAGGGAAGGCAAAAGATGGAGTCGGTTTCCCGTTAGAAGAACTGAAGACCCTGACCGTGATTCAACTCTCGGGGAAGGAGGTAATGACAGAGAAAACCCGAGCAAGAATAATTTGTATGGCCATGGACATGTTCTATGACCAGACAGTAGAGGGGGAAATAAACCCGGATTACGATCGCTTCTTTGTAGGGTTACTAAGTGCAGTTTGAGGGGAAGTGTTGGAATTTATGTTATTCTGCATCCTGCACTTTCATATTTCGCGCTATATACGACAGCGCCACTCTACGTTCTTCTATGCGAATTATTTAATACGTTTTTTGTTCTCACGCGATGTACAAGGTCCGAACTTCGTTTTTAAATAAATGAAATCTTGTGCTTTATCTAATTGCCTGTTCTATTTTCACTATCTTCCAAAATCTAATAGGTTATGGGCCCAGGACGTTTAATAAATTTATTCGTGTGAAAAGTGAGTAATTTAAAGCAAAGAGAGAAAATTGTGAAAGCGTGATCGCGTCGGTCGACGATACAAAGGATTGACTATATTGTAAAAAACTATTCAACCCAGGATCATTTTTACGATGCTATCGGATTTTATCAAAATCAAGATAGATTCACTATCCTTAACACCAATTTGGCCCACTCTAGAGGGAAGGCAATAGATGGAGTCGGTTTCCCGTTAGAAGAACTGAAGACCCTGACCGTGATTCAACTCTCGGGGAAGGAGGTAATGACAGAGATAACCCGAGCAAGAATAATTTGTATGGCCATGGACATGTTCTATGACCAGACAGTAGAGGGGGAAATAAACCCGGATTACGATCGCTTCTTTGTAGGGTTACTAAGTGCAGTTTGAGGGGAAGTGTTGGAATTTATGTTATTCTGCATCCTGCACTTTCATATTTCGCGCTATATACGACAGCGCCACTCTACGTTCTTCTATGCGAATTATTTAATACGTTTTTTGTTCTCACGCGATGTACAAGGTCCGAACTTCGTTTTTAAATAAATGAAATCTTGTGCTTTATCTAATTGCCTGTTCTATTTTCACTATCTTCCAAAATCTAATAGGTTATGGGCCCAGGACGTTTAATAAATTTATTCGTGTGAAAAGTGAGTAATTTAAAGCAAAGAGAGAAAATTGTGAAAGCGTGATCGCGTCGGTCGACGATACAAAGGATTGACTATATTGTAAAAAACTATTCAACCCAGGATCATTTTTACGATGCTATCGGATTTTATCAAAATCAAGATAGATTCACTATCCTTAACACCAATTTGGCCCACTCTAGAGGGAAGGCAATAGATGGAGTCGGTTTCCCGTTAGAAGAACTGAAGACCCTGACCGTGATACAACTCTCGGGGAAGGAGGTAATGACAGAGAAAACCCGAGCAAGAATAATTTGTATGGCCATGGATATGTTCTATGACCAGACAGTAGAGGGGGAAATAAACCCGGATTACGATCGCTTCTTTGTAGGCTTACTAAGTGCAGTTTGAGGGGAAGTGTTGGAATTTCTGTTATTCTGCATCCTGCACTTTCATATTTCGCTAGAGGGAAGGCAATAGATGGAGTCGGTTTCCCGTTAGAAGAACTGAAGACCCTGACCGTGATTCAACTCTCGGGAAGGAGGTAATGACAGAGATAACCCGAGCAAGAATAATTTGTATGGCCATGGACATGTTCTATGACCAGACAGTAGAGGGGGAAATAAACCCAGATTACGATCGCTTCTTTGTAGGGTTACTAAGTGCAGTTTGAGGGGAAGTGTTGGAATTTATGTTATTCTGCATCCTGCACTTTCATATTTCGCGCTATATACGACAGCGCCACTCTACGTTCTTCTATGCGAATTATTTAATACGTTTTTTGTTCTCACGCGATGTACAAGGTCCGAACTTCGTTTTTAAATAAATGAAATCTTGTGCTTTATCTAATTGCCTGTTCTATTTTCACTATCTTCCAAAATCTAATAGGTTATGGGCCCAGGACGTTTAATAAATTTATTCGTGTGAAAAGTGAGTAATTTAAAGCAAAGAGAGAAAATTGTGAAAGCGTGATCGCGTCGGTCGACGATACAAAGGATTGACTATATTGTAAAAAACTATTCAACCCAGGATCATTTTTACGATGCTATCGGATTTTATCAAAATCAAGATAGATTCACTATCCTTAACACCAATTTGGCCCACTCTAGAGGGAAGGCAAAAGATGGAGTCGGTTTCCCGTTAGAAGAACTGAAGACCCTGACCGTGATTCAACTCTCGGGGAAGGAGGTAATGACAGAGAAAACCCGAGCAAGAATAATTTGTATGGCCATGGACATGTTCTATGACCAGACAGTAGAGGGGGAAATAAACCCGGATTACGATCGCTTCTTTGTAGGGTTACTAAGTGCAGTTTGAGGGGAAGTGTTGGAATTTATGTTATTCTGCATCCTGCACTTTCATATTTCGCGCTATATACGACAGCGCCACTCTACGTTCTTCTATGCGAATTATTTAATACGTTTTTTGTTCTCACGCGATGTACAAGGTCCGAACTTCGTTTTTAAATAAATGAAATCTTGTGCTTTATCTAATTGCCTGTTCTATTTTCACTATCTTCCAAAATCTAATAGGTTATGGGCCCAGGACGTTTAATAAATTTATTCGTGTGAAAAGTGAGTAATTTAAAGCAAAGAGAGAAAATTGTGAAAGCGTGATCGCGTCGGTCGACGATACAAAGGATTGACTATATTGTAAAAAACTATTCAACCCAGGATCATTTTTACGATGCTATCGGATTTTATCAAAATCAAGATAGATTCACTATCCTTAACACCAATTTGGCCCACTCTAGAGGGAAGGCAAAAGATGGAGTCGGTTTCCCGTTAGAAGAACTGAAGACCCTGACCGTGATTCAACTCTCGGGGAAGGAGGTAATGACAGAGAAAACCCGAGCAAGAATAATTTGTATGGCCATGGACATGTTCTATGACCAGACAGTAGAGGGGGAAATAAACCCGGATTACGATCGCTTCTTTGTAGGGTTACTAAGTGCAGTTTGAGGGGAAGTGTTGGAATTTATGTTATTCTGCATCCTGCACTTTCATATTTCGCGCTATATACGACAGCGCCACTCTACGTTCTTCTATGCGAATTATTTAATACGTTTTTTGTTCTCACGCGATGTACAAGGTCCGAACTTCGTTTTTAAATAAATGAAATCTTGTGCTTTATCTAATTGCCTGTTCTATTTTCACTATCTTCCAAAATCTAATAGGTTATGGGCCCAGGACGTTTAATAAATTTATTCGTGTGAAAAGTGAGTAATTTAAAGCAAAGAGAGAAAATTGTGAAAGCGTGATCGCGTCGGTCGACGATACAAAGGATTGACTATATTGTAAAAAACTATTCAACCCAGGATCATTTTTACGATGCTATCGGATTTTATCAAAATCAAGATAGATTCACTATCCTTAACACCAATTTGGCCCACTCTAGAGGGAAGGCAAAAGATGGAGTCGGTTTCCCGTTAGAAGAACTGAAGACCCTGACCGTGATTCAACTCTCGGGGAAGGAGGTAATGACAGAGAAAACCCGAGCAAGAATAATTTGTATGGCCATGGACATGTTCTATGACCAGACAGTAGAGGGGGAAATAAACCCGGATTACGATCGCTTCTTTGTAGGGTTACTAAGTGCAGTTTGAGGGGAAGTGTTGGAATTTATGTTATTCTGCATCCTGCACTTTCATATTTCGCGCTATATACGACAGCGCCACTCTACGTTCTTCTATGCGAATTATTTAATACGTTTTTTGTTCTCACGCGATGTACAAGGTCCGAACTTCGTTTTTAAATAAATGAAATCTTGTGCTTTATCTAATTGCCTGTTCTATTTTCACTATCTTCCAAAATCTAATAGGTTATGGGCCCAGGACGTTTAATAAATTTATTCGTGTGAAAAGTGAGTAATTTAAAGCAAAGAGAGAAAATTGTGAAAGCGTGATCGCGTCGGTCGACGATACAAAGGATTGACTATATTGTAAAAAACTATTCAACCCAGGATCATTTTTACGATGCTATCGGATTTTATCAAAATCAAGATAGATTCACTATCCTTAACACCAATTTGGCCCACTCTAGAGGGAAGGCAATAGATGGAGTCGGTTTCCCGTTAGAAGAACTGAAGACCCTGACCGTGATACAACTCTCGGGGAAGGAGGTAATGACAGAGAAAACCCGAGCAAGAATAATTTGTATGGCCATGGATATGTTCTATGACCAGACAGTAGAGGGGGAAATAAACCCGGATTACGATCGCTTCTTTGTAGGCTTACTAAGTGCAGTTTGAGGGGAAGTGTTGGAATTTCTGTTATTCTGCATCCTGCACTTTCATATTTCGCTAGAGGGAAGGCAATAGATGGAGTCGGTTTCCCGTTAGAAGAACTGAAGACCCTGACCGTGATTCAACTCTCGGGGAAGGAGGTAATGACAGAGATAACCCGAGCAAGAATAATTTGTATGGCCATGGACATGTTCTATGACCAGACAGTAGAGGGGGAAATAAACCCAGATTACGATCGCTTCTTTGTAGGGTTACTAAGTGCAGTTTGAGGGGAAGTGTTGGAATTTATGTTATTCTGCATCCTGCACTTTCATATTTCGCGCTATATACGACAGCGCCACTCTACGTTCTTCTATGCGAATTATTTAATACGTTTTTTGTTCTCACGCGATGTACAAGGTCCGAACTTCGTTTTTAAATAAATGAAATCTTGTGCTTTATCTAATTGCCTGTTCTATTTTCACTATCTTCCAAAATCTAATAGGTTATGGGCCCAGGACGTTTAATAAATTTATTCGTGTGAAAAGTGAGTAATTTAAAGCAAAGAGAGAAAATTGTGAAAGCGTGATCGCGTCGGTCGACGATACAAAGGATTGACTATATTGTAAAAAACTATTCAACCCAGGATCATTTTTACGAACTAAGTGAGAGATTAAGTGAATGTACTTTTTTTTCTGTGAAGCGTACAATATCAGCTTGCAAAGTAATTTCGGTCATACAAGCGCTGTAAAAAATAACCGGAAATAATCTAGACATTTTTTCCATTGATATTTTTTCTTAGCCATTTTGGAAGCCTTAGCGTTGAGTGCGATTCGTGTAACATCGGAAAACTTCGCGAACTGTCGGTAATTCGGTAATCATCGTATGGAATCGGAGACTATCGTAGATCGCGAAAACTCGGACATCATCGGACATACGAAGTGTCATGGCGACGTAAATATTGTGACTGAACAATTTGCGAATAGTTAAAACACAGATTTACGATGACTTCAAGCAGTACCGTGCGTATCGAGGCACTAGGACGCGAAAATTATGACACATGGAAATTACAGGTCCGTGCATTGTTGGTGAAGAACGATGCATGGGGTTATGTAAGCGGGACTATTACAAAACCCGAACCTACGACAGATAACGCTGAAGCCATTGCTGAGTGGAACAGTAAAGATGAGAAGGCAAAATCCGATTTGATTTTGTCAATAATGCCGAATCAGTTAAAGATAATTAAAAATTGTCAAACATCTCGCGAATTATGGTTGACTTTAGAGAACATTTTTCAATCGAAAGGGCCTGCTCGTAAGGCTACATTATTAAAAAGTCTTACAGTTCAAAAATTAAACGAAGGAGGTGATATGATCGAGCATCTGCACAATTTCTTCGATTGTGTGGACAAGTTGGGTGATTTAGAGATTAATATCCACCCGGATCAACTTGTCATAATGATGCTGAATAGCTTGCCATCTACTTTTGAGAATTTTAGAGTGGCAATCGAAAGTCGTGATCAGTTGCCTACACCCGAAAACTTGCGTACGAAAATTGTGGAGGAATACCAAGCGAGGAACTCAGCTTCAAGTTCAAGTCAAGGTGCAATGTACGCCAAGAAAAGGTTTGGAAATAAAAAGAAGTGGTCGAACGAATCTCACGGTAAAAATGAATCGAAAAAGGAAGATCAAACATCGGAAAAATCGCGCGAAATATGAAAGTGCAGGATGCAGAATAACAGAAATTCCAACACTTCCCCTCAAACTGCACTTAGTAATCCCAGAATTCAAATCTTAACTGATACCACTATGGATGTCGATCAGGCTTATCCTGCAATTAAACACTCAGCTAATTGGTCAAGGGAGTTGAGCAACTTACCGGCTGATGCTATCGGATTTTATCAAAATCAAGATAGATTCACTATCCTTAACACCAATTTGGCCCACTCTAGAGGGAAGGCAATAGATGGAGTCGGTTTCCCGTTAGAAGAACTGAAGACCCTGACCGTGATTCAACTCTCGGGGAAGGAGGTAATGACAGAGAAAACCCGAGCAAAAATAATTTGTATGGCCATGGACATGTTCTATGACCAGACAGTAGAGGGGGAAATAAACCCGGATTACGATCGCTTCTTTGTAGGGTTACTAAGTGCAGTTTGAGGGGAAGTGTTGGAATTTATGTTATTCTGCATCCTGCACTTTCATATTTCGCGCTATATACGACAGCGCCACTCTACGTTCTTCTATGCGAATTATTTAATACGTTTTTTGTTCTCACGCGATGTACAAGGTTCGAACTTCGTTTTTAAATAAATGACATCTTGTGCTTTATCTAATTGCCTGTTCTATTTTCACTGTCCTCCAAAATCTAATATTTTTAAATAATTCAATTTCAGTGAAAAATT
Organism: Leptopilina myrica (nomen nudum); assembly: GCA_032872475.1. Lineage (NCBI taxonomy): Eukaryota > Metazoa > Arthropoda > Insecta > Hymenoptera > Figitidae > Leptopilina > Leptopilina myrica (nomen nudum). The sequence goes on from CM065459.1 coordinate 10,358,095, forward strand.
CAATTATTTTTGAATATATTTTAATTTTTGGTAAAGAATTTCATTAAATTTCTTTTTTTAATAATTGAAGTCATGCTAACAATTTTATTTTCTATGAAAAAAATCCTGCACAGAATTCTATTATTTTTTTTTTAAAAAAGTAAAGTTTTATTGAAAATAATTGAATTCTTTTAAAAAAATGTTATCAAAGTTTATGAAAATAATTGATTTAGTTGGATTCATTATTATTAAAATAATTTAAATATTTCATTTCTTTCGAAAAATGTTATTTAAATTGCATTTTAAATAATTGAATTTCTGTGAAAATTTTATTATTCTTGAAAATAATTGAATTTTTGCGAAGAATTTTATTAAAATTCTTTTGGAATATTTGAATTATTTTCCGAAATTTTATTAAAGCAGTGGATATTGAAAACAATTGAATATCAACCAAGAATTTCATTATTTGTGAAAATAATTGGATAATAAATTACAGAATTTATGATTATTGAAGAAAATATTTTTAAAAAATGTTATTTCAACTATTAGTGAAAATTTTCCAAAAAAATAATCTTTTAGTGCCACAATTTTAAAAAAAGTATGCAAATAGTAGCAAATCGTAAAAAAATACTTAATAGTAGGTTTTCGTAGATGAGTGCAAAGCCTGTAACATTCATACTCTATTTCTATTACAAAAAAATTGAAATCTATTTACTTTTAAAAAACAATTATCAAAAAAAAATTTATTGTAATTAAAAAATACGTCAAATTTTCAATTTCAATTCAAAGTAGTTTACTTTTAAGTTACTAAAAAACTATGTTTTCGTAACATAATTGCAAAAATGAAATTATCACATTGTTATTTATCTTCTGCAAAAATTTAGTGAATGCAGAACACTAGTTTTAAAATGAGTCTAAAAAATACGTTCAACAATTTAATAATAAATTATTATTCTATTATTTTCAGAGAGAAAAAAAAACTTCTTTTTAAACTCATTTTATAGTTAATAAATTATTTTAAATACTTTGTATATATAAATAATATTAACGGGCAAATTTCAAGAAACTAATGAAAATTAACCTTTTGCGAAAATTCCAATATTACGTCGTTGAATCCGATTTTGTTGGAATTTTTTGATTCTGAAGACGTTTGTGATCTTTCCTATATTTCTCGATGGTTAAATCAGCACCACTCATGCTTGCCAATCTCAAAGCAACAGGATCAAGACTCGCTGTCAATTTTAAATACGTCTCCTCCATTTCCTTCGTCACTTTCACTTCGTAATGATTCTCGACAGTTGAATTTCCAATTGAAACACCACCAACTTGATAACGATCGCCGAGGGGGAAATTTTCCTTCGATGCATTAATAACAGAATTCCTCTTCAAATCACTCAATTCTTTTTCCTCGTCACTACTCGGATCGAATATGATGAGATCCTTTTCCTTCTTCTCAACATCGTTTGCGATACTCTCAATAGCGACAACTTGTTCTTTAATCGCCAACGATTCATCTCTTGTAAATTGATTAAAATGTTTCGTCTCCGATTGATTGGATTGTTTGTCAGGTTGCACTGACGATTTCACCCAATCGGCGACTCTTTGAAGATGAACATTGTCAGGTGATAAAATTGACGAATTCTCTTCGCTACTTGTTGACACTGTTCTTCCGGATCGACACGAACTTGTCGTGTGCACCAGAGGAGCAGTATTTGGAAACGTCACTGAATTCTCAGTGAGAATTGGTTGATAATTTCCCACATTGTCCAAGAGAATGTTATTCGATTTACCAGTAACTCGCATAACACAACTTCTTGGACCAGTTGTACGTTCCAATTTCCCAGCTTGAAGATCAATATTGCAATTCTTCTTCTCTTGTTTGGAAAGACATTTATTTGTTGTCGATTGCATATCACTGGAAATACTTGATGGATCGGAAGTTGAAAAAATAATACTATCACTGCTGAAACTCGGACTCACTGTACTTTCGGGCCTAATTTCATTTGTCAATTCATCGACGCTTGCCACTTTAATGAGTGTCAATTGTGTTGTTGGTTTCATTTCCTTCGTCTTTGATTTATTATGCTTCCAAACTCGATCGTTAATCACATCAATGTGCGTATCTTTGCCGATTCGTGTTCGACGATCGTCATTTGAATGATTTGAATCGTGAAAACTGCTCTTCCAAAGACGATCATTTATTATTTCAACTTGCGCAGCACGACCGCCCAATGAAGCCTTCTCAATGTCACTCCATTGATTATGTTTCTTGGATAATTTCATCTGATCAGACTTTTCCTCTAGTTTATCATCAGAATTCTCCGTTGCCAATAGTTTCGTCTCGGCAGTTATATTCAATGAATTCTGTTGTTTCATTGTATTCTTCGAATTTCTCGTTCCACCAAATAAGCGATTTGTCGATTTGGAATTGTCAAATTTTTGATTATTTTTACTCTCGGCCACTTCATTCACATAATGATAGATAGGATTTTTTGAATTATCACTGTTTTGTGTTCTTATTTTGCTAAATGTTTTTGAACAATCACCACTAACAACGGGAAATATTGAATGTGAATAGGACTCACGAATTTGATTATAATGCAATTTAGAGGTACGATCATTTTTGTAGTAATCCGTTTTTTCCGTTTTATCATCACTAGTACGAGATGAATCCTGTCTTGTTTGACATTCGTTGCATGTATTGTAAACATTTGCAGTTTGCACCTCGGTATTGACTTTTAAAACGCTTCTATGACAAGTACATGTATCACAATGTCGGGCGAAAATTCTCTCCTTTTCACGATCTTCGAGAACTTTTGCCATTATTGCTGCCGAGACAACGTCAACAGGCGGCTTTGGATCATCATCTGAACTTGAACTATCACTTTTTGAAATACTCGCTCGTGTTACATTGTAAACCATTGCAGTTGGTGGAAATGTTGATATCGGAACAGTTATACTTTTAACGTCACTTTGTTTCGTTTCGGAAATCGGTCCCTTTTGGGCAATGTAGGTTCTCACTTTGGCTTGCACTTCGGATGGTAACTGAAAAAGAAATTTTCGTTTTATTACTCATATAATTACTGTTTAACAAGCTTTGAATTTGTTAATGAATTAAAAAAAGTAGTGAAAAGTAGCTTAAAATCTGAGAAAGCTAATAACTTCAATTTTTTTAAAAGTACATAACATAAAAATTAAAAATTGCAAAGTTAACATTAACAAACAAAACATTAATAAAAAATTAGGTATTAACTTATTATTTTTAAATTAATTAATTAAAATAAACAAAAAAAAATAAAATAAAAAATAATAAATAAATAAATCCAAATATCCAAATAATAATAAATAAATTATAAACATCAAATATTCTACTCTATTATTTTCCAATTTTCAATATTATAATTCTACATAAATACGATATTTAAAAATAATTTTTAAAAGTAAATAAATTAAATTTTTTTAAAATATAAAATTTATTTAAATATGATTTGACAAAATTTCCAATTGTTTAATTATTTTTTCTTTAAATTTCGAAATTAAATTATTCAAAAGTTACACAATTTTTGTTAAGTAAACATTTAAATACTTATTATTTCTTCTAATTCGATTTTTAAATATTTTCAGTCTCAACTTTTGAGATTTAATTATTTCTAAAAATTAAGCACGAAATTCTTGCAAAATCCAATTATTTTTTAGAATTTTGAAATAAAATTGGAATTCGAAACTTTAATAATTTTTTAGAAAAATGATAAATTAATACCTAACTTTTTAAAATAAATATTCATTTACTATTATAAGTACAATTTTACGCGAATAAAATTATCAAAGATTTCAATTTAAAAACATTGTAAAATTAAATTGTTTCCAAAAATTAAAACGGCAAATTCTTACAAAATTATATTTGGAAAATTGTGTAATTTGCTGAAAACATCGATAATATTTGTTAAATAAATATTTAATTACTTATTCTTATTTTTTCACAAGCATTAAAAATTTGTCAATAATTTAATTCTAAAACCTTTTGAAATTTATTCAATTCTAAAAATTACGACTGTAATTCTTCGGAAATTAAAGTATTTAAAAAAAATTGTAAATAAATTAAATTATTGAAAAATTTTTAATTCTTGTGGAAAAAATTTGACAATAATTTAATTCTAAAACCTTTTGAAATTAATGCAAATTCTAAAAATTACAACTGTAATTCTTTGAAAATTAAAGTATTTAAAAAAATGTAAATCAATTAAATTATTGAAAAATTTTTAATTCTTGTGGAAAAAATTTGTCAATAATTTAATTCTAAAACCTTTTGAAATTTATTCAATTCTAAAAATTACGACTGTAATTCTTCAAAAATTAAAGTATTTAAAAAGAATTGTAAATAAAATTATTGTTACAATTTTTATCAGCATGTTCTACAAGATGTCAAATAGTTAAATATAAAAGTAAATAATTGATAAAATAAATAAATTGAAATTGCATCTGTTTTTTCTACTTTTGACAACAATTGAACTTCAGACACTTTAGACAACAAAATTGAATTTATTTTTTAAAAATTTAATTCCTCAAAAACTATCTCAAAACTAATTCTTATAAATTTAGCAAATAATTTTACTTACAAATACAAAAAATAATTTAATTTTAGTAAAGTTTCGTTTACAATTTTTATAAATAATTGAATTTCAAAAACTTTTATATGAAAATTTAAGAAAATTTTAATTCACAATACCGAAAAAAGTTCATTTTTCGAGAAATTTGTATTCAATTTATTTTTTAAATTAGTTGAATTTACGAATACATTTTTAATATCAAAATTGTCAAATACATATTTCATTAAAAAATTGTCGGATAATTGAAACTTCGGAAAATGATATTATAAAAAAATGTTTATCAGAAAAAATTTAGAAGAACTTTAGTTATTTTTGTGTTTTTAATTTTTTCAATGTTCAAATAATCGAAATTCACTTTCTATTTAAACATTTTCTGAACTCGCTATCCTAAAATCAAAAACTGTGTAACTTGAATATTTATTTAGTGATAAAAATTAATTTATTTAATACTCAGCATAATTTTTCTAAGAAAACACAAATTAAAAGAAGTAACAAAAATATTATTTATTTTGACGTTTGAAACTGTAGACACCTTTTTTCTTTTAGTAATTAAATTCGCAAAGAATTTTCTCAAAAATTTATTACAAACAATTGATTAAAACAAATTTTCAGTTCAAAATTGACAGAAAATGTTTGAAATGAAATCTCGAAAATAAATTTTTAAAAAGTTATGGTACCAATTTGATGTAAATTATAGAAATTGAAAAAGTTTGAAACTTGAAATATTTGAAAATCTGCATTTGTAGGAAAAAATAGTAAAAATGATGAAATATTCGTCTAAAAAAAACTATCAATGTATCGAGTAATTTTACAATTAAAGACATTGGGAATTAAAAGTACAAATGTTTGTAATTAATATTAGAAACATTTTTTTGTTTCTTATTATTTTTAGAGTAAATAAAAAATATCCCTTAAAAATATAAATAAATAACCCTTAGGTTTAGAGGAAAATTCAAAATTCTATTGAGAAATCAGAAAAGTTGGGGGAAAAACAAATTCAAATTTTTGTGGAACTCCAATTTTTTGTTATTTTTAAGAATAGAAAAAATTAAGTTTAAAGAAATTTCAACCCACCGACTCGTATTTTTGACCTATGAAATTCGAAGGTTTGCACTGCAGCAATTGAATAGCTAAGTTAACGTCATTCCTATATTTTTCCTGTAAAGCAGAAAATTTAATTAATTACACACCAATAAGAAAAGTTGAAAAAAGAAAAAAAAGGGAATAAAATTATTTACATTATCCTGCGTTAAACGATGAATAGTGTAGTTTGCATCTGCTAATCTATGGGATAGAGTTGCTATGTCCTTTGTAAAGGCACCTTTCTCAGTCTCACATTTATCAACGATTCTCAAGAGCTTATCCTCGAGATTCTGATTCACTTTTTGCACCCTCTTATGAGCCTCGTAAAGTCTTGCATACTTGTCCTGCCAAATGATCATCTCATCTTTCAATGAGGCCAATTCACCATTTGGAAATTTGTCAGCTTCATTTAAAAATTGTGTTTCCATTGTTACAATGTGACTATCACGTTCCATTAAACGTTGCCGAAGATTTTCAATTTCCGCATGTAAATGCATATCACTGAGTCTTCTCTCGTTTTTAATGCATCGAGAGCAAACGCAACCGCATTCCTAAAACAAAAGTATAATTACCATTTATTCACTTACGTAAATTTTTTTTTTTTTAAATTCTCATCACGTACATTATTGATCGAATAAATGAATAAGGAAAAAAAACAGATCTCAATTATTGTATTTATTACGAAATGTTTTCCTTTTCCCTGTTTACATAAGATTTCATTAAAAATTTAATTACAAATATTTTGTTTTCAAAATGTAAAACTAAAAGTCTGGACAATTTTTCTAATCTTAAAATAGATGTTGGTAGAAAAAAAAATATCCCCGTTCAAGGAAGAAAAAATTTCTGATAAAACAAGATAAAACTTATTTAAAAAAAAATACTTGCAGAAATTGATAAAATTCTAATCTTTATTACTTTGCCATTACTTTTTCAAGAAGTCCCGAAAAAATGATTCAATACATACAAAGAAAATGTGCCATTATGAGTAATTTTTCATTTCATCGTCATCGCGTAAAATAAGTAATAAATTTTTCTTATCAAATGTTAAAATCTCCAACATATTGCAGAACTAAAAGTATATATTTATGTCTCTCAGGAGATATAAATCTACCACAAACGAAAATCAAACATTTCTTGCAAAATACTTTTTTTAATCTCATTACTAAGTTTTTCTATGTTGAACAAAGTAAGAAATGCAATATCGTTTAATAGATATGGTTTTTAAATAGATTTCTATAGATTTAATATCATTAACATAAATGGATATCGAATGTAGGTATATCAAAACATGATTGTTTTCAAAGGATTAAAAAAGTGGTAATAAAATATTTTTAAAAAGACTCACCTTGCATTTGCTAGCCATCATGAATGTTTAGAATTGCTTTATAAATATTGAAAAAATATATAAGTCTTTTAAATGCTAGACTTTTAAGCCTCATAACCCTTGTGTTTTAAATCAGCAAAAGTTGCACACCAGAGAATACACCAGACAATTTGTTATCACTGTCGCACACTGTTTCTTTCAATTAGACACAATTTATCATCACGACATAACTATCACTAAAGACTATCTTTATCTCTAAGTTGTAATGTTAATAAATTTCCCGAAAAAACTATAAATTCTTCAAAGCGAAGTGACTACTGCTGACATCAGCTGTGTGTCAAGGCGGATTTTCATGGAGCGATAACATCGCAGCGACGATTGGAGACACGGAACGCCAGCAACGAATTAAAATTTGTTTTTTCTAATCTGAAATTGCACTTGAAGGAAAACTGCGAAAAAACATTTGCAAAATAATGTCGCTTAAAAGCTAAATAAATCTAGCTTCATAGCGACCGTCGCCAACCGTCGCTTATTAGTTGTTTATCCTTGTCGCAACGACTTTTTCGCCCTATGAAATTTCTCCTTCAGGGAGAATTCTGACAAAACTCAACGATCGCAGCGCCTCCAACACTAATAATAAACATGCGCGTTAATTACTTATTTCTCAATATTTTCCCGAATATTAGATAAATAGGTAAAATATTATTTTTAATTTTTCGTTTTATTGAAAATTTACATAATTACTTACTCTTAAAAAAGGTAAAGAAATGAAAATTTAATGAAAATGTCAAAACTAGGAATAAAGAATTAAAGAACGGAAGGAACGTAATGAAAAATTACCATTACGTACGCGGGATGTTTGTTTAGCGGGAAATTCAAATATTAAATTCTAACCAATCAGAATTGCTGACACAACTGGACACTTTCAAAAAGTGACCAATCAGATTTTTTTGTTCCCCTTTTACGCATTACGTCAAAAAGGGTTATAATTTTCCCTCTGCTCCTTGTTCTCATCATTCGCATTATTCACGTTTGTTAAACGTTGTGTTAACGTTTAAAAACTACCTCTTTCGTTCCTCAGTGAAGCGATTTTCGAATTTAATCGCTGAGAGGTTTTAATTCTCCGAGACGTACAGCGAGTTTGTCGAATAAAACAAAAATGGTGAGTAAAAAACAAATTTTCATTGAAATCATTGCGATTGTTGAATAGTCAATACTTTTGAGGTTATGTTTTCCACGTGTCCGGTACTTTTCATTTTTTCAACTTTTAAATAAACAAATTTGATTTTTAATTTAAATTATTAATTTTTAACTTTTTGTTAAATAACGAACACTGAAAAAAGGATTTGAATCGATTGCAAGAAGTTTGAAAGAAAGCGTTACCGGTTTTTTTGGCAACGTGTTCGAGAAAAAAATTGAGAACAATTATTATTATTATTATTATATTATAATAATAATAATAATCTGTTCTCACCTGAAGTGAATTTGTAGACAATGTGTAAAAAAATGTGTAGAAAATTATGTTAAATGTTTAATGTTTTACTTTATTAGATTCCTCAAAAATTAAATTTTGAATAAAATAATTCAAAAATTTTAGAATATTAATTGAATTTTCGAAGACCTTGCAGTTCAAATTTTTAAGTATTTTAAAATTTTAAGCAAATAAAGAACAATAATTATAGTTAAATACTTATTTTACAAAAGTTATTAAAATTTGAAAAACTTAATTTAGAAATTTCTAAAAAAAAAAAAATTAGGTTTTTGAAAAATAGTAACATTTTTTTAAAGAAAAAGGTACTTGAATTCACAATAATAATTTTAACAAATTGAAACAATTGGAAATTCCGTAAAATTTTATATTTTAAAGAATTTTATTTTTTCCTCTTTAAAAATTGTCTATAAATATAATTATATTTTTGAAATTATATCATTTTATGAATTTAAAAAAAAATTATTCTAATTAAATAATTCAAGTCCAGTAGTTGAATTCTGATTGCAATTGATTTAACAAAAATTTCTGTTAAAATTAAAAAAAATAATTAAATAGTTAAACCGTTGTTACTGGAATTTTAGGAATTAATTAAATTTTAAAAGATTTTTAAATTAAATTCCTTGAAAATTGAAGGGAAGAAAAAGTTGAAAAATCTTTAAATTTTTATTTTAAAAAATTATTAATAAAATTATTTTTCTTCAAAAATTATTAAAGTTTTTCAATAATTATTCAAAAAATCTAAAAAAAATAATTGAGTTTTGGATGAATTACAGTTATAAATTTTAGAAATAATTATATTTCATGTTTTTCATTGAAATTATTTGAAATTTTAATTCTTTGGGAAAAATAAATATAATGACTTTTTAAATTTTTGCTTAACAAGAAGTATTAAAGTTTTGGAAAATTTAGTTCAAAAATTCAGAATAGTTATTCAATAAATATTCAGAATAATTCAGAAACGTAAAATTGTTTCTTGAAAAAATGAAACTAAATTTTTTAAAAATACTTCCATTTCTGAAAATAATTTTAAAAAATTGAAATAATTGAAAATTTTACCCACTTTTATTGAAATAAATTTTGAATTTTAATTCAAATTTCTGTTGAAAAAATATTTTGTCATTTACTATAACGAGTTGTTCAAACAATTACATTTAATAAAAAGACCGTAAGAAAAATTATATTTTTCAAGAAATTAAGAATTTTCATTAAATTTAGAAAAGCAAATTTTGATAGTAACAGAGGAAAAGAAAATTTGTTTTGCTAGTTGTTAATAATTGAAAACAATTTGGTTTTTTTTTAGACTGAAGAAATTAACCCGAAGGCGTACCCTTTGGCCGATGCCACATTGACGGCGAAGATATTAAATTTGGTACAACAGGCCATGAATTATAAACAACTTCGTAAAGGAGCGAACGAAGCAACAAAAACATTGAATCGCGGACTTTCGGAATTTATCGTAATGGCAGCCGATGCACAGCCTTTGGAAATTTTATTGCACTTACCACTTCTCTGTGAAGACAAGAACGTTCCTTATGTTTTCGTTCGTAGTAAACAAGCCCTTGGACGTGCCTGCGGAGTATCCCGACCAGTTGTTGCTTGCTCCGTAACAGTGAACGAAGGTTCTCAATTGAAGCCTCAAATAACAGCCATTCAACAAGAAATCGAACGACTTCTAGTTTAAACATTTCTTTGTACCTGACATACAATTAACATTTCAATATAAGTGATTTTTACATTATTCACTTCTTTTTTTTTGGTGTTTTTTTTTACAGAAACAAAAAAAATTATTAAGTTTTTCAAATATTTTTCTTTTGTACATTTCGAAAATTGTCAGATCATTTTTTACAAACTATATTTGTAAATAAATATTCTTTAATAAACTCTTTTGATTCTTATTTCAAGTCGAAAAATTAGGAAAAAGTTATTAGGATTCCAGGATAATTATAACAAACGTTAAATTTCCTTCTGCAGTGTGTATTTTGATTTTTTTTCTAATTTCAAGTGTTTTCGTATCAAACTAGTCTTAATATATTATAAACATAGAAAAATCTCTTTATATTGCTAAATTTGAGACTAGTAAAGTCGTTTGGTCTAATTTTTTAAAATGATAAATCGTCTTTCAGGCGTTATCATAACTTTTCATTTTTTAACGTAACATTTCAAAAATAGAAACGCCAAATGCGATATCAAAGAGAAAAAAATATTTGGAATGTGAAATTGCCTTCAAAATCTACTATAGAAATTCTAACTTAAATCTAAACTTAACGTTTTTGACGAGAAAAGAAAAGGATTTAAAAACCTGAGGAATAGAGTATTGCAGTCTTTTCAGATTTTCATCACTTGAAGCAAGGTAATACGATGATGGACCAATTGCCATGCCATCTAATCAGTCGGAACTTTTCCAATTGCTGTTTGAATCTACTCGATTTTGCCTTTTGTATTTCGTCATTGGGAAAATTCTTGAACCACATTTTCAATTGTTCTGACAATTCTTTTTCATGAGAAAATACCAAACTGTTTTCATCGTGTTGAATCAGTTCATCTAAACTGAAAAAAGAAATATTTTTTTGAGATTTTTAATTTGAATTTATGGAAATTGTGTTTATTATTGATTTCTTACGATTCAAAATTGTAAGCGAGAACAGGAAGTCCACAACCAAACATATCGACCACCTTCATTGGTAAATCCAAACCACTCGATGACGTGTGGAGACAAACTCCTAAATCTGCACTACCTGAAAAAGAAGAAGTCAAATTAAGTGAATTTCTCATCATTTATCTAATAAAAAAATCATTTTTAGCAATCCATTAATTTGGAACGTTCAAATAGAGACGAAATATTTTTTATTAAAAATTGGTATTTATAAACTTTTCAATTAATTAATTTTTGTAGTGAGTCAAAATTATTGTAATACAAATTTAATTAAATTTTTTGGAAAATAATCCATTCTTGTCAGAATTTAATTAAAATTTTCTAAAATCCAGGGTTGCCACGCACCCTGGAAACTTGGAAATGTCAGGAAAATTTATAAATATTGAAAAAACTTTGAAAAGTCAGGGAATTTTAATCGAAATCCTGGAAAATTGTTGTTTTCTAATTGTATTTATTCTTGAAATTTAATTTTACCTAAATATTTCAAAATTAATTCAATTTTAAATTAATTGTATTTACAATTTGCATAAGTAGATGAACTTAAAAAGTTTTTCATTTCTAAATTTGTAGAATTTCAATTTTATATGAATTTACCTTACAAAATTTAAAAACCTAGATTTTTAGAAAACCTTAATAACTAAAATTCTTCTAAAATTATTTAAATTTTTAAATATATATTTGATTATTAAAAATAACGGATTTATAGAAGAATTTTAGTTTAAAACACTAAAACAAATTGAATTTTGAAGCAAATACGTATATTATTGGATAAAATCAATTATTTTAAAAAGTAGTAAAATTCTTCTTAGAAATTCAATTATTTTTTTTTATCTTTTATTATTTATTCTTTAAAAACTTAAATTATGTTTAAAAATTTTAATGAAATTCTCTTATAACAATTCAATTTTTTCAAAGTAATTTTAATAAAACTCTTCATATAGAAATTTAATTGATTTCAAAAATTTTTCAAAATTCAATTATTTTCAATGTTTGCTTTTTTTAAAAATTTTACAAGAATTCAATTATTTAAACCAAAAGTTTGATAAAATTAGTCTGAAAAATTCAATTATTTTCACACGCAATGTAATTCTTCGCAAAAATCTAATTATATTTAAAAATTTACAAAATTTCTTGTCTACATTTAAATTGTCTTTATAAATAATAAAATTTTTCTCCGAAATTCAATTATTTTCAAAAATTTTAATAATATTCTTGGCAGAATTTCAATTATTTTAAATATACAAGATTTCCATCGAATTTCTCGAAAAATGAAATTATTATTAAATTTTTTTTTTAAATTTGTCTCTTGACAATAAATAATAATAATAATAATAATAATAATAATAATAATAAACATAATAATTGAATGTTGATAAAATTTTGGATGAAAATTCAATTTTAAGAAACATTCAATTATTTAATAAACTGTTTATTTTTATAGTTAAAGAATTGATTTCTTGCAGAATTTTCAAATAAATATTGAATTAAAAAAAAAATTCAGGAAAAATTTTGGATTATTATTGAATATCATATTCAGAAATATTTATTTATTTGAAAACTCTACGAGAATTCATTTAATGAACCATAAAAATAAACATTTTATTAAATAATTGAATTTTTTAAAAAATTGAATTGTCATAAAGAACTTTATCAACAAATTTTTAAATAATAATCGAATTGTATTAAACATTTTTAATAAAATTTTTTTTTAATAATTGCATTTTTAAAGAATTTTCATGAACATTTGGTACATAGAAAATAATTGAAATTTTGACAAGAATTTTATTAAAATTGTTGAAAATAATTGAACTTTGGAGAAAAATTTTATTATTTATAAAGATTATTTAAATTTTGACGGGAATTTTTGACAATTTTTAAACATAATTGTATTTTTGCGAAGAATTATGTTATTTTAAAAAATAATTGAATTCTTGAGTTTTCTAATTAAAAATTAATGTAGGTTAAAAAACCTGGAAAAACTTGGAAAAGTCAGAGAAAAAAAAATGGTGGCAACCCTGAAGATTATTTAATTCATTCAGGAAATTTTATTTAAGTATAGAAAATAATTTAATTCTTCCAAAGAATAGATATTTACTATTAAAAGTTTTGACTATTAATAATTAATAATTAATAATTAATAATTGTCAATTTGTAACTTACCTAAGATTTTGGGATAATCTTCGTTTTCAAGCCAAGGCGTAATAACTGTTACGTTCTGCCAGTTTTTCCTCTCAATCAAGGCGATATAAAAATCTTTCAATGGGCCCTTTCCTGTAATCACACACAACAATTTTGGAAGTTGCATATCGTTTTCTATGCAAGATGCTTCATAATCTGCAAATAAAAACAATATAATTACAATTTATTACAAATTTACGTAAATTTAAACAATTATTTAAATAAAATTAAAATACTAATTTCAATTTAACTACCAAACATTACCTTCAAGAGCATTTAGAAGTATTGAAAAATCTTCGTCTTCCGTCCAACTGGTACTAGAAACCAGTAAAGCCGGTCTATCCGAACGCATTTGAATTTCGCCATTAGGCAGAGTTTCCGTAAATAATGTACAGGTATCATTTTCTCCTCGGAATATTTCATAATCTTCGCCCAATATTAAAAATAGCGCGTGCTTCTCTTCCACCGAGATCGGTCGGAAACGTTCCGGTGGACGATCGTATAAAACATTCGCTCTGAAAATAAAAAGGAAAAATTAAGTTCAAATATTAAATATTAAAATTAAGTTGAAACGTTAAATATTAAAATTAAGTTAAAATATTAAATATTAAAATTAAGTTAAAACATTAAATATTAAAATTAAGTTAAAATATTAAATATCAAAATTAAGTTAAAATATTAAATATCCTAAAATTAAGTTCAAATATTAAATATCCTACAATTAAGAACATGGAAATAAATTATCAATCAATATTTCACAATATCTCTTTCGTTCAATTCACTAAAATATTTGAAAATCAGAAATTCTTACTCTATGCCCCATTTAGTTTGCAAATCATTTTTCATAGCTTTCGTGACACAAAAATTGTAATCAGCTCTCCTGCCGAAAAACGATTCAATAAATTTTGCAAACTTGACCAAAAAATGAGCGCGACCCAGACTCATGGCCATTATTGAATAAGCATAATTATGCCAATCAATGACAAATTTCACATTCGAAAGAAAGCAGAAAATCCAGCATATTGGAATCGTTGGTATAGCAGGAGGATTTTGTAACATCAAATGAGACGAACGACATTTAGTAAGCAAAGTAAATGAAAGATTCACAGATTGCCAAATAACTTTTACCGCATACGAAACAAGTCGTGTTACTTCTGAAAAAAACAATTCGAAAACAATGAATTTTGCCGAAAATTGAATTACATTAATCAAAATCCAATGATTGATTTTACAACTTTTGTATACTATAAAGAATAATTTTAATTACTATTCTGCAAATCCGGTGGCGATGTAAGATAGTCGATTTTCACATTTGGAAATTCGGCAAATATTTTCAAATGTGATGAACCGGAATAACCTATAAGGTGTACTGCAAAATTTTCTTTCGCGAATGAAATCGCATGATATTGCATTCGTGGACTTCTTCCAATATCACCAAAAACAATAATGCAGATACTGTCCTTTTCTTTTCGATTTCTCAGCCATAGCCAACAGAAAATACTCGAAAATACCGAAAGCAGGAATGTAAACACAATTACAAAAAGTAACATTCTACTCCTTTAGAAACCGAAAAACTAAAACAAAAATAAAACCCGATGCAAAATGAATCAATTTTGTTGCAAACAAGTGTATTTTAAAGAATAACTGAAGAATAAAGGAGAAAAAATCATTTTTTTCGGAAAAAGTAAAGTTTACTTTGACAAAGTCGTGTCAAGTTCCACCTTCCACACCGGTAATAAGGGTTGGGTAGGTTAATTGATGACGTGGAAGACCGTGCACTTCCCAACCCTGTGAGAATTTGTAAACGTGCCTCAAGTTCAATCTTCAATGCGATAAACGAAGAAAGAAATACAAACCAACGGTCTCTTTCTACACAGAAGTTTTGTCTTCTTGTCGACATTCTACATTGTACGCTTTAATGCAAATTGAATTGCAGACGACTCTTTTCGATGTTGTTGAAAATGTAGGCTTTGTTATTTATCGTGAAAACGTCATGTGTCATTAGTCTTTATTTTTGTTTGTCACGTGAGAAAGCTGATAAAACCCGAGTCCCCTAGTGGTCATTATTTCACCCGATTTTAATTAGTGCAAAGGCAAGTTCTACACATTTTTCGACAAATATTTATTAAAACATTCGTCTACATCCTATAAAAACATATCCCTTGAAAATTCACAAGTTATCTATTTATTATTTCTTGTTAACATTCCATTTTGTCACCTTTTTCCAAAAAAAAATTAAAATCATCAAAAAAAGTTGTTTTAAATTTAAAACTAGGTTTTCAACTGGTATTCAACTGATTTTCAACTTGTTTTCAACTGGTTTTCAACGAATAATATAATAATATAATTATAATTTAAAAAAAAAAATTTATTTCCAAACTTGTCATTTACTGAGAGTTGAAAAATTGTTATTATTTTCCAAAGAAAGAAACTTTATAATTACAAATGTTTCAGGTAATGTTAAAGCCAAAGAAACGACGAAAAAATATTCAGGCTCAGCCTTGAGTTTCGAGAATAATTTTATTATTGAAACTTAATTCGTCTAAATAGCAGAAGAGAGAGAAATGAATGCAGCAATAGCTCTTTGCAGTTTCTGTGAAATGCATGGACCAAAAATCATATTCACCACACAAACATATAAAAATAATGACGATCAGAATTTGGAGAAACTTAAATTTTACGGACCAAAGGAAATTTTTACAAAAAATTCATGTCCTCAATCTGAAGTGCAACAAGATTGTGGCGGTTGTTATAGTTTAGGTGACTTAAAATATTTGAGTAATGAACACGAAACGAGAACATCATTTCTATCGGCACAACAATCATTATTGATTGATATTGATAATTTATTGAAACACGCTTGTATTAGGTAAATTAGAGTTTAATTTAAAATATGTTTAAAATTATTACTTGCATTGATAAAAATAATATACGTTTTGTCAGGAGTTTAAGTTGCGAAGTACATCCTGGAAAGGAAGGTGTTTGTTATTTTGGAGACGATAATCGAGGACATGTTTTAAGTCATACATTTACCCTGAAGGATGCTCAAGTAATCGAGAATCATTTTTTTCTCATGAAACAAGTTAAAGAAATAGTACATAATTTTTTGTTTCTTTGAAAACTTTCTTTTCAGGCAAGAGGTTTTAGACGATGGTGTAGCTTCATTGTTTTTATGCGTGATAAACAGTTCCTGTTGAATATGTGGCCTTTTCTTGTCGATAATTTGAAGGAAGTGATACGAGAATTACAAGACTATGCCGAGAGAAACTACAATATTGAAGAAGCCGAATGTCCACAAAGAGCCGTTCGTCTTTCAAATGCCAATAATGGAACCTCGTCACAAGCGAATGCGAATAAATATCCTAGAACACTCACTAAAATTACGAACGAAAAACACGTTTACGTCAGGTACGATTGAAATCTCAAACTATTCGATTTTTGAAAGTAAATTTTAATTATTCAAAAATGAAACTCAAAACAATTTTTTTCAGAATACACATGTGGCTAGTGTGGATCCTCAGTGCTGGAGCGAGACATTTTGTTGAAGTTTTACCATTCAGTTTGCTCGACGATAAAATGAATTTTAATCTCAAAGATAATATAGGTAAATTTTATAAATTGAATAATTTGTCAAGGTTGCCACAGGTCAGGGAATTCAGGGAAAAGTCAGGGATTTTTGTAAAAGTACTGGAAAAAATCAAATTTCCGAAAATTCATGAAAAAACTCTAAATTTTGATGTTTTTTTTTATTTGCCTTGTAAACTATAAAAATAACCACGAATTTTAATAGAAAACCTTGAATTTTTTCTATTTCAGACAATAATTTCTTTTTAAAGAACTCAATTTTTAAAAAACTATCATAAAATTATGACTTATAAATTATGAAATGAATAATTTTTACAATTTTCATAAATACTAGATTGATAAAAGAATTTTAATTAAAAAATACTAAAAAAAATTTAATTTTGGAAAAGTTACAAATAATTCCAGAAATTCAATTATTTTCAAAAGTAATAACATTTTTCGGAGACATTCAATTATATTCAAAAATTTAAAAAAAATTCTGATCGTTTCAATTATATTTTTAAAAATAAAAAAAATTCTTCTCCAAAATTCAATTATGTTCAAAATTTTTTTTAAAAATTCTCGTCAAAATTTAAATTATTATTATAAAAAATACAAGTCTTTTTCAAAATTAAAATATATTTAAAAACTTGAATAAAATTCTTATTAAAATTTCACAGAAATTTAATAATTTATGAAATTTTTAATAAATTTCTTTGAAATAATTTAATTATTTTTATAAATAATAAAATTTCCACGTGAGTTCAATTATTGAATACAAAAATTTTTTTGAAAAATATTAATTCAGTTATTGAAAAAAATTTAACAAAGTTCTTTTCAAGAATTCAATTATTTTTAGAAATAGTAAAATTCTTCACCGAAATTCAATTATTTTTATAAACTTGAATAAAATTCGTTGGAAGAATTCAATTATTTTCAGAGTAATAAAATTCTTCGCAGAAATTCAATTATGTTCAAAAATTTTTGTCAAAATTTCAATTATCTTTATAAATAATAAAATTCTTCAATATTCAATTATTAAAAAAAAAAAAATTTAATTCTCGTCAAAAGTTCAATTATACTTATAAATAATACAATTCTTCTTCAAAATTCAAATATATTTAAAAACATGAATAAAATTCTTGTTAAAATTTTACAAAAATTCAATAATTTATGAAATTTTTAATAAATTTTTTTGAAATAATTCAATTTCTTTCATAAATAATAAAATTTTCAAGTGAGTTCAATTATTTAATATACAAAATTTTATGAAATTTTTTGAAAAATATCAGTTATTTAAAAAGATTTTTATAAAATTAGTCGCATAAATCAATTATTTAAAAAAAACTTTAACAAAGTTCTTTTCAAGAATTGAACTATTTTTAAAAATAATAGAATTCTTCACTGAAATTCAATTATTTTAGAAAAATTTTAATAACATTTTTAGAAATTTTTTAAAATTGTTTTCATGAATAATAAGACTTATCGCAGGATTTTAATTATTTTTAGATACAATATTTTAATCAAATTCCTCGAAAAATGTAATTATTCTTGGAAATTTTATTAAAATTGATCGAAAGACTTCAATTATTTAAAAATTTCTTGATGAAATTCTTTATGAGAATTCAATTTTAACAAACATTCAATTATTCAATAAATTATTTATTTTTCAATTTAAATAATTGAATTTTTCTAGAATTTTCGAATAAAAATTGATTAAAAAATGAAATTACCGAATAATCGATTTATTGTTTATGAAAATAATGGAATTATTGCAACGAATTTTATTACAATTTTTTCAAATAATTGAATTTTTTTGAGAAAATTTACTACTTTTAAAAATAATTGGATTCTTGCGAAGGATTTTATGAGGATTTTTGTAAATGTTTAAATTTTTGTCGAAGACTCG
Organism: Leptopilina myrica (nomen nudum); assembly: GCA_032872475.1. Classification (NCBI taxonomy): domain Eukaryota; kingdom Metazoa; phylum Arthropoda; class Insecta; order Hymenoptera; family Figitidae; genus Leptopilina; species Leptopilina myrica (nomen nudum). The sequence continues at coordinate 10,376,884 of CM065459.1, forward strand.
GAGTGATCGCCTTCATTATGTTTTATAATAATATTCTTATAAATTGTTGAGTTTCAAAAAGGTTTGAATTTGAATGTTCTGAAGAATTTTAATTCCTGTGGAAAAGTAATAATTAAATACTTATTTAAAAATTTAGTTATTGATTTTTTTGAATAATTTTACAATATTAATGAAATTTGTAAATAAATTTAATAGAACATTCTTTTGAGTATCTTATAATTTTTAGAGTGAATCAGAATATTTTTTTATGGTGAGAATTTTGTCTGGAAATCAGGGGAAAATAAAATTAAATATTTGTGGCAACCCTGTTTGTGTAAAAATTCGAAAGAAAGCCTAATAAATATTGTTTTTTTCAATTGACAATTTTCTATTTCAGAAGGTCCTATTGGATATATGTTATTCAATGCCAAGTTACCAGTAACTTTAAATTTAGACTTAGACGTTCCTCAAATTGATGAAGTCTCGAATACGTGTCCAACGACAATTTTACGTAACTTGAGAGAAGTTCTAGGACGGGAACAATTTAGGCAAATTTTATTCGCCGTACTCACTGGCGTACAAGTATTAGTTCGAGGTCCAAAATTGCCTACTCTCAAATCTTTATACAGTCTCTGCTCTCTTGTACCGAAAGCATGTCGAAGAGTACAAATACAAGCTGTTCAATATTTAGATTCTAATGTTTGCAATTTCATTGGTATGTTCTGTATTTTTAATTTTTCGTTAAAAATTTGCCACATTTTACTGTTTTTTTCAGTTTAATTTAATTTAATTTAATTTATTACTTAAATGTAATTTAATTTAATTCATTATTTAAATGTGATTTAAAAATTTAAACCTTCAAACAAATTTACAGGTGTGGATACTACGGTTGCAGTTCCATTACCCTGTCCTCATGTTTGCCGACTTGATATCATTCCTCCTGAGCATAGGTCGGAAAATTCTCAATCACACGTTATCAGATGGACAGGGGTGTTACCACCGAAACTACCGACACTTTTAATGAAAATGGAAAAGTCTATTGAGAACGAAAATCTTACGGACTCGGTTTTAAGATCTCATTTTGCGGCTTTACAAGAGGAATGGGCAAAGTGAGTATAAATTAATAGAAAAAAATGCAAATTTATCTCTGAAAGATCTATTGGTCGCCACAGGACAGGAAAATCAGGAAAAGTAGAATTCATAAGGGAAGTCAGGAATTATTATAGTAAAAGTGATGGAGAAAATAGAATTTTTAAATTTCCTTAAGAAAACTATGAATTTTGATGCTCTTTTTGTTTGCCTCGTAAACTAAGAAATTACCACGAATTCTAATACAAAATCATGAATTTTTTCTATTTCTCAGAATAATTTCTCATTAGTTCTTAAATCTTGAAGAGCTATCATAAAATTATTATACTTATAAATCATTTAATGAATAATTTTACATAAATATTTCAAAATTAATTGAATTCTAAAAGAGATTAGAATTTTCATAAAAAGTAGATCAACTTCTAATGGTTTTAATTTTTAATTTAAAAAATTTCAAGTTTCAATATTACTTTAATTAAAAATTTTAATGAACTTTGATTTTTCAACTATTTTTAATAAGTCAAATTCTTCTAAAATTAGTTACATTTTGGAAAAGTTACAAATAATTGCAGAAATTCAATTATTTTCAAAAATAATAAAATTCTTCGCAAAAATTCAATTATGTTCAAAAAATTTTTTTTAAATTCTCTTCAAAATTTCAAGTATATTTGTAAATGATAAAATTCTTTACCAAAATTAAATTTTAAAAAAAAATTTTACTCAATTTAATGATTTTTAATATCTACTATTTTAATACAATTTTTCCAAAGAATTGAATTATTTAAAAAACATTTTGATAAAATTCTAAGCAAATGTTAAATTTTTTTCATAAATGGTAAAAATTTTCATAGGAAATCAGCCATTTACGAATTTTTTATAAATTTCTTCACAATAATTCAATTATTTTCATAAATAATCAAATTTTTACACAAATTAAATTATTTTTATGAATAATTAAACTTGTTGCAGAATTTCAATGAATTTTAAAACAATTTTAATTCTGTTGAAATTAGTTGAATTAGTTTTTATGCATTTAATATTATTTTCAAAATTTTAACACAATTTTCGGAAAGAAGTTAATTATCTTAATAAGAATCAAAATTCTTCTCAGCAACTCAATTCTTTTTAAGAATATCAGTAAAATTCTTTGCAAAATTCAATTATTTTCATAAATAACAAAATAAAAATTCTATTTAGAAATTTAATTATTTTCAAAAATTAAAAACAAATTCTTTTTCTGATTTTAATTATTTTTATAAAGAGCAAAATTCTTTGCTAAAATTTAATTAATTAAAAAAAATTTATAAAAATTCTACACGAACATTTAATTGTTTTAATAAATAATAAAAATTTTCACAGGAATTAAGCTATTTACAAATTTTTCATAAACTTCTTCGCAATAATTCAATTATTTTTATAAATAATCAAATTTTTACACAAATTCAATTATTTTCATGAATAATAAGACTTGTTGCTGAATTTCAATTACTTTTAATACAATTTTAATTCAGTTAAAATTAATTGAATTTTCTAATATGCATTTAATATTAATTTCAAAATTTTAACGCAATTCTTGGAAAGAAATCAATTATCTGTAATAAAAATCAAAATTCTTCTCAGAAATTCAATTCTTTTCATGAATTTCAATCAAATTCGTTGCAAAATTCAATTATTTTCATAAATAACAAAATTAATTAAAAGCGTAAAAAATTGTTTTCATAAATAATAAAAATTTCCCAGGATTAATTATTTACAATTTTTTTTATAAATTTCTTCACAATAATTTAATTATTTTATAAATATAGTAAAACTGTTTTCAGAAATTTAATTATTTTCATAAATAATAAAACCCATCGCAGGAATTTATTTACTTTTAATACAATTTTAATCGAATTTCTCGAAAAATGTTCCAACTATTGGTAAAAATTGTATTAAAAAGTCTTTATTCGAATTTAATTTTACGAAACATTCAATAAGTATTGAATAAATTTATAAATAAATGAAATAGAAATTGTTTTTGAGTATCTAATAATTTTTAGAGTAAATCAGAATATTTCTTAAGGTCAGGAAAGAAGTCAAAATTCTATTAAGAAATCAGAAAAGTTGGGGAAAAACAAAATTAAATTTTTGTACCAATTTTGTATTAAGAAACAATTATAAATTGCAGTATTGCGAAAGTACTTCATACAATGAGAGGAAGAGGCTGTAGAGGAGATCTTCCCGGATTAATGTTGAGCTTGGGCGCGGGACCACAAGATCAAAAACTACTGGATGTATGGTCAATGGGATTACCTTCAAATCCTGCATAATGCGCAAAATTTTCCTTTCCTTTTTTTTTTTGTATAAATGTGTATAGTCTATTCAGTTAAGGTTGTGTTTATATTAGCAAATATTATTGAAGAAATAATTTTTCATTATAGCTTGAATGAATTATTATGATAAACACAAAAAAAATTAATGCTCTAAAAATCTAACTTATAAGAAATTAGCTTCTCAATTTGTGATTTTAAAATCTATTTTGATATAATGTAAATCTAGTTCCTTCGCGCAAAAAAAAGTATCAAATGAAAGTGAGAAACAAAAGTATACGTAAAAAAAAAATTAAATTAAAAACGTATATTATAAGGAAACGTGTCCAATATTAGTTTGAATTTTTAAATTAACTTTAAGGGCCGGAGATAATATTTTCAATTTTAAAACAATTTTTAAGCCTAGAAAATTTTTACTAGAAAGAATGTTGGAATTGTCGGAGAAAAAAATTGTTAATATGGAGAGTATTCTGTAATGTAGTGTGTTCAAAACATGTTATAAGAATTTGTTTCTACAAAGTAGATATTAAAATAAAAGTTTGCAAAATAAATGTGTTGGTCATTACTTGATAGCAATCAGGATTCATAAATTTTGAGGTTATGTTAAATGAAACATTTTCTATTGTATTTGCACTTGATATAATCGATGTATTTTTAATTACTTTTTTTTGTATTTTTGTTTTAAAAGAATTACATACCTTAAAGAAAATTGTATTCTTTGCAACTTGTTTCGTTTTTCAGTAGCCGGGTAGAAGGCAATAACTTCGAACTTCTTGATTCACTTGGCATGCATCTTGTACACCTGAAGAAAACTTGCGTTAATACTTTGAACACTTGACAATTAGTTATTAATGGAATTAACAACTAGTAATTACTAATAAATGCTACGACGAAACATAATTTAAATCAAACGAAACACTTGTCATCGTTCTTTCTATAAGCAACTAACTTCAGATTCTTTACACAGGGTTGGGTAGTTAAAATTCGAAACTTAACACGCGAGTCACGTGGCAACAATTCTATAAACGTGAGTTATCTACATTTAACGAGAAATACCGCAACTTAACTGTCAGGTGGAAATGTCAAATAACACGTAATGTACTGTAAAGATCGTTAAATGTTTTTACGTACGTCAATCTCCAAAATGAACGAAATCATCAAAAACCTCTCCCTGTTCATGTAAAAATCAGAAAATTGACAAAAATAACACACATGTCTCACTTCAACATATGGTGTTTTAGTTTATTAAAGTGAGATGTAAATATTTATTTTCACAAAAAAAGGTGCAAAATCAACAATTTTTATTATTATTTAACAATCCAATGAATTTTAAATTCTCCACTTTCATCCGCTTTTCAAGTGCTTTAATCTATCCGCAACTATGTGTCGCACCTAACCTTAGTTCATTATTATTTTTCTCTTATTTTGGTAATTATAACTCAAAACTGTCACAAATATAAACAAAATTTTCCCATCTAACAAAATTTGCACAAAGAAATCTAAAGATACGAATAAAAAATTTCTTGTTTCTGTCACTAAATAAGAGAAAAAAAAATTTTTTATTGAGTGGATCATCTATATATGGTTTATAATTACAGTACGCTGACGCAGGTCATCACACACAACAATGAAAAAACCATTGTTTGTGTGAATTCTCACTTTTTTTTTTTAATACCAAGTGCAAAGTAAACAAGTTTTTTTTCCAGTTTTGAACAAAAAGAGAATAAAAAAATTTTTTTTATTGCACAGCATCTTATGGATCTATTGTGTATTCCGTCTGTGTTCACTTATCTGTGAAATTATCTTGTCATTGATTTCATTTCACCTGGTAAAGTGTCCCAGAATCCATCGAGACAATTGTCGCATTGTGCCAAAAAAAAAAAAAAAAAAATTTGTGATTTATTGAGTGCGCATTAAAAAAAAGAAGAAATATAGAAGTGTAAATCTTTTTTCTTTTCTTTTTCTCAGGTAAACAAAACAAAACGAAACGAAACAAGAATTGAAAATTTGCAAATATGCCTGAAAGTAGTGCTGTTTATCAACCAACGACAGTGGGTTATGCCTATGATAATGGAAGGGATCCTCGTATCACCAGTGGATTAAGGAGCAGTTTTTCCAGACTCTTTTCACGACATAAATTTAGCTCGAGAAAATGGCTCGAGTGGCTTCTTTTGTCTGTTTCGTTTTGCATTTTTGTCGCTGGCCTGACAGAATTGATTGTCCATCTAGCCTCTGACGATGATTCAACAATGAACAAAGCTCAGGATGTAATTACAGAGACTATTTATAAATTTGCTTTGTTTACTTGCATAATAAGTGTTGAGTTGAAAAAAAAACATTTCCAGGGTTGCCACAGGTCAGGTAAATCAGGGAATTCAGGGAAAAAATCAGGGATTTTTTTTATTAAAGTAATAAAAAAATTTAATTTCATAGAAGTTGCAAATGATTGTTGAAATTTAATTATTTTCAACACTAAATTAATAAAATTTTTCAATCATGTTCAAAAATTAGAAGAAAAATTATCGTCTACACTTCAATTATTTTTCTAAATAATAAAATTCTTCAAAATTCAATTATTTTCCAAAATTTTAATAAAATTCTCGTGAAAATATTCAATTATTTTCAAAAAATTCCCTCAATTCAATGAATTTCAATTTCTATTATTTTAAAAAAAATTTTTTAAAGAATTCAATTATTTAAAAAAACATTTTGATAAAATTCTAAGCAAATATTAAATTATTTTCATAAATAATAGAAATTTCAGAGAAATTAAGCTATTTATAAATTTTTAAATAAATTTCTTTTCGCAATAATTCAATTATTTTCATAAATAATCAAAATTTACACAAATTCCATTATTTTCATAAATAATCAAACTTGTTGCAGAATTTCAATTATTTTCAAAAGTAATATAACATTTTTCGCAGAATTTCAATCATGTTCACAAATTAGAAGAAAAATTATCGTCTACGTTTCAATTATTCTTCTAATTAATAAAATTCTTATCCAAAATTCAATTATTTTCCAAAATTCTCGTGAAAATATTCAATTATTTTTAAAAATTTCCCTCAATTCAATGAATTTCAATATCTAATATTGAAATAAAATTTTTCAAAAGAAATCAAATATTTAAAAAAAACATTTTTAAAAATTTCTTAGCAATAATTCAATTATTTTCATAAATAATTAAATTTTTACACAAAATCAATTATTTTCATGAATAACAAAACTTGTTACAGAATTTCAATTATTTCTAATATAGAATTCCTTAAAAATTATTCAATTTTAATTACTCTTGGAAATTTTATTAAAATTGATCAAAAGACTTCAATTATTTAAAAAATTGTTGATAAAATTCTTTATGAGAATTCATTGTTGCGATACATTCAAATATTCAATAAATTATTTATTTAATTATAAGTAATTAAATTTTCGTACAATTTACTAATAAAAATGAAGTTAAAAATGAATTTTAGTAAAAGTTTTAGATAATTGAATATTAAAAAAAACACAGTATGAATTTTTAGAAAAAATTAAATTTGGAAAAAGTTATAAATTGAAATCATTGTAAATTAAAAGTTTTCATACTTTTAAGTAACGATTCTGTAGAATTATATTTTTTTCTTGAAAAAGTTTAATTGAATTTTTTAAAAAATGATTTTAAGTTTTTATTTTTTGAATATTTATAATAATCGAAATTTCGTAAATTTGAATTGTAAACAAATGGATTTAAAAATTCTCAACAAACTTTTACAATAACTCTTAAAAATAACTGAGAACTAATTTCTTTACTTACGAAGATAATTGAATTCTTGCTTCGAATTCTTATTAAATTATTTTTAAATAATTGAAATAATGTGTGGAATATTATTATTTTTGAAAAATAATTGAATTCTTGCAATGAATTTTATTTTATTACATTTCTCTTAAGTAATTGAAATTCTTTGAAGAATTCCATTAATTATTGAAAATAATTGAATTCTTGCAACGAATTTTTATTACATTTCTTTCAAATAATTGAAATTCTGTGAATAATCTCATTATTTATCAATATAATCGAATTCTTACCATGAATTTCATTATACTTTTTTCTAATAATAGAATTCTTTCCCGAAATTTGATTAAAATAGCAAATTTCAAAAAGATTTGAATTTTAGCCAAGAATTTAATAATTTGTAAAATGTAATTAAATTCTAGCAAACAAATTTTTGAAAATAATTAGATTTTTTGAAAAAAATTCATTTAAAATCGAATGAAAAGTATAATTGAAATCCTATGAAAAATATTATTTATGAAAATAAAGAATTTTTACGAAGGATTTAATTAAAATTTTTGTAAATTTAATTTTTTTTGAAAAGTTTTTTCAAAAATTTAAATTATTAGAAAACATGAAGATTTTACAATAAAATGTTGTGTAAGTTGTTTAGTTCAAAAGGTTTGAATTAAAAATATTTGAAAATATGCATTCTTATGGAAAAATAATAATGATTACATTTTTATTTAAATCATAGAATTTTTGAATGTTTTCGAATAATTTTACATTTAAGGAAATTCGTAAATAAATGTAATACAAAATTTTTTTTCGAGTCTAATAATTTTTAGAGTGAATCACAATATTCTGTAGGTTGAGGGAAAAAGATCAAAATTTTGTCTGGTAATTAAGGAAATACGAAATTAATTTTTTGTGACAATCCCGATTTTATATGGTTTATTTTCTATTCTATTTTCTATCTAGGAATATATAAACGAAGAACTGTTCTTATATTACTTCTGTATTTATTTTTATATTTATTGTGTAATTGTGTAAATTTTTTAAAAAATTGTTTAACTTTTTATGTTTTAGGTTGATTGTAAATATTTAAGTGTAATTTTTTTTTGCTTTTAGACGGAGAAGAAGACGCCGCCAGTGAAAGATGCGACGACGGAAGTTGAGGAACACGTGGGAAGTGGTTCGAGTGGATCACTTGCAGTGGGAGCAACAATGATGTTTTTTGGATTATTTTTGGGTATTGCTTGGGTGTGGCTTCGATTTTTCCGACGAAGCAAATCTCCAAGGGGGGGATTGAGTGGTGGCGGTGGTCAGGTATGGTGTTTTTTATTTCGCCATTTTTCTTTTGATTTATTTTTTTTTTTGCTTTTCTACCGCATAAAGACGCAATTATCGAATTTTTTTTGCTTTTTATTTAAACGCCATGCATCTGAAAAAACCCACTTTGTTCGATCCTTTACTTTATTTTTTTGTACGCGTTGCTATTAAGATGTTGGGCGGTTTGAATCCATCCACTGACTTGCTGGTGGGTTCCACTTCGCAGTACGGACCAGTGCTCACGGAATTGCCGAGTCAAATAAAACTCAAGTCATCGGAGGCACGAGAGACGCCGGTCACATTGCCATTGTCGGATCAGGAGGAGGAGACGCACACACTTATGCAAGAACCATCATCGCCACCGACAGCTACAGGTGGCAATAATGTCGTCATCACCAGTCAAATACCAGGATGAGTGGTTCCATCATACAACTATAATTGCAAAACAAACGTCAAGTATACATAAAAGAAAACTTTTTTTTTTCTCTCTCAAAGAGGCCACACACACCGGGCACTGATTATTTTTTCCGCAGATTACAAAATGCTGCTTCCTTTGACTTAAATAGAAAAGTAGATTCAAACTTTCAAATGAAGACTTGAAGTTTGAATTTTTTCGAAAAATCTTCATCAGGAGCATTAATTTTTATGTAAAGAGAAAAATTTACATAACTTCTGCTCAATATAGTTCTTAGGCCATTTTAGATCATTCGTTTCGAATTGTTAGAGATATTAGATGTCTGATTTTCTTATAAATATTCTCGTATTTCACACAATAAGTGATTCGATTTTTAGTTATATATAGAAGCTATTTTAGGAGTTTCTCATTTATGGGACAGTGATTAGCTTGCAATGTCTTGTTGTACAAGTAAAGTGAAAAATAATTGAGACGACAAATACCATTACTCTTAACAATGAAGCATAGACAATCGGCAAAGTTCTGCAAGACAAACTTAGGTTGTACAGATGAAATAATATACTTCCCTTTTGATTATAATTATTCTATTTGAATATTTACACCGGGAGTTTAGTTTTGTAATGCAGATTCTTTTGTCATTGTCTTCTTATCTCTTTCATGCAATTTTCTTTTTTAAATTGCACACAGTGCACTCTATATAATAATAATTTTAGCTTCGAATTTTTAGAATTTAAGAATGCCTACATACATCACAATTACCGAGAGCTTTCATTCGCTGACTCTCAAAATCCCTGACGTGAATATTCCTTCTTTTATAACACGACAGTTTTATTTATTTATTTTTATTTTTTTTACTTAAACTCATGTTTTTTAAAACATGTAAAAGTTATAAAATTTCTAATTTTCAAATTGGATTCTTTACTAACTTTTTTTTTTAACATTATTTTAAATTTTAGTAAAATTTTCTATTTTTGAGTTTGTGGCTGCGACTTTATTTTTCGAGTACCGCTGTCGATTTTGCCCAAACTGTTTAAATATAAATTGACTGAGTATTTTTTTATTACATACAATATTCTTTTATTGTAGAATTAACTTTTCATTCATATTTCGTTAAATTAAAATTTCAATGATAAGACATATATTAACAATAATTTATCCACAGCTTTTTACAACTGTGCGATTCCCCATGACTATACAAGATTTTTCTACTCCACAATTTTTCGCACCTTCTAATATTGAAAAATGCCTAAAACTAATTTTCTTTTCCTTTTCTTACTAACTTGAACTAACTAACGAAAAATTTTCATCTAATTTTTTAACTTGAATCAGATTCGTACGTCCACAAAGATTTTTTTAACTCCGTCCAAACAACGATTTTATAAAGAGAGAAATAACTTGCGAAAATCTCTCGACAATTATTTGTAAAATCATTAAATTTTCATTTCTAATCTATAAACATATTATATAAATATATCTTCAAAATATTTATAAGAATTATCACATTTTTTCCAGTATGAGAAAGGAAAATACATTAATATGAGGAGTCAAAAAATAATTAAAGGGCTCGAACTAGGTCGGTAAACATCAAAAAGATCCGTAAATTAGCATCAAGTCCGTAAATGTCAGTTTCAAAAAAAAAGGTTCGTAAAGTCTATAATTTTATTGAGAAATGACAAAAAGCTCGTAAATATTGTATAAGATCTAATTTGGAGAATTTTTAGAAAAAAAATGAGTGCGGAAATTCAATTATTTTTAAAAGCAATAAAATCCTTCGCAGAAATTGAATTATGTTCAAAAATGTTCATCAAAATTTCAATTATCTTTAGAAATTATAAATTCTCCGAAATTCAATTATTTTCAAAAAATTTCCAAAAGAATTCAATTATTTAAAAAATTTAATTAAAAAAATGCAACTTCAAAAAAATTTTTAATAAAATTTAATAAAATTCTACACAAAACTTTTATTATTTTCATAAAACAATAAAAATTGAACAGGGATTTAACTTTCAATTATTTACAAACTATTTCTAATTTTTTTGCAATCATTCAATTATTTTTAAAACTAAAAAAACTGTTGCAGAATTACAATTATTTTTAATAAAATTTTAAGCGAATTTCTCAAAAATGTAATTATTTTTAAATATTTTTAAAAACACGTCAAAAAATTTCAATTATTTAAAAATTTGTTGATAAAATTCTTTATGAAAATTTAATTTTAAGAAACATGTAATTATTCAGTAAATTGTGTTTTTGGTATTGTAAAAAATTTGAATTTGTATGTGTAGTTGAATTCTAGAAGAATTTTCGAATAAAAATTGATTTAAAAATGGATTTCAATTAAAATTTTAGAAATAATTGAATTTTGAAAAGGTTTCCAATAAAATTCTTTAAAAATATGATTTTTTTTTAATTTTAACTAACAATTGGTGTTAGAATTAATTTTTTGTGATAAAATTTAATTGCTGATTTTTTTAAAAATGATTTCAAGTCTTTTTAAATATTTATTTAATTGAAGAATTTACGAATAATTGAAATTTTATAAAATTAAATTGTAAACAAACTAATATGAAAATTCTTTAAGAATTTTTTAAAAATTATTAAAAATAATGCATTTATAGAAGAATTTTAATTAAAAACCAAGAAAAAAAATTGAATTTTAGAAAATTTACAAATGAATGTAGAAATTTATTCAATAATATTCTTCGCAAAAATTAAATATTGTTTAAAAATAATGAAATTCTTCTCATGCATTCAATTTTATTTTCACAAAATATAAATATCATAGCAGAATTTCAATTCTTTTTCATACAATTTTTTTTAACAATTTTAATCGAATTTCCTGAAAAATGTAATTATTTTTTTAAATTTTATTAAAAGTCGTTGAAGGAATTCAATTGTTTAAAAATTTGTCGATGAAATTCTTTATAAAATTTAAAATTTATGAAACTTTCAATTATTCAATAAATTTTTTTTTTAATTTAAACAATTGAATTTTAGTTCAACTTTCTAATAAAAATTGACATAGAAATAAATATCGGGTTAAAATTTAAAATAATTGAATATTTAAAGTATTACAGTGTGAATTTCTGGTAATAATCGAATTTTAACAAAGTATCAAATTAAATTTTTTGAAAATATTATTTTTTCATAGTTTTAGCTAAAAAATTCTGTAGAATTCACTTTTGGAGGAGTTTTAATTGAATTTATTTTGAAATTATGTATTTTATTTTTTAATATACGTCTAATTGAAGAATTTACGAATAATTGAAATTTCGTAAAATTGAATATTGTAAACAAATGGATTTGAAAATATTGGCAAAGAACTTTTTCGAATATTGTTAAAAATAATCGATTTAAAGAAGAATTTTAGTTAAAAATTCTTGAAAATAATAATTAAAATTGATAATGATTTTATCACTCGGTCATCTTTAGTTAATTTAAATACTTTCACTGGTTCGAGCCCTGTAATTCAGAAGTCTTAATGTAATAAATTGCACAATATTTCACATATTCTTGTTAATAAGAAAATTCTGATGACAGCGATTCGCTTTATCACGATTATATATAAATATAGTTTTTCCTTTTTTATTTGAATATATAAGTATATATTATATTTGTATAAAAATCGAATATAGAAATTATAAACTATTTGTTTCATTCATAAAATTTGTCATCTGTAAAATATTTAACTAAATATAGCTACCGAATAACAATTATTTTATAGCAGTTGTTAAAATATACCTCACGAATTTTGTTTTTGGTTATAAATAGAACGTTAAACAAGTGCTAATAAATTGCTTTAAAAATATTTACACATTGTATTTTTCAATTGTCAATTTTGATTCCTTGATGATTTGAAAAAAATCAAAACAAAATTGAACATAACCTTAAAATTGAATGAGTTTTATGAATTTTACTCACTTGTGACTTTATCGACCGAGCGTGTGACATCATCATCCTATGGAAAATTTTTAAAGAAATTTGTTGATTGGTCGAATAATTCAGGAGCGTATTTTTTGGAGGCTTAAAATTGGCCAATAGGGCGAAAATCAGAGGACAAAACTCAGGTTCTTGAGCAATATGGCTGTCAGTATAAATTTGATGCTTGTAACATGCGTTTCTCTCTGAAAAATTCAATAAATGGACCTCATTGCTATCGAATTCAGGATAACACGCGGCGTGATGTGACTTTTGAAGCATTAAAACATTGGGAAACGGCAATGAGGGTTAGCTGAGACGTTATTTACTTGCAGATTGTATTTCAAAGAAGAGGTAAGACTTTGACAACAAACTACTGTTATATACATATTCTTCTCAATCACAGTTTCTATTTTCTTTTTCGTTTTCATCCAGATGCCAATTTAAAAATAATCTCTTTAATCATTTTTATCATTTGCCACGTTAAATTTCTTAATCCGTATTCAATTTATTTCACCTTATACAATACATTTGACATATGTGTAATGAAGACGCGTCCTTGTAGTGAGCGTTTCCTTATATACAACTTCAACATCTTGTTTTCATTTGTAACACAAAATACATTAACCCGTTTTTATTCATGAAATATCGTATGTTCTTTGAATATAAAAAAAAAGTGTTTTCTAAAAAAAAAAAGTCGATTCAAAATAATTGCTACGTAATAGGAGTGAATTTGCACATTGTTGTAATAATTAAACATGATTAGTCATTAGCCTGAGACTTTGGGCGTAATAAGGAATTTCATATTTTCCAAGTTGAAGTTGAAAGTGATTATTTCGTAAAAAGTGCATTCGATTTATTGCAGTGTAAAAAATGACATGCGGGGGGAGATATCGGGCAATAAAATTTGGTAATTCATTGTTTCATCATTGATAGTTGATTATAACATTGTTTTTTAAATTTTTAAATAATTTATTGTTTATATTTTTCTCTGAATTTTCAATGATCTTTTCTCTATACTTGTATATATGTAGATACCTACAAACCTTAATTTAATATGTAAACAGACTGTAATGATGACACAATAAGGAGATTAGGAAACCAGAAGAACATTTACCTCCTTAAATTTCAAACAAAACATATTTAGTTCTAAATATACAGCTATTTATTCACATATTTGAATTGAAACATCAAAATATTATTTCGGTTTTTTTTCCGCTTTTTTTCCAATATGTCAATATTATGTTTATAAATACGAATTCGTTATAAATAGACTGAATTTTCTCAGTGTTAAATTTTCTCTTTTGTTTCAAAATTTTTATACATTGTTTCTTTTTTTTTTCTCTGTAAAGATTTCTTTTGCATTAAACTTGATAATCTTTTATTACCTTGCAAAACAATTAACTGAAAGTTTACTTTAAACTCATGTTGATAAGAAAATTTTCAGTTAAACGTGCGGTATTTCAGTTGCTGGGAAAAATAGTTGGCAAGAAAAAATTAAAAATAGTTAAATAACGTGAGTTAATGGAATATTTACATAATATGGTCTACTACTATTCAAGTGTTAAACGTATATACAGATATATACTTGTGGAAAAAATCGGAGTAAGAAAGTGAAGTAAATATACATTCTAGAATGTATAAATTGTCAAGTTTCTCCATTTAAAAAATTAATTGTTAACTTTTTTTTTTACAAAAAATAGAAATTTGAATAATTTTGAAAAATTGAATTCAATTTGGGATTTTCCACTCAATGAATTTTGTTATTGTTTGTTTGTAATTTGAATTATTTTTCGTAGGCATACAATTTTTTACAAAACAATAGAATTTTTTGTATTAAATTACAGGTCCCGGATATTATCAATTTTTTCGACTATTTTTATAAAATGTGAATTTTTTCGACTTATTTTCAAAATTTGCGACTTTTTCGGCTTTTCTTTAAAAATTCCAACAAATTACCATATTTTTAGTATGAAATGTAACTTATTTCGATTTTTATATAGTGTAAAAATGAACTATATGCAAATGTTTGAAATATTATTTTCGAATTATTCTTCTAATTAAATCTTCGAAATATACAATTAAAAACGATTTTGAATCATTGACATTTTTTTTAATTTAATTAAAAATATATGATTTTTTCGAAAATATTTTATTACAATTTTTCAAAATCAACTCTTTGAGAATTTAAATTGCAAATTTAATAGTAAGTTCAATATTATTCAATCTATTCAATTATTCAATTCAATATTTTTAATTTATATTTAATAATTTGAATTCTCAAAAATTTTAATAAGTAATCTTCAAGTGTAAATTTGAAAAAATGTAAATTAATGAAAATTAACTACTACAAAATTCTATTAAAATATTTTCCAAGAAAGTAATTCTTAGAATTTTTTTCCTTCTAATTTTTCAAAATTCAATTATTTTCATTAATATATTTTCGAAAATTGAATAATAAATAAAATAATAGCAGTAAAATTTAGTAAAATTATTTTTATATTATTTTTAAAAAACAATCATTTTATAAACATTTTTTATTAAAATTCTTTAAAAAATTAATTAGTTTTTAAATAATACGAAATTTTTTTCCAAAATTCAATATTTTTTTATGAACATTTTAGACAATTTCAATTATTTTGTAAAAAATTTAACCAAATTTCAGTTATTTGGAAATTTTTCAATTCTATACAATAATTAATGAATTCTTATCCTTTATAACGAGAGCCTAAAGTTCTGAACGTTCAAATGAACAAAATTTATGTATTTCTTCTAAAAATTCAATTTTTATTGCTATTATTTTGCGTTAATGTAAAAAAAAATGTAATAACTAAGTTTCTAAACGTAAAACTTTTGTTTTTAAATTTTTTTCTAATTAGTAATTTATTAAAATATCTTCAATAAAAAATATTTCGTTCATTTGAACCTTCAAAACTTGGGGATCATTTTAAAACTTAATTTATAATATTTTTAAAAAGTTAATTTTGAGAATTTATTGTATTTTTTTGGAAAATATTGTAACTTATAATTACCTTTAGAAAAAAAAATCTCTCCAATATTACAATTATTATAAAAAATTGAATTTTTTTGTATTTAAATAATTTAATTTTTGTAGAACTTTTAGAAAATTATTTTAAAAAAAAATTGATTTAGAAATGAAGTTTAGTTTACTTTCAGTGGAAAAACAAATTGAGAAGTGCTTAAATATTTACTTAACAAAATCATTCAAATGTCGAATAATTGAATTCACTGAAGCTGATACTCTAGTTAATAAATGATAATTAAATTTAGAAATCATTGAAATGTCAGGGAAATGTAAAATTATTTTAATTATTATTATTATTATTACTATTATTGTTATTACTATCATTATTATTATTATTATTATTATTATTATTATTATTATTATTTTCATTTTCATTTTCATTAATTTGACTTATTTATTAAGTATCTCGGACGTTAAAGACTATTTAATTAATTATTATTATTATTATTTTTATTTTTATGATTATTGTTATTATTATTGTCATTATTATTATTATGATATATTATTATTTTTTTTATTGCTAAATAAATAAATATTTAAATATTTATTAATTTTGCTTAAATATTTTTTTACCATGAGATGTTATTTTTTATTTCTATTTTTTTTTAATTATAAACTTTGA
This sequence comes from Leptopilina myrica (nomen nudum), assembly GCA_032872475.1. NCBI lineage: Eukaryota > Metazoa > Arthropoda > Insecta > Hymenoptera > Figitidae > Leptopilina > Leptopilina myrica (nomen nudum). Next base: position 10,393,348 of record CM065459.1, read on the forward strand.
GTGTGCGAGGGTTAATTTATTCTCTTTTATTTCTGAGAATTTTTATTTTTATGAGTTTAGCAGATGCTTTGTGCTACATTGTATTTTAGGGTATTTTATTATCGTTCAGCAGACCCTACGCTTCGTTAATTACTTTTGAACCCTAGATTAAAGACCGTTAGGCAGTTGTAGGTATACCATTCAGGTGTAAATAATAAAATGGAAAAATATTTATTTATGAACAGTTAAAAAAAAAAATTTCATTACACGAAAAAAAAATTCGAAGGTAAAAATGCAATTTTTTTTTTCTTAACTATTTGGTTTATCAAATATTTTGTCAAAAATAATCAATTCGTCAAAGTATATATTTATGCACCATATATGAAGGACTTAGACACGTGTCCATTTAACAGTGTTGAATTATCCCGCAGGCGCGATAAGGTAGTGAATGATATCTCAAGTCGAGTTATTCAGTTACTGGAATATCGCCGGGATAGCAGTTCGTTTAGCTTTTTAACGTAATAGTTGCTTACATTCCCTTTCGCTCGCTTTCTTCCTTGTCTATATATAATTAATTTACAATTTCGATCTCATATTAGAAAGAGAATTATTTATTAAAAAAAAAAAATAAAGAAAGAAAGAAAGAAATACAAAAAGAAAATTTATAGATAGAAATTAATAGAAAAGATAAAAATTTTAAAGCAACAAAAATTAAAAATCCACACGAGGAATTTTATATTTTGGCATAATTTTGAAATTTTGCAAATTACTATTATTTTCTTTCCCCTGGAAAGAAACCCCTTTTTCATTGTTTTTTCCCCCCTTCTACAAATAAAGAAATTCCATTGTAAAAACAATAGATAGGAAAAAACTAGGAAATAAAATATTATCAGTATTACAAAGTTACAAACATTTAATGCAATATTTATTTATTTTCAGATATTTGAAAGTATCGAAACGAGAGTTCCTGATAAATATGACTTCAAGGTATGTTGAAAAAAATAAATATATAACGAGAAAGATAAACCAGTTATTAAATGTATATTATTTTCCATGTGGACTTGTAATTTTTATGAGAAATTTGCCAACGGAATTTTCCTTTTTTTTTATCATCAAATATTTAATACATGAAGGTATTTAATAAACAGAGTGAATTGTCTTTTTAACATACACATCGATTTTTGCCTTTTGCGTTGAGCAAAAATTTGAAAAAATAAAACTTCCGAGTAAAGAAAAAACAATGTCAATAAAAAGTAAATCGATATTTGATGCTTATTACCCTGAAAAAGTTGACTGCTTGTTAAAACGGAGAAAATAGTCTAGGATTATTTTTGCAAATGTTTACTTGTAATTTTAAAAATAATTTCCAAATAGAATTGTTTTTTGTAGTCTTTTTGAAATTACAAAAAAAAAGAATATGTTAATTTTTCTGTAATGATAAAGAGGCAAAAAAATTACGACCAACAACGATGATCTCATTCGTTTGTAATAATATACTCTCTTATACGACCGTAGGCGGTTGAATCGTGATTTTTGTTTATCATTGCAAGTTTAAATGTGTTTCTTTTATACTCTTTCATCATTTGTGATATTTTTGAGAACAGTCGTTTTTTTTTAACAAATAAAGAGTTCTTTGTGTGGAATTATGTTTGCATTTGTCGTTCACAATTTGAATTCAAACTGTTTAAATATTATACAATATTTAACTGTATAAATAACAAATCTATAAGAAAAACAATTTGGAAAAATGCAAAAAATTTCTCAGTGCATTAAGAAATTTACTAATTGTAAATATTTTCTTTTTTTTCAGATTAGATAGGCTATTTATTTTATTAGAAACTGGAACAAATGCTGTGACAAAACGTGCAGCTGCTCAACAATTGGGAGAAGCTCAACGATTGCATCCTCACGAACTTCATCATTTATTAACTAGAGTATCAGTTTTATTGAAATCCCCACAATGGGATACAAGAGTTTCGGCTGCACATGCAGTTCAGGCAATTTTATCACAAGTTCCACCTTGGAATCCGGAACCCGTAAAGGAAGAGTTAAATTCAAGTGGGTTTATTTTTTATTTACAGTGATAAATTATTTTAATATTGAAATTATTTCGAAAGATAAATATCAGAATTTTACAGGCTTCGCACACATTTTCTTTTATTTATTCACACTATTATTTACTACTTTTTTTACGATATGCTACTATTTGGAAAATTTTATTCCTTAAATTTATGCCACTGAAAGATAAATTATTTTTTTGTTCATAATTCGCACTACTTTCAATCCAATTCAATTTAAATTATTAATACAATAATTAAAATAAGTAAAATTAATATTTTTTTTCTCTCAAAATAATCATAAATTCAAAAAATACCTTTTCGTCTTTTTTATTAATCTATAATCGTTTTGTTACTAAAATTAACATTATTAATATAAAGTTCATGTCTTTTCAAATTTTAATCGATTCAAAATTCCCTTATTTCAAATTTTTATCTATTAAACCTTTAAGAGTTGATAAAAAAAACTACAATTAATTAATTTACAATCTATTTTTTGTCGAAGATTTTATAGCTCTTATTTTTAAAAATAATCCCTTCAATTAGAATTAAAAATATGATCTTTTGATTTCTGCAAAGTTATTAGACATATTTTTCACATTTTTATGATTTTTGCAATAAGTTTCTCAAAGGACAGAGAAATAAAGAGAAATTTGAAATATATAAATTTACAAAATAAAAAAATACAAATTATAGAAAATAAAATTATTTTATAGAACTTTCTAATGAAAATTAATTTATAAAAGAATTACAGTTAAAATTTTAGAAAATAATACAATATTAGAAGAATAATAGTAGGAATTTTTATGTAATTAAATCTCAAAAGGTTTTGAAACGTGACTGAAGCTCAGAAAGTTTACTATCAACGATTAAGAGAAAAAAAATACTTTTTATGCAAAAAAAAACATTATTTTTTGTTGGAAATTTTTCTTTTTCTTAACATTGTTGATTAAGAAATATCGTAAAAAATTCTTTTAGATAAAAATATGAATAGAAAAATATTTTTTTCCTTCTAAATCGTTTATTATAAACGTTGTAAATTTCACGAATGTGTTTTTAAGTTTAAATCTTTGAAAATTACAATATTACTGTTAAAGTATTCAATAATATTTAACTATTTATTTTTGAAAATTATTAATTTATAATTTTTCTATAGAAATATTGACGTTTTAAATAATTTTTCTTTAATTCTAAACAATAATTAAATTAAGAAAGAATTCCAGTTGTAATTTTTGGAAATGGATATATTTCAAAAGTTTTTTAAACTGTAATCATTGAAATTTTTAATTAATGTATAATGATGTTTAAATATTTTTTAATATAATGAAAAATTATTTTTTTAAAGAATTATTAAAATTTTAAATAATTTCATTTAAAAATTCTAAAAAGTAATTGAATTTTGTAAAAAATACAGTTGAAAATTTTAAAAATAATCAATCATTTTATTAATTAATTACCTTCGTTTTTAAATAAGTTTAAACCGATTGTTTAAAAAACTTGAAAGAAATTCTTCGTAATATTCAATTACTTTTTAATATTCCAATGAATTATTAAAGTCTTCGTTATTGAAAAAAATTTAATCAGGATTTTCAATTTCAATAAAATTTTTCGCAAAAATTCGATTATTTTCATAAGTAATAAAATTCTTTGAAGGAATTTAGTTATTTTCAAATATTTTGATCAAATTGTTTACTAGGATTCAATAAATTTCAGATTATAGATTTTAAAATTTCTTAAATTGAAATAGAAAAATTTTTGAAAAAAATGGAAAACAAAATAGCAAACAAGTAACTTCAAACAATAATTATTTCATTATTTATTTATTTAAAATGATTGTTGTTTCGAATAATTTATTTTGAAAATTCTGAAGAAACGAGATTTTGGAAAACTTGTAATTAATATTTTTTTTAAATTGAATTCCGGAAAATAATTTTAAATAATTGAAAAATTTGGAAATTTTCTCAAATTTCATTGAAGTAAATTTTGTATTTATTAATTTTTAATTTTCAATATATACATTTTTTTATATTTTCAAATATTAATTGTATATTTAAAGAGTTCTGAATGAAAAACTGAAAAATAATTGAATTTTAGTCAAATTTGGAATAGAAATTATTACCAGGATATAAAGAAAGAAATAAGTATTTAATATTCTTTGTGAAAATCAGGGAAATATTTAATGAAATTTTTGTGATAAGTTGTGATAAGTTACAAATTTTTATTATTAACGAACGAGTGCGAACTTCGATACTATAGAGAAAGTTACATTCTTTTGGTTTGATAATAAATATATGCAATTTAAAAGTTTGCATAACAGTTTAGACTACATACAAATTTTAATTGTCTAAAAATTTTTTTAACTGTATTGTCTTACATAATCAAGGCACTAAAAAAATTTTTTAAAACAGTAAAATTTGTAATTGACAGGATGCAATAACCACCTACGCTTAAACTCGTAATCCAAAGTAAAGAATGTGACATTCATTTCATTTGAATAATGTCAAGTTACTATGACATTTTTTTTTTAAAAAGTCATCGAATGTTTTTATTCTAACCTAGGAAATATATCTTTATCAGTATTTATTACTAATTTCCCCATTTTTATTCATAAGCTTTATTTCTGTTTATAATAATAATAGTAAACTTTATGAATACAAAATGAATTTTTCCATTTATCGGTACAATAAAGTAACTGTTTATCATTGCAAATGATGAAATATGTAAATTTCAATAAAAAAAATAGAAAGAAATGAAAATACAGGAATTTAACATTCTTTTTAAAATGATGAATAAATTTGATGTTTTCAGATAATTCAAAATTATCACAACGCAGAACAAGTAATGCAAGTCGAAAATTAAGTTTACATGATTTTGATATGACACAAGTATTGGCGAGAAGTTCACATCTCACTGGTTCTGAGGGAAGTGAATACGACATTGTTGGTGATGATCAATCATTGATGAATCAGGAGGAAAAAATTGCCACCAATTTAGGTTTACATCCAAGATTAATGGGTGTTGATGCTGCTGAATTATTCACGGCTGAGGATTTAGCACCTGTTGTATCATTACCTGCCTCAAAAAACGCACCCATCAAAGTTTCCATTGAAGAGACTTTGGGTCAAGGCGAAGGTCTGAGTCGTCGTGAAATGAACAGAGCGAGACGCAAGGTTAATTAGAATTCTTATCTAACTATTACGAAATTTTTCTTTTTTCGTTTTAATACTTTATTATATATGATGATGATAATATGGAAATATTGTATACACACGGTAATCAATATTTTTCATTCTTTTTTTAAACTTCAAATTTGAATTTATTTTTTCAAATTTGTTTCAAAATAGATAATTTTATTTTAATTTAATTTTTAATTATTTTATTTTATGAAAATTCTGTTTTAGAAATATATGAATTCTGGATCAAGTTCTCTTTTTATATTTTCTATTTGATTTCTATTTCTGTATAAGAATTTAAAGATTTTTCTGAATACGTATTAAATATTTATAGTTCAGGGTGGTCACATGTCAGTAAAGTCAGGGAAATGTCAGGAAAAAAAATTTTTCTTCGCTAAAGTCAGGGAAACGACAGGAAAAAAAATTTTTTGTCAGGGATATTATCACTTATATCCTCTTTTATTTATTTATACATTTCTTATATAGACATTTTTATAAATTTTTATTCCTTTTTTCTTAAAATTCAGGCCTTGGATTTTATTCCTTTTTTAACTATAGTTGAAAAAGTCTAGCATTCATTTTAAATTGTATTTTTACGAAATGCTAGTTTTCTCGACTTATTTTCAAAATTTGCAACTTTTTTTATTGTTCTTCTAAAAAATGCAACAAAATTGAAAGAAATATATTTTTAGTTTATAACTTATTTCAATTTTTATAATGTGAAAAATAACTATAGATAAATCATTCAAAAATTATTTTTAAATAATTTTTCTAATTAAATTTTTGGAAATATACAATTAAAAAGATTTTCGATAATTGAAATTTTGTAAATGATTTTCAATTTAATTGAAAATAATGGATTTTTTTCAAATATTTAATTACCATTTTAAAAAATCAACTTTTGACGAATTTTTAATTGCAAGATTTGAAAATAATTTGAATTCTGAAAAATTTTAATGCAAAATCTTTAAGTGTAAATTTGAAAAATGAAAATTAATTAATGAAAAATTATATTAAAAGATTAAAATATTTTTGAAGAAAGTAATTCTTTCATTTTTCTTTCTAATTTTTTCAAATTCAATTATTAAATATTAAAATTATTAATTATTAGAAGTTTTGATTGAAATTCTTCAGGAAATTAATTAATTTTTTTGAATTTTACAAAAATTCTTTCAAGAAGTTCAATTATTTTCGAAAAATTACCTTGCGATATTTTTAAAAAACTAATTTTTACAATAATTATCTCATAGTTTTTTAAGTTTCAAGTTTCTTCAAACAAAATTATTTTAAAAAATTAGTTTTTTTGTATTTATTTAAATTTCAAAGAAATTGTTTTCATATTAATAATTAATATTTTTTTAAAATTTGATTATTTTTTTCTAGATTTTTTAATAATTTAATTATTTTTTAAATATTCTACCAAATTTCAGTTTTTTAAAAAAGATTTTACCAATTTTCAATTATTTGGATATTTTTCCTTTGTAAATAATTATATATCTTTCATAAATTATTGAAAAGTATTTTTAAAAAATTAATTTTAAAACTTTCTTTTAATTTCTTTAAAATATTTGACCTTAGTAACTTAGTGATTTCAAAAATAATCATTGACAGTTTTATTAACTATTATTATGTATTAAAAAATTGAATTTTTTGTACTTGAGTAATTGAAAGCTCGAAGAACTTTCGGAAAATTGTGAAAAATACATAATTTAGAGTAGTTAAAAAGTGTAGAAAATAAATGAACTGTGAAAAATCATTTTATAATGATAGCAAAAATATTGATGAACTGAAACGTTTACTTCTTTTTTTTCTAAATTTTTAATTGGTTTTTAGGCTCGCCAATCTATATCAAAACAACGATCAAGGGATCCTGACGAGGGACCGCAAGATCTTAGTACTACCTGTAATAATCAATCTCAATTAAATAATAGTGTAGAAAATCAAGCTAAGAAAATAAAATTGGAGGAAACAATCTCGGAAGGTTGGTGGAGTTCAAGTTCCAGTGAATCGGGACTGACAGTGCCAGATGGAACTGGCTGTTGGCCGGAGACCGCAATTGACTGGCCTCTTGAATCATTTGCCGAAACTTTGTGTCAAGATCTGTTTAGTCAAAAATGGGAAGTGCGCCACGGTGCCGCGACAGCTTTAAGAGAACTCGTTCGTCTTCATGGAAAAGGTCTTTATTTACTTCTTGCCTTTCTCATACGTATTTTTTCCTCATAGAGGATTTATTGTTATAAATTTTTGAATTTTTTAGGTGCTGGAAAATCGAGGGACCAGACAGAAAAGGAAATGGAGGAGAGTCACAGAAAATGGGTTGTGGATGCAGCACTGCGACTTTTGTGTGTATTAGGATTAGATCGCTTCGGAGATTTTGTGTCCGATCAAGTGGTTGCTCCGGTTCGAGAGACGTGTGCGCAAGCATTAGGATCGTTGATGTTATTGATAGCGAAGGAGAAATGTGAAGACTTGTCGAATAGCGATATAATGGGTATTTTATCGGTTATATTGAAACTATTGAAGCATGACGAATGGGAAGCAAGGCATGGAGCATTACTTGCATTAAAGTATTTATTAGCTGTGAGAGATGATCTTTTGGATGATATTCTTCCGAAGGCCTTTCCTGATATTATGAAAGGATTGGCCGATCCTGTCGATGATGTTGGTGCTGCTGCAGCGAGCGCTCTAATTCCAGTAGCTTCGGTCCTGCCACGACTACTCGACCCTTCTCAATTGGAAATGGTTGTTGAGCAACTTTGGCAACTTCTCAAGGAGCAGGACGATTTGGCAGCGGCATGCAATAGTTTCATGGGTCTACTTGCTGCCATTTTATCCTTGCCCGCTGCTCGGGCTTGTCTTAAACCTCAACCATTGTCTGAGGTAATCTCTTGTTTTGAAAATGTTCGCACTCGTCTTTACTAAAAATACTTTCATTTCTTTCTTACGATTGAAAGATTTCTTTTTACTATTTGGATACTTTTTCCAGTTTTTTTTATTTTCTTCAATCATAAATTCAGCAAATTTGTTTCCTTCCAGGTATTACCTCGTATGTGGCCATTTTTCAATCATTCGAGTTCAAGCGTGCGAAAGGCGACACTGCAAACGTTGCAAACATTGACTGGAGACGATGGCGACGATAAAGAGAGGAGAAAAGAACGTTGGGGCGAAAGTGGTAGTGTCGTTTTACAGGAAGCTCTGCGTCATGTTTTTCAACGAGTATTAATTGAACACGTGCCTTCGATACAGGAGGTGGCGGAGCGTGTTTGGGAAAATCTAGTCGTTCAAAGTGATCTCGAAATGTTATTGCACGCGGCGTGTCCATTAGTTAGTACTTGGCTTTGTCTTGCCATGCAACCGGAACACGTGCCCTTTAATCTCAGTCTTCTAATGAATGTCACATCAACGCATAAGAATATAAAAGCAACAACAACAACAAATCAATCACTTTGTGATGATGTGAGTGGAACAAATAAACCAACATCGGAATTGAAAATTTATCTTGGAGGAGTTGAAACTGTTTCTCAAAGTACAAGACACGCGAATGTTGTTCGTGCCCGTTGTATGACGTCAAAAATGCTTGGATTACTGTCGAGTTATTTGGTGATGCCTGCACCGGGTGTTGTTTATACACCAGAAATACCTAGTCCTGCACTTTGTTACGCCAAGGTACTCATGGCGCATCTCAATTCAAAATCCGCACTACAAAGAACTGTTGTCGGTCTCACGATGGCTTATTGGGCGGCGATTGACTATAAAAATTTACCAGACGTGCCAGAAATTCTCAGGTAACAAAATTTAGCATTAAAAATTGAATTATGAAAAGTTCAATACAATAGGGTGGCAATTTTACTTGATAAACTTTTATTTTAATTCTTTACAAAGATTTGAATAACAGTTTTCCAAGTGTTTAGTTAACTTCAAAAAAAAATTATTGCAAAATTCTACTGAGAAATTAAATTATTTTCATAAATAATGAATTTTTTTTAGAGGAATTCAATTATTTTCAAAACTTTTAATCAAATTTTTGACAAAAATCCATTTATCATTGTAAATATTAAAATTCGTCTCTGAAATTCATTTATTAAAAAAAAAATTAATAACATTTTTGACAAGAATTTAATTATTTCATAAATCACAAAATTCTTCGCCGAAATTTAATTATTTACAAAAGTTTTAATAAAATTTTTGCCAAGTACGTAGTTAACATCATAAATTGCAAAATTCTACCTGAGAAATTAAATTATTTTCATAAATAATTAATTTATTTAGAGGAATTCAATTATTTTAAAAACTTTTAATCAAATTTTTGACAAAAATTCACTTATTGAAAATATTAAAATTCTTCTCTGAATTTCAATTATTGAAAAAGAAGTTTATAAAATTTTCGACAAGAGTTTAATTATTTTCATAAATTACAAAATTCTTCACCGAAATTTAATAATTTCCAAAAATTTTGTTAAAAATCTTTCTGGAATTCAATAATTTTCAATCCAATTTGAATAACATTTACCATCTAGATTGGATTATTTTGAAAAATTTTAATAAAATTGTTTATAAGAATTAGTTTATTTTCAATAAAATTTTAATTACATAAATTCCTTAAAAGAATTTAACGGTTTTGAAGAATTTTAATAAAAATCTTCGCCGATTTTCTATTATTTTTCGAAAATTTTTAAATATGCTTTACAAGAATTGAATTACCTTTATAATAAAATTTTGTCCTGTATTCAATTATTTTTAATAATTTAAAGAAATTTCTTTATTGAAAATTTAATTATTATCAAAAATAACAAAAATCTTTGTAAGAAATTTAAATATTTCCAAAGTAAATGTAATGCATTTTTTCGTCAAGATTCAATTTCTTTAAAAATTTTTTATTAAATTCTTCCAAAGTATTAAATTATTTTCAAAAAATTTTATATATTTCTTTGGGTTAATTAAATTTTTTTAAATATAATTTGTAATAAATTTAAATTTAATTTTCTCTGTTGAATTAAAATTATTTTCATTAATAATAACATTGCTTAGAAAATTCTAGGTATAGAAAAATTGAATTATTGACGAAAGTTTTGTATTTAGATATTAAAATTTCATGAAATTGAATTTTGAAGTATTTTAGGTGAATTTTTTTTTAGTCTTTAAATAAAGAATTGAATTTTTGTGGAACTTTCATAAAAATTATTTAATACAATTGAATTAGAGAAGAGTTTTAATTATAAATTACCAAAAGTCAATGTTCTGCTAGAAAGTCTGGGAAAAGAGGAAGTAAGGAAGGAAGTCTTCTGCGGCAATCCTTTAGAAAAAATTCAGTTCTTTATTTATAGAAAATAATTCTAATTTATTATTATTTTTATTATTATTTTTATTATTATTATTATTATTATTATTATTATTATTAAATAATGAAATTTTTCCAGGGATAAATTAATAGCGTGTTTAAACGAGTGCGTTTATTACGATGAAGTAGCAGGATCGTTTACACGATTATTACACGAGAGTCGAGACTATTTAGCAACATTGAAGCACTACAAGATACCAATACCAATTGAGGTAAATACATCGGGTGTAATGACATTGGAACAAGTAACGATACTTGCAGCAAAACCAGTGCCTGGAGCAATTATAAGTGGAACTACGGGAAGTTCGGAAAATGGATCAGTATCGGGAATTGGAAGTAATCCAGTAATTGTAAAATTAAAACCAAAATTAGTTGAAAGCTTGGAGGAACGTCGTCGAGGACTTGAGAATGGAGCAAATACAACTGCAAAACAGCAACATTCATTTAATATAACGTCAATGGCTGCTCTTGCTGGCGCTGCTACCATGCTAAAATGCCTGCCACCACCGCCACAACCATTAAATCCAGTTATTAAACCACTTATGGAGTCGATTAAACGCGAGGAGGACGAGGAATTACAAAGAATGTCCGCTAAATATTTATCTCATCTTGTTAATTTTTGCGTTGAGAGGAAACCTTGTCCTAATACTAAGGTAGTTAACAATTTTTTTATTAATTTAATAACTTTTATTAATTAAAAATTTTCGCGTGTTAAAATCAATCTGGGTCCTGAAAATTAAAAGAAGGGAAAAGAAATTTAAATTAAATTGAAACATAAATTTAAATAAAATTTTGATTTTATAATGGAAATGATTGTTTACAGATAGCAACAAATTTATGCACTTTCTTGTGTTCGGATGTTGAATTCACGCCAAGAGCAACAGGTGGGACGAATTATGATCCGTTTGATGGGATTTTGACTTTGAATAATAGACAAAAATATGCGGAGAGAGTGGCTTATGGTCGTGGAGTGTGCGCCGGAACTAGTGGCCTTCGAGGACCAGGTCGACCACCAGCGACGGATATTCCTTTAGAAGAATTGCTCGCCTGCGAGGAACCCGAGGCAAAAGCAGCTCGAACGACACGACGTGGAGCGACTTTTGCCCTCACGGATATCGGTAAGAACGTCAATTGTTTTTAATAATTTCAATTTTTTTTTAATTTTTAAAACTATTTTACGGAAAAATACAATTATTTTCTAAAATTTTAATAAAGTCTTCGAAATAATTCAATTTTCTTTATAAGTAGTCAAATTCATTGTAGGATTCAATTTATTTTTTTAAATTATAATAAAATTCTTCTCAGGAATTCAATCATTTTAAATATAATTTTAATTATCTTGAATATTCAAGTATTTTATTATATTTATAACTAAACACGACTATTTTAAAAAGTCGAAAAAAATTCTTTATTTAATTAAATTATTTTCATAATTTCAATTGAAATTATTCGAATAACTACATTATCTCTAGAAATTTTAACGAAATTCAATAATAAAATATTTTATTATAATTATTACTAAACACTAAAACTGTAAAAACTTGAAAGAAATTGGTTGAAAATTTTTATATATTTTTAATTATTAATTATTCAATTACTAAAAAGAATTGATGTAAAGAAGAATTTTAGTTAAAAATTTCAACAACAAAAAATTGTTTTCAAATTCTCAAAGAACTTTTTTAAAAATTATTAAAAATTCATTAAAAAAATTTATTTACAGAAGAAATTTAGTTAAAAATTATTATTATCAGGGGAAAAAGTCAAAATTCTATTTGGAAATCAGGGAAAGAGGAAAATAAATTTTTGGTGTCAACCTTGATTTAAAAAATTTCTTTTATTAACGGGAGTAATTTAAACGGAATAATATTTTAGCTAAAAATTTTAATTTTAAATTCTTATTACAGCCACTCTGTTTGATACTCATTTTCCGTCTCGATTGCCACACCTTTGGGATTTAATGGTTCCGACAATTATACGAAACACTGAAACGCAAGGGAGAAATTTTCAGTATACCAATTTCCAGGAACAAGTCAACCAATTAGTGTTTAGCTTACAATTGCTAGAGATAATAGCTCCTCATATAGCTCAACCCCTTCTACCTCAAATCTTGGAGTGCCTTCCATATTTATGTATCCTCCTAGCTCATCCTTATAAAGCTGTGAGGCACATGTCGTCCCGTTGCGTGGCTGCCCTTTCTCTTCTCGATGTCGATAAGGTAAATCTGGAGAAAAATTACATTTTTAAATAAATTTAATATTTAAATATTCAATTTAATTTATAAATTTAATGAAATATTTAATTTAATTTATAAATTTAATATTTAAATATTCAATTTAATTTATAAATTTAATGAAATATTTAATTTAATTTATAAATTTAATGAACTATTTAATTTAGTTTATAAATGTTTACATTTATTTTTTAAAAACGTTTCGCCGTAATCGATTGATGTTAAATTTCTAGACGATGCCGTACATTGTTCGTAGTGTGATACCTTTGTTAGAAACAACTAATGTTGAGGACAGAATTGATCGAACGAGACCAAATGATATGGATATTCGTCGTCAAGGCGCGGCCGAAGCTTTGGTTTGCCTTGTGGAGAAACTAGAAGTAAGAATCGTACCATACGCTGTATTATTTATGGTCCCATTACTCGGTCGAATGAGCGATCAAAATCAATTTGTAAGATTAGCGTGCAGTTCAACGTTTGCAACACTCGTTCAATTGTTGCCCTTGGATCCTGGCGCAATTGCAGATACACCTCATCTTGTGTACGTAGTCGTAAACTTTCTTCATAATTGCAATCTGATTGTAATTAATTATTTATTATTAATTATTAATTATTATTTACTAATTACTAATTATTATTAATTAACTATTATTAAGTATTAAATAATAATTAACAAACGTTTATATAGAATAATGTAAAAAAAGTAGCAAAAGTAGAACGTTTTTGTCTAATAAAAGAAATAATGATTTTTAGAGAGGAAAAAGCGCAAGAGAGACGATTTTTGGATCAACTACTTAATCCACACAATATTCCCGATACAAAAATGCCGATAACTGTTGTTGCGGAACTTCGATCTTATCAACAGCAGGGTTTAAATTGGCTTGATTTTTTAAATCGTTATCGACTTCATGGTGTTCTTTGTGATGACATGGGTTTGGGGAAGACTCTACAAACACTTTGTATTCTTGCTTTGGATCATCATAGGAATCCACAGGCACCGCCGAGTATTGTTGTGTGTCCTCCAACTCTAACAGGTAAATTTAAAAACTATTAATTAAAAATCTAAATACGTGAAACTTTCATTGATTCAACACTTAATTGACTATGAATTTAAATTCACAGTTCTTATTTTATAAATCAATTAAATTTAAGCGAAGAATTTTATAATTTACATTTGCAATTGGTTTCTTGTAAAAAATTTGATCAAAATCTTTGAAAATAATTGAATTCTTCAAAAAATGTTATTAAAATTGTATTAAATATAATTTTATTGTTATAAAGAATTATATAAACATTTTTAAATATAATTAACTTTTTTGAATGATATTAATTAAAACTTTCAAAAGTACATAATTGATTTTCTTGCAAAGACTTTTATTATTTATTAAAATATTTGAATTTCTGAAGAAGAACTTTATTATAAAGGTAATTCAATTTCTGTTAAGCATTTGTTTAATATTTTTGAAACCAAAATTTTTAAAAATAATTGAATTCTTGTAAAGAATTTTTTTAACACTTTGGGAAATTATTGTATTTCTTCTGCAAAGAATTATGTTAAAACATTTGAAAATATAAAATAATATTACAAGATTGCCATACAATCTGGAAATCTGGAAAACCTGGAAATGTGAGAGAATTAAATAAAAATTGAAAAAACCTTCAAAAGTCAGGGAATTTTTATCGAAATCCTGGAAAATTGTTGTTTTTTAATTGCATTTATTGTCAAAGATTTTAATAAAATTCTTGGTAGAATTTCAATTATTTTTAATATACAAAATTTTCATCAAATTTCTCGAAAAATGAAGTTATTGTTTAAATTTTTTAAAATTTTGTCTCTTCATAATAAATAATAATAATATTAGTTATGTTTAATAATAAAAAACAAAATAATTAAATTTTGATAAAATCTTTATGAAAATTCAATTTTTAGAAATATTCAGATTATTATTTAATTAATTGTTTATTTTTATAGTTAAATAATTGATTTCTAGTAGAATTTTCTAATAAATATTGATATAAAAATAAATTCCAGTTAAAATTTTTAATTATAATTGAATATCATAGTCAAAAATATTTATTTATTAGGAAATTTCACGAAAATTGATAATCATTGATTTTTTTAATGATTTGAGGAGTAAATTTGCGCTTGAGCTCTCTAATTATATTAATAGGAAATAATTGCTAATGTTAGTATTAAATTTAAATAGTACTTTCTTTTCTTGTAAAAAAATTTTTTTTTTAATCTTATAAAGGGTATCATTTTGTAAACCCGTGTATAACTTAAATAAATAAATAAATAAATAAAATTCATATATATTTAACTCTAAAAACAAATGTTTTATTAAATAATTGAACTTTATCAACAAATTTTTAAATAATAATTGAATGTTTTTTAAATTTTTTAATAAAATTGAAACTCTGACAAGAATTTTATTAAAATTTTTGTAAGTAATTGAATCTCGGAGAAAAATTTTATTATATATGAAGATAATTTAAATTTTGACGGGAATTTTTGGTAATTTTGGAAAACAATTTGATTTTTGCGAAGAATTACGTTACCTTTGAAAATAATTGAATTCTTTGAAGAATAAATAAAAAAAAATTATAGTTTTCAAAATTTTAATTTCTCTATGATAATATAATAATAATTAAATATTTATTGAAAAATGAAGTTATTGATGTTTTACAATAATTTTCTAATTAGGTAATAAATATAGTTTTAAAAACCTGGAAAATTTCTGTTTTTTAATCTAGAAAACCTGGAAAAGTCAGGAAATTTGAAAAGGGTAAAAGCATGACAACTTATGTTGTTAATTGTATTTATAGTCATAATAAATACAATTTATTTCTCACCTTTTCAAAAAATAATTCTCCCTTTCACCTTTTTCAAGGAAAAAAGATAATATGATTCTTGAATTTGAACTGAATATGTAAATAATTAACATTTTCTTTTTTCTTGTAGGTCATTGGGTGTACGAGGTAGAAAAATTCTTCACCACACTTGATCTTTCTGTTATTCAATACGCTGGAGCGCCATCGGAACGTGAAAAAATACGATCCAGAGTACCGCAATGCAAACTTGTCGTCGGAAGTTATGATATTCTTCGTAAGGACATTGAATTTTTCGAATCAATTCAATGGAATTATTGTGTTCTTGACGAGGGTCATATTATTAAGAATGGAAAGACAAAAAGTGCAAAGGCCACTAAGAGAGTTCACGCTTATCATCGACTCATTCTCACGGGAACACCGGTGCAAAATGATGTTCTTGAATTGTGGTCACTTTTTGATTTTCTCATGCCCGGCTTCCTTGGCAGTGAGAAACATTTTGCCGCGAAATATTCACGTCCAATTTTAGCGTGTCGTGATCCTAAAGCTGGACCAAAGGAACAAGAAGCTGGCGCTCTGGCAATGGAGGCGTTGCACAGACAAGTTCTACCATTTCTCTTGCGTCGACATAAAGAGGATGTTCTCAAGGATTTACCACCGAAAATTACTCAAGATTATTATTGTGAACTGTCGTCAGTGCAACGGAAATTGTACGAGGACTTCCAATCGAGACATTCGGAAACATTGATGACAAATTCATCGGGATCGGTCGGCGTAAAGGGTCACGTATTCGAGGCTCTGCGATATTTGAGAAATGTTTGTAATCATCCGAAACTTGTTCTCACACCGAAGCATCCTCAATATCAAGCGGTAAGTAAAAGTTTAATTATGAAACAAATTCATTGCATTTTTTTCACAAATAAATTCACTGTTCCTTTTTTACTTTGCAGATTTGCGCCTCGTTACAGCAGCGACAAATTAATTTATCTGACATTGAACTTGGGGCAAAATTACCGGCATTAAAGCAATTGTTACTCGATTGTGGTATTGGACAAACGCAACAGCAATTGAGTCGTAATTTAAATTTGGCCAATGATGGCCAACAGCAACCGCAACAATTAGTGAGTCAGCATCGTGCGCTGATATTTTGTCAATTAAAAGTAATGTTAGACATTGTTGAGAAAGATTTACTTCGTGTTCATTTGCCAACTGTCACGTATTTAAGATTAGATGGAAGTATACCGCCTGCCCAGAGGCATTCGGTAGTTGCGCGATTTAATGCCGATCCTTCGATTGATGTACTTCTATTGACAACACAAGTCGGTGGACTTGGATTAAATTTAACTGGGGCTGATACTGTTATTTTTGTTGAACACGACTGGAATCCAATGAAAGACTTGCAGGCAATGGATCGTGCTCATCGAATTGGTCAGAAGAAAGTCGTTAATGTCTATCGACTAGTCACAAGATCAACAGTTGAAGAGAAAATTATGGGTCTTCAGAAATTCAAATTATTAACTGCCAACACTGTTATTTCCACGGAAAATGCTTCCTTACAAACAATGGGCACTGACCAGGTGAGACATTCATTATTTTTGTTATAATTTTTAGTAAAGAAAAATTATGAGGCAACATTATTTATAAATCCAGGGCTCGGATTGTGCGACTTTTTCGACTTTTTTCGTCTTTTCTAAAGAAATGTGACTTTTTTGGACTTTTTTGTGAAAAGATGCGACTAATCGACTTTTTCGAGATTTTTTTTTTTTAGTAAAATGCAACTGAAGTTTTTAAAATTTTCAGAAAATTAAAGTTAAAGGAAAAAGTTTTAGTCAAAAAAATGTTCTGTTAAGTTTATTTCAAGATTTCTTTCAAATTTTTCAAAAAACGTAAATAATTTTTTTTTAAAATAAATATATAATTATTATTTTTCCATAAGAATTAAAATTCTTCAAAAGATTCAAATTCAAACCTTTTTGAAATTAAACTACTTATAAAAATTTGTTATAAAACATGAAGAAATCGATCATTCCGAGAAATTAAAAAAAAATTTTTGAAAAAATTGAATTTCTGCGAAGAATTTTATTACTTTTGAAAATAAATGAATTTCTAGGATGAACTATATTATTTATAAAGATAATTGAATTTTTAAACATATGTTTTTTAAATGTTTAAAAGTAATTGAATTTTCATGAATTTTGATATTCTTAAAAATAGTTGAAATTGTGGGAAGAATTTTTAAAAAAATTAAAAATATTTGAATTTTTGGGATGAATTTTCTTTTTTTTTGAAATAATTGAATTTTGCAATGAATTTTATTAGAACTTTTGAAAATAATTAAATTTCCATGATGAATTTTATTATTTATGAAAATAAATGAATTTCTAGGATGAATTTTATTATTTATGAAAATAAATGAATTTCTAGGATGAATTTTATTATTTATAAAGAAAATTACAAATGTACAGAAATAAAATAATAAATAAATAATTGAAATTCTGACAAGAATTTAATTAAAATTCTTTGAAAATAATTGAATTACAGAGAAGAATTTTATTATTTATTAAGATAATTGAATTTTGAAGAAGAATTTTGATATTTATAAAAATAATTGAAATTTTTTGATTTTAAATATTAAAAAAATGTTCACAGCTTCTGGACCTCTTCTCCTTGGATAATGGTAAGGAAAAGAAATCCGAACGCAGTGGCGATGCTACATCAAAGGTTAGTGGAGTTCCTGGAGTTAGTCGTACAATTCTTGAAATTCTTCCCGAACTTTGGGAGCAACAACAATATGATGATGAGTATGATCTTGATGCGTATTTGTCTACTTTAAAAGGAGACATTCAATTTTAGTTTCTTGTATATTATTATTTATAATCAAAAGAAGAAAAAAAAGAATTCGAGACTAAAAGGTTTTTAAAGATGTGAATTAAACCTCTGTAAAAGTACTCCATCACTTCAATTCTAAATAATACCAAAACAAAAATGCTTTTAAAAAACAAAATATTTACAATAAAAATATTCTTTATAAAATGGCAAATATTTGCAATAAAAACAAAAAAAAATGTATTATTTAGATTGAAAAAGAAATAAATTGATAAAAAAAGAAAATGGAGTATGTTTACAAATTACGAGAAAAACTATATTTATACCATAAAAGAAATTTTTTTAATATTAAAAAAAGTACCTTCTATGTGAAGAAATATTTATTTTGAATTTCTTAAAATACTGATAGTGTTAAAAAAAAAAAGTTCTTTCGAGTTTAATTCACATCTTGAATTTAAAAAAATGGATACGTTCGATTCCATTTTTTTCCATTATAGGATATATATTTTTTTGCCACTGGTTTAGTTTCCTATTTCTTAAAACGAATACTCTATTGTAGGTTTAGTTTTGTCTCAAGTCTGATATAATATTTGTAAATTTTTCTTTTTTTTCCGTTATTGTTGTTGTTGAATTGCGCAAAAAAAAGGTAGCGAATAAGAAACAAGTTTGTAGTACAACGAATCGACTTAATTCAAATTAAAGACATGCCTTTTAAGCGCCGAATAACACAAAGCGATTAGACTAAAATTTATAAATCATTAATTAAACGTAAGTTCATTCATTATTTATATTAACTTATCAAAAAAAAAAAAAAAAAAAAGAATTTCAATATACTTATTATTTGTACCAAACGAAAAGACTTCTTTTTTGCCTAATTGTCCTATTTTCAAATAGAGATAATATCAATGCCTTCCATCGACAATAACAGGGTTGCCACGCAACCTGGAAACCTGGAAAACCTGAAAAAACCTTGAAAAGTCAGGAAATTTTGATCGAAATCCTGGAAAATTGTCGTTTTTTTAATTGTATTTGTGCTTGAAATTTACTTTTACTTAAATATTCTATTCAATTATTTTCAAAATATAATTCTTCGCAAAAATCCATTTATGTTTGAAAATTGACAAAAACTCTTGTGAAAATTAAAAATTTTCATTTGAATTTTAAATTTTCTTTATAGATAATAAAATTTTTCTCCGAAATTCAATTATTTTGAAAAATTTAAATAAAATTCTTGGCAACATTTCAATTACTTTTTTAAATACAAAATGTTTATCAAATTTCTCAAATAATGAAATTATTGTTAAATTTTTCTTTTAAATTTGTCTCTTGACAATAAATAATAATAATAATAATAATAATAATAATAATAATATTAGTTATGTTTAATAAGAAGGAACAAAATAATTAAATTTGGAGAATTATAATTGAATATAATATTCACCAATATATTTATTTATTAGAAAATTCTATACGAGAAATCATTTTATTCAATTCTAAAATTAATTTTAATAAATTTTAATAAATTTTTCAAATAATAATTGAATGCGTTTGAAAAAGTTTTTTTTAAATAATTGCATATTTTGAGACATGTGATGAAAATTTTGTATATATTAATAATAATTGAAGTTCTGACAAGAATTTTATTAAAATTTCAGAAAATAATTGAATTAAGGAG
The DNA here is from genome assembly GCA_032872475.1 of Leptopilina myrica (nomen nudum). Taxonomy (NCBI): domain Eukaryota; kingdom Metazoa; phylum Arthropoda; class Insecta; order Hymenoptera; family Figitidae; genus Leptopilina; species Leptopilina myrica (nomen nudum). The sequence goes on from CM065459.1 coordinate 10,413,455, forward strand.
AAAAGTTTTATTATTTATAAAGATAATATAAATTTTGACGCGGTAATTTTTGGCGAATTTTAGAACATAATGGGATTTTTGCCAAGAATTACATTATCGTTGAAAATAATTGAATTCTTGAAACTAATTTTATGAAAAATTCTTTTTAAATAATTGAATTGTTTTGTGAAATTTTATTGAAACAGTAGACATTGAAAATAATTGAAGTTTGAGAATGTTTTGAAATTAACTAAGTTTCTATAAAGAATTTATTAAAATTATTTTTAAAAAAATTGAATTCTCACATAAGAATTTCAATGGAATTTTTTAAAATGTAATTTAATTCGTTGAAGAATAATAAGTGTTTAAAAAAAATAATTGAATTTTTAAAAAACTTAATTTCTATATGAAAAAACAATAATGGTTAAATATTTATTTAAAAATGAAGTTATTGATGTTTTACAATAATTTTCTAATTAATAATAAATGTAGTTTTAAAAACCTGGAAAAATTCAGTTTTGTTTTGACCTGGAAAACCTGGAAAAGTCAGGGAATTTGAAAAGGGTAAGAGCGTGGCAACCTTGTCAATATTATTTTACTTAAAGAGGTTGTATTAAAACAATTTCGAAATAATTATCTTGAAAAATGTATTTATTTTCAAAATGAATTCTATTAAAAACTATTATTTATACAATTATTGAAAATTGTCTTCATTCGTTTTGGGAGAAATGTGTAACGGATGAAGAAAAAAAAATGTTAAATTACAATTAGAAAAACATGATTTTTGAGTTGATGGTTCATTTTTATTTCTTTTTTTGAAAAAATGAAACGCCTATAATTTGGATTTATACTGAGGATCCAAATTTCCTGCGGCGAAAATATTTTGTGGATCCAAGTGAGTTTTGGCAGCGCGATAAAGTGAAACGCCAGCGTTTCCAACAGCTTCTGGATAAAATGCCGCTCGCATTTTACCAACGCCATGATGATGCGACAGTGAGCCACCGTTCGCTAGAATTTCTTCCCTCGCGCGCTCCTCAATTTCCTCATAAACTTCAACTGGATTAGTCAAACCCATATAATTGAAAGCCATGTAGAAATAAATACAGCATCCGGCGTCATATGTTTGTGTCACGCGAGACGACACCAAATAGTGCTCAATTCCACGTGTGTGAAGATCACGAATTATTCGTGTTTTAACATTATGGCACAATGAATAGGCACGATTCCACGAAACAGATGTTTCGAATGATTCGGACACGACGCCATAGTCAAGTCCTAGGTCGCGAATGTAGGCGATGACGAATGTCAGGGTATAGCCACGTTCACCATTAGTCTCACCAGCTGGAATGCCGTTGAATTTTTTGCCAATATTGTAAATCTTTTGCTCATTTAGATAAACATCGTTTGCATTATCGCCTTCAAATAAAAGTGTCGCGACACATATGCTGTCCCAATTGTAGCCTTTTATTTTTGTAACGTAGGCGTGCTTTATGCCCTGTAGAAGGAGACCGCCCCAGCCGACTTCCGGTCTTAGGGACTGTCCGAATTTGAATTGTTCGTTATCCATTAGTCGAATACTGGCCGGTTGACATCTTTGCTTCGCTACCTAGAAAGGAATTTTGATATTTAGTTTCTTCAATTTTTATAATTGACGAGATGAATAGGTTTTAAATTGTTTTATTACACTCAAAGAAATACAGTATCCGGGTTGACACAATAAATAAAAAATGTTGTGCCAACCCAGATACTGTATTTCTTTCTTTTAATAAAATTCTTTAGGATGGACATAAAATATTGATTTTGTTTTTTCCTGAGTTATAGAAAAAATGTTAACTATTTCCCTGACACTGGAGAATTTTCTGATTCACTCTAAAAATTATTAGATATTAAAAAAAAATGTTATATTACGTTTATTCAATTATTATTTTTTAGTGTTTTAAACTAAAATTCTTCTTTTAAAACAATTATTTATAATCATTTTTGAAAAAGTTCTTTGTGAATTCTTAAGTTCATTGCAAAAAAAAAAATTCAATTAAATTTATTCAAATAAAATTGATTCTAGAAAACAGGGCTCGAAGTAGGTCCGTAAGTCCTTGAATTCCAAGAAACATTCAATTATTCAATAGATTTAAATAAATAAATTTAATTCAATAAATTTAAATTTATTTAAATAATTGAATTCTGATAGAATTTTCTTATAAACATTAATTTAAAAATAGATTTCAGTTAAAATCTTAGATTATAATAATTGAATTCTTTCGAAGAATTTCATTAAAATTTGTAAAATAATTAAATTTGGGAAATTTGTTTAAAATTGTCTTAAAAATAATTGAATTTCTGCCAAAAAAAGTTTAATGAAAACTTTTGAAAATGTTTGAATTCCTGCTAAGATGCTAATATTTTTTTAAATAATTGAATTCTTGCAAAGGATTTTATTAAGACTATTGAAAATAATTGATTCCCTTCAAAGATTTTTATTATTTTACGAAAATATTTAAATTCTTGCGAAAAATTTTATTAAAATTTCTAAAAATAATTAAAGATCTGCTAAGAATTTTGTTATTTTTAATTTATGTCAAGAATTTTATTAAAATTAAAAAAAAATAATTGAATTCCTGTTAATTTTTTACAAGAATTTAATTATTTTTGAAAATGTTCATAAAATTCTTCGCAAGAATTCAATTATTTTCATAAATAATAAAATTCTTCGCAAGAATTCAATTATTTTCATAAATAATAAAATTCAATGCAGAATTTCAATTATTTTTAATACAATTTTAATCGAATTTCTCTAAAAATGTAATTATTCTTAAAAGTTTTATTAAAATTTGTTAATAGAATTCAAGTATTTGATAATTTTGATGATAGCAATTTTTTATGGGAATTGAATTTTAAGAAACGTTCAATTCTTCAATAAATTATTTAATTGCGTTTTTTTTATTTAAATAATTTAATTCTAGTAGAATATGCGAATAAAAATTGAATTTTCTTTCGGAAAAATGAATTTCAGTTAAAACTTTAGATAATCATTGAATATTAAAAACAATATAGCGTGAATTTAAAAAAATAATTGAATTTTGTAATTAATTTTTTTGAAAAAGTTTAACTGAGTCTTTTTAATACTATTTTCAGTTTCTATTTTCTAATATTTATTTAATAACTGAATTTAACTAATAATTGAAATTTCGTAAAATTAAATATTGTAAAGAAATGAATTTGAAAATTGTCAAAGAACTTTTTCGAAAATTATTAAAAATAATCGATATAAAGAAGAATTTTAGATATAAATTCTGAAAAATAATAGTTGAATTGATAATGATTTTAATTATTATAAATTATTTTTATTAATAATTAATATTAATTTAAATTTTTTTTTAAAATTAAATTCTAACGCATAAATTTTATCAACAAATTTTAAATAATTGAATTGTAATTCTTTGATGGGTTTAATTGTTTTATTTTTTATGAAAATAAGTAAATCCCTGTAAAAATTTGGTATTAGGTGATTATTCAAATAACTGAATTGTTACAAAGAAGTTTATAAAAAAAATCTGTAAATAGTTGAATTCTTGAGAAATTTTTGTGAGATATTTATAAAATTAACAAATTTTTGCTTAGAATCTTTTTTAACCATTTGAATTCTTTCCAAAAATTTTTTTAAAATAGTAGATATTGAAAATCATTAAATTGAAGAAAATTTTTTAAATAATTGAAATTTTGACAAGAATTTTATTAAAATTTTTGAAAATAATTGAATTTGAAAAATGAATTTTGTTAGTTATAAAGATAATTGAAATTTTTACAAGAATTTTTAAAAGTTTTGAATATAATTGAATTTTAGTGAAGAATTTTATTACTTTTGAAAATAATTAACTAATTTGAGTAAAGAATTTGAATTATTCTAAATTTTCAAACTTCTAAGTTTTTAAAATTTTAAAATTAAATTGATTTGAAATGGAATTTTTATTAATTTTTATTATTAAATTTCTCAATATCTAATTTCTTCGGAATTTTAAATAAAAGTATTCAAAACTTAAAAAATTCTTTATGGTAATAAGTGAGAATAAGTTTTTTCCCAGTGCATACCTCTCGCATGGCACAGACTCCGCTACTAAAATCCGGAAATACGATACTTCCGTATTTTACAACTTGCGGTAGTGGTCGAATTTTGAAAACAACTTCCGTTATTACGCCAAGCGTTCCCTCGCTTCCAAGGATCATTTGATCGAAATCTGGCCCGCAGGACATTCGTGGCACTTGAAATCCTTTTTCCAGCGTCACTGCCGTGTCCTCAATTCTTCCAGTGACCATTCTTAATCGAACGATAATATCCTCGATGTTTCCGTAAATATTTTTCTTCATTCCACTCGCTCTCGTTGCGACCCATCCTCCCAAACTAAAATAACAATAATAATAACAATAACAATAATAGTAATAATAAGAAGAAATAAAATAATAATTTAATTTGTAGAGAAAGAAACGTCATTTTCTTTGAATTCACTGCCTTTTATAAATTGATATTAAAAAGCAGAGAAAAAGAATATCTTGCCTGGAAAATTCGTACGAGTCCGGTTCGTGTCCAGATGTGAAACCTTGCAATCGAAGTTCACGTTCAAGATCTTGGCCAATTATTCCAGATTCACAGCATGCGAGTAAATTTTCTCTATCGAGCCACAATATCCGATTCATTTGCGATGTGTCGAGTGAAATTATTGTTCTTTTTTCTTCGACGGGACAATTTGCCGCGCCGCTGACGCTCGTTCCACCTCCAAAAGGTATACATGCCACGTCGTAATCCGCGCAAATCTTCACGATTTTCTCCACATCGCTGTGACTTTCTGATGAAGACAGAAAAAAAATTATTGATTTCATTTTCTACATAACTAAAAAAATAAGAAGAAAAGAAAAGAAACTTTGTCCACTAATCGATTAAAATAAACAATGACAATATCTTGATTTACTCTAATCAGGAATTAACTACCAAACCTTCGCTTCCTTTTTTTTCTAATCAATTTCAGACAATTTAAAAAATTAATGCATTGGAATAGAGAAGGAAATATTTTGTCTCTCAATTGATTGAAATAGAAAAATAATTTTTATGTCCACAATAACTAATCGATTAAAACAAGAGAGGAAAATATATTTTTCCGCGAATTGTTAAAAATAAAAAAAAAACAAATATATATTTTGTCAGTTAATTAAATGCAAAAGAAAAAAATATTTTATAAATTTATTAAAATAAATCAAAATCGATTAAATTACAAATAAACATATTTTGGCAGCTAATTTATTGAAATAGAAAAACAAAATTAAAATTAAAATAAAGAAAAAAAAATATGTTTTCTTTATATAATATTTAATTTATATTTATATATTTATAAAATTTATAATATTTAATATTTATTTAATATTTGTAAGTTTGATTAAACAAAAAAAAAGAAAATAAATTTTGGCAACGAAGTAATTAAAATAGAAAAAGAAAATCGAATTGATTAAAATATAAAAACAAAAATTTTTGTCAGTTAATTTATTAAAATAAAAAAATAAAAAAATTCTTTGTTAATTAATAGATTAAAATTACCAAAAAGAATATATGTTCCCAGCTAGTTGTTAAAAATGAGAAAAAAAGGAAATATATTTTGTCAGTTAATCTATTGAAAATAGAAAAAGAAAAATTCGTCACTTAATCGATTAGAAAAAAAAATGTCAGCTAATTGATATGATAATAGAATTAAAAATCCATTTACTCGGCCATAGAATGATGTCCGGTATTCTTTGGTATGTGCCATATTTAAGCATGAAAATTTCTCGTAATGTGTGTCCATGTGCTCTGACAAGTCGATCTGTACCCTCTATCGAATATTCAATTCCAGTTTCTTTAATTGCATCCAATAATTTTGCCGATAAAATTGGCTCCGGATAATTTTTCGGCAAATCCTGAACACTACGTTTTGAGTCTAAATCAACTTTTAATTTTTCTTGTGCCCATTCCGTGAAGTAAGGTAACTGCTTATTACCAATCGAATATCTAAACAAAAAAAGAAATTGAAAAATCAATTAGCAAATCAACTTGACACTGTTGATCCTCTTTATTTTTTTTCTCTCTAAACACTATTTACAATCGCTAATTTACTTTTTCTTCTATTTTTCTAACAATGGAAATATTTATCTCATTTAGAGATTCATTTTTTTTTTTTTTTTGCAAATCGCAATGAATTTTAATATTTAAACAAAAAAAAAATCATTTACAGAAATGGAAAAAAGTGAATAATTTTCTAGTTTTTCTCCTCCAATGTATATAAATTGATAAGAATCTTGTCAATAGTGATAGTTATTCAGCTTTATCGATATCTTATTTATAACTTTAATGAATTTTTAAAGACATTCGATGTTGACATATATAACATTCAATAGAATTCTTTTTTTTTTGTTCAAACGAATTTTTATAAAATGTTGAAGAGAAAAAAAAGCGGAATATAGTGTATAATCATATTTAATTAAGATTACATAAATCCTACACGCCACTCAACCTACATATTTCCACTCACTATGAAAATACTCTATGTTAAGTGGTAATAAAGTAAAAAAAATAATAATAGTCTCACGTAAAAATTGCCATGAGATTTAAATTTTAAATTTGGAACCATTTCAAAAATTGACAAAGTTTGTTTTTATAAATTTAAGAAAATAATACAGAATAAATATTCTTGATTATAGAAAAAAGAATTGAAATTAAATTGGTAAAGAATTTTCTCAAATACTTCCTCAACTTTTTTTTTGTCACTTTCACTTAGCATAAAATTAATAAGGAAACAATGAAAAATAATTGTTAAAAGGAAAAAAATGGAGAATTTTCTTCTTTTTTTTGGTCAATTCGTGAAATTAGACATAAAACTAAAGTTGTTAAATAATTTTTTTCTTGTGTTGTCTTTTTCTAAGCATTAAATTGTTTAGAATAGACCTAATAGGTATATAGATGTATTTGAATACCTACGAATATTTAAACAACGATTACCACACACAACGAGTCGGGGCAAGGAAATGATTTCAACATCTAAGTAAATACTATTCAACTGCAGAAATTTAAGCCTTGAATTACCCAATTCAAATATTTTCAGACTTTTATATATTTATGAAAAATTCATTATGAAAAATAAAATAAAAAAATGGATATTTATGTTTGGTTAAAATTTTAATATAAACACAAAATGACATAATATTCTTTTATTTTCAATTTTAAAGGCGCACACTTACCGATTTCCAGTGAATTCGAGAACTCTTTCACTCTCGTTAACACTAAACTGCGAATCCTTGTAGCCCCATCCATTCCACTTGATCAAATCTTGCCTAACGTGAAACAGAAAATAAAAGAGATGAGTTTAAAAAAAAAAAAGTTGGAAAAATAATATTTACATTGTGTCTTGGATTTTATTAACAATATATTGCTATTATTAATTTCATATTTCCCTTTCATTTAAATTCTCATATTGCATAAAAAATTTTCTTGTCACGATAATAAACAAAATTGAATAATTAATTATCGGCAAAAAAGTGGTTTTCATTCAATAATTTTAAATTCTGTATATGGTGAAAAAAATTTCGATTTGCATTCAATATGATAAATATTAATATTTTAATTACTTTGATAATTTGTGTCAAGAATATTTTTATTAGTCAAAGTAATTGCGTTGTAATTATTAATAAATGGAAAATAAATAATAAAAGCAAATATGTAATATTCATAATATTAAATTATGAATATTAATTTAATATTAACTATTTAATTAATATTAAGTTCTTATATTATTATCTTATTATTATTTGAACCATTGTGACGTCACATAGGTTTTTTAATAAAATTTTGTAAAGAAATTTTAAATTATATTTTTGTCACAAAGACAATTTTTATAGTTAAATAATGAATTTTATCTAATTTTCTTGCAAAAATATAATTCTTAATTTATCTAATTCAAAAACTGCTTTTCAAAGCAACAAAGAAAAAATAGAAAAAAAAGAAAATTAAATTTATTTTGAAATAAATTACAATTACATTCAAAATGATTCAATTAAAGTGGCAAATTTTATAAAAAAATTTGAAAGTAATTGACATTCTATAATCAGAGTTTTAAAAAAAATATATTTTAAATTAGTTGTATTTCTTCGATAAATTTTATAAAAATTCTATTAAATTGGAAACAAATTCAATCGCTGTGGGAATATTTTTATTATTTATGAAAATAATTTAATTTCAGCAAATTTTTTTGACCAAATTTATTAAAACTTTCTTAAAAAATAATTATTATATAGAATTTTATTACAATTATTCACAGTAATATAATTTCTGTAAAGAACTTTATAATTTTTTTTTTAATTATTGAATTCTTTCGAGTAATTCATTTAAAATTTTAAAATCAATGCAAATAAAAAAAATTTTGTTTTAAGTACTTGAATTCCTCTTAAGAATTTCATTATTTATGATGAAAGAAATTGAATGTTTGCATTGAATATTATTAAAATCTTTCTAAATAATTAAATTCCTTTGATAAATTTGAAATTTGAAATCAAATAATTTAATTCTTTATGGAAATAATTATGTGCTAGCAATTTTTTTCGACCAATTTAATTAGAATTTTATTGAAAATATTTCAATTCTTATAATATAGAATTTTATTACATTTTTTTATAGAAAATAATGTAATTTATGTGAAGAATTTTATTAAAATTTGTCTTAAATAATTGAATTCTTTCGAATAACACTGTCCGACAAAAATGAATTTTTTTTCTGCCCCTTTAATAATTCTGGTCACTTTCGATAGATTTTTTCACGCTGATTAAGAATCTGAAAAGAAAAATGCTCCAGCACGTCGAGTTTTTGAGAAAAATTAGTGTTTAAAAAGTGAAAAAAGCATGTTTTTGGCTATATTTGATTATGATTAACAGAAAAATAGGAGTGCTAGAATTTTGTTTCTGGTATCAAATGAAAGCTTGAATTACAACCAACAATTTCCTTGAGGAAGAATTCGAAGGCATTTCCGATAAGGCAATTAAAAATGATTTTTTCTTTTGCATTAAATTTTGTTATTAATCAAATTTTATTAGCACCATGTATAACCTCAGCATTGTGAAACAAGTGATAAACAAATGAATTTTTTTTGCATTTAAATTCATAATATTTCACATTATTTTCAGGTTACTTATATTTTATTCCAAAAAAAAATGTTTAGCAATCTAATTTTTAGAAATCCCTACAAAAGTTTTTAATTAAATTTTTATTCAAGCTTTCATTGTATTTTACTGTTTTTATATCTAAATTCTAAACAAATGAAATTAATCAATTCTTCTAATAGAAATTAAATGCCTAACTAGTAGAAGAAAAAAAAGTATATTAAATTAGATATTCAGTGATCATACAAATAAAATTTTTTGTTATATTTAAAAACTAAATTTATTCATAAAATTAATTATATATTTAATTGTTTATTATAAATATTATTTTCTCGTTGTTAGATGTTGAAATTAATTTTAATTTTTAATGTTGTCTGCTTTTATTCTAATGAATAAAAACAATTTCTGAAAACAATGTTTTAATTTTGGAAAAACAAAACGTTAAATTCACAGGAATATTTTATATTTCAAAGACATCAATTATATGTTCAAATTATTTATTTATTTTGTTGAGTATATACGTCAAGATTGCTAAACATTTTTTTTTGGAATAAAAATATAAGTAACCTGAAAATAATGGTAAAATGTTATGAATTTAAATGCAAAAAAAATTCATTTGTTTATCACTTGTTTCATAATGCTGAGGTTATACATGGTGCTAATAAAATTTGATTAATAACAAAATTTAATGCAAAAGAAAAAATCATTTTTAATTGCCTTATCGGAAATGCCTTCGAATTCTTCCTCAAGGAAATTGTTGGTTGTAATTCCAGCTTTCATTTGATACCAGAAACAAAATTCTAGCACCTCCTATTTTTCTGTTAATCATAATCAAATATAGCCAAAAACATGCTTTTTTCACTTTTTAACACTAATTTTCTCAAAAACTCGACGTGCTGGAGCATTTTTCTTTTCAAATTCTTAATCAGCGTAAAAAAATCTATTGAAAGTGACCAGAATTATTGAAGGGGCAAAATTAGTGTCGGACAGTGTAATTAAATTCAAATTGAAATAAAAATAATTGAATTCTTAAACAGAATTTTGTAAATTTTTTTCTAAGTCACTGAATTTCTCCGAAGAATTTAAATTCATTTAAATCTTTGAAAATAATTGGATTTTTGTCAAGTATTTTATTAAACTTCTATTCAATATAATTAAATTATTTTATTATTTATGAAAATAATTGAATTCTTGCAAATTTTAATAGTTTAATTTAATTTTATTTTGAATGTGATTCTATAAATTCTGATATAGAATTTCATTACAATTTTTGAAGATTGTGGAATTTCTGTGAAGAAATTATTAAAATTTTTATATTTCGTTTGACGAGTTACTTAAAATATCGTATTAAATACAATTCAATTCTTATAAAAAACTTAATTAAAATTTTTAATAATTAATTATAATAAGAATTGAATTCTTTCGAGTATTTTACTAAAATTAAATTGAAAATAATTGAATTCCTGCAAAGGACTTTATTATTTATGAAAATAATTAAATATTCGCAAATTTTGTTTAGCAAGGTAATTAAAATTGTATGTTGAAAATAATTCGATTCTTATAAAAAATGTAATTGAAATTATTTATAATAATAATAATAATAATGATGATAATAATAATTATAATAATTCAATTCTTTGAGAATTTATGTACAATTTTATTGGGAATAATTTTGTTTGACAAATTAATTAAAATTTCGTTAAAAATAATTCAATTCTTATAAAAAATGTAATTGAAATTATTTATAATAATAATAATAATAATAATAATAATAATAATAATTATTATTATTATTATAATAATTCAATTCTTTGAGAATTTTACTAAAATTTTATTGGGAATAATTTTGTTTGACAAATTAATTAAAATTGTGTTGAAAATAATTCAGTATAATAAAAAATTTATTGGAAATTTTTAATAATAATAAGAATTGAATTTTTTCATGCATTTTTGTTTAAATAACTGAATTTTGCAAATCGCTTTGACAAATTTCATTAAAATTTTATTAAAGTGTTGAAAATAATTGCATTTTTCGAAAGAGATTTATTTTTTATGATAATAATCGAATTCGTGAGAAGAATTTTAGGAAAAACTTTGAAAACAATGGAATTGTTTTAAGAAATTTTATTAAAACTTCTGAAGATAATATTTCAATCTAAAATTGAAGTTATTCAAAAAGTTGAAGATGATATTGAAAAGAGAGAATTTTGTAATTTACGTAGTAAGAAATAATGTGTAACATTTGCTACTATAATTTCTAATTATTAAAAAGAAGAATTAAATTTTAATTATTAAGAAAAGAAAATTACCGTTTATAATAATTAGTATTTTACTATTTTTACTATTGAGAAATTCACATATCACAGTTCGTATGTTATTATCACAATTTTTTTTTACAAAATTCACCAATGTAGGTAATAATTATTTTGGCACATTTTATCACAATAACATTGAAATATGTTTCAATACAAAAATGATTAGCAAATGAAAAGAAAAAAAAATACATTAACCTAAATAAACGATATTTCTAAGCAATATTCTATATTTGGATATCAGTGTTTAAACATTTATCACAGTACAAATGTATATTTTATGACAATGTTAAGTGTATGAAAATATTTTCCGTAAACTAAAGGTGAAAAAAAAATATATTTTTCTTCAAAAAGAAGGAAGAAAAAAAATTATTCCGCGGGTAAATTTGATATCGTGAACCACGTGATTCTAAAGCAACGAATCGGAAAGTAAATATTGATTTTTTTCCAGACTCTACTACATGCGGATCATATAACGCATGTGTCTGGTCTGAAGCTGTGGGATTACAATAAGTCTGTTCCCATTTAAGATGATTTACACACATGTGGTTGTATATGTGAGAAAAAAAAATGTTCTTTCACGTTTTCTTTCATTCCTTTCTAGGTGAATTTTCATCAATACTTGACACATTCTCTATGTATTTTTAAATAGTGACACAATATTTCACGATATAGAGACAATTGATTATTATTTAGTCAATATTCCTTTCCTTGACTTCAATATTTCACGCCGAGAAACGTTCAATTTAACTCTGAGAAAATGCCATAAAAGACGTGACTCATAATCCATGAGGAGTGGCTTTTCCTTTGTAAAATTGTCAATAATTTTCTCTATAGTAAGTAAAGTTTTGTAAAAATAATAATTAAGAATACAAAATAAATAATTATTTTTCCATGTTCTTTCCTCTGGGAATAAAAACCGAAAATCTACATCTAGAAATTAGAATTGAATCCAATAATATTAGTTTTATTTATAATTTGCTATTAATCGATAATGTTTTTTTTACCAATTAATAAAAATTAAATATACTTCTAAAATTCGAAAACACTATTGAAATTAATAAAAGAAAAATACTTTTTTAAAAAAAAAAACTAACCTGACTTTTGGTACAGCACTTTTTACTTCTTGTGGTCCAATCAAATTGTTTATATCAGATGTGTCTTTTGTTGAAGGTTCAGTCATGTTTTTTTTTTTTTTTTTTTTTTTAATATTGTCTTGTCACGAGTGAAATAAATAAATTGATGAACATGAAATGTATTCTCTTTAAAATTAGACTTGCGATAAATAGAGACAGGGAAGTATGTGTAGAGAAACTGAAATCCTATTATAAACCAGACACGAGGAGAACAACTGCTTCACTCACTGTTCCAGCAGTCGACAGAAAATGCACCGGCTAGCCAAATTTAAATCGATAAAGAAAGCCCCCGCCCGATGGAGTTCCGCCTACCACTGAGTCTGACCGAACATACTACGTGGGGGACTGAAGCCAATCATAATTTTCATTTTTCTTCATTTTTAATCAAATTTTTCTGAAAAAAAACCAGAAAATAATATTAATATCATAATTTTTTTGATGTATTCGTTTAATTAGCTACCTATTGGACCTATTAATTAATTTAATAAGTGCTGATTAATAGAATGCTAATTAAAATTTAATAAATGTAAATTTCACATATTCTTCGGCCTAAAGTCTAATTAGTGTTTTCATATTTTTCTCAAATATTTCATAAATATTACGTCAATGCATTGAAGTAATATAAAATTGAAATGCGATATTAAATATTAAAAATATAATTATATTATTTAATTATTCATAATTATATTAACGAAATTGGAAATATTAAATCTTAGAACAAGGATTTTTGTTAATTAATTCTAATAAACAATTTTTAAAAATTAATTTAATAATTCTATATATAAGAAAAAACATTAATATTATAATCTAATTATTTATTCGCATAATATTATTCATATGATCATATAAATTATTATTATTATTATTATTATTGTTTAATTATTTTTAAATGAGTAATTATTTTAATTAATATTGTTTCAATTTAGTTGAATTTAATTTGACAAAAAATAATTTAATTAATTTAATTGTGTCGACAAGTTAATAATAATTCAATTTTTAATTATTTAATTCCTATTGGAATCTTTTGTTAACTGAATTATTAAGTTAAAAGAATTCTGTAATAATTTCGAATAATTTTGTATTAAAAAATAATACTTATATTTGTTTATAAACAATAAGCATATAAATTTTATAACAAAAAATAATATTAAATTAACACTTGCTAAAAAGAGTCTAAGATTCTGAACGTTCAAATAAACGAAATTTATTTATTTCTTCTAAAAATTAAATTTTTATTACTATTATTTTGTATTACTTTCAAAAAAAAAATTAATAACTGAGTTTCTAAACGTAAAATTTTAGTTTTTAAATTTTTTTTTGATTAGTAATTTATTAAAATATCGTCAATGAAAAATATTTCGTTCATTTGAACGTTCAAAACTTGAGGGTCATTTATTAAATATTATTAATAATAGAATAAATATAATATTTATATAAATAATTGATTTTTTGAAAATTATAAAAAATAGTAATAATATATATAGAATGTTAAACTTTGTTTAAGAATTTTAAATAGTTGAATTGCTTTGATAAATTTGATTAAATTTGTATTGGAAATTCAATTCTTATATAAAATTTTATTGTACAAATTATTCTAAATAATGGAATTTCTGTGAAGATATTTATTAACTTTTTTTTAAATAATTTAATTTTGTTGAATAATTCAATTAAAATTGTAATTAATATAATTCAATTATTATAAAGAATTAAATTTTTTTTCATAGCCATTAAATTGCTCTAAATAATTTCATTATTTACAAAAATAATTGACTGTTTGAATTTAATTTTATTAAAATTTTTGAAAATAATGGATTTTTTCTGAAAAAATTTATTATTTACGAAAATAATTGATTTTTTGTTGGAAAATTTTACTATTTATGAAAATATAGTTAAAAATGAATTTATTATTTATGAAAATAGTTGAATTTTTGAAAATTTTAACTCCTAATTTAATAATAATGTAATAATTAAACATTGAACTTTGCGTATTAATTATTTTTTAATCATTAATAGTAATAAAAATAAAAAGTGGAAAAAATATATATACAAAAAGAACAAGAAATAAAAATTGCAGTAATTGTTTTGTGGGCGTGAATTAATTTTGAAATGAAAATTTGAAAATTATGCAATTTACAATTATTTATGAATATTTTGACAGCTATTTTGCAATTGTGTAGATTTTTGATTTTTTTTTTACATTAAATATATTTTTTCCTCTCTTTTTATTATGTTTCCAAAGAAGAATAAACATTGTGAAATAGTAAGTTAACATCACCTTGGCATTGGTGACATTGTACATGTGTTAATATTTATGTAAAATTTTCAAAATATTTGCATTTCCACCATGTATCGAAAAGGAAGTTGATTAATATCATATATCATAAAATAGATTTTTTAAAGTGTTATATCAATAAAAGAAGTTATTAAATAATAATAATACACGTTAAGTTAGAAGTGATTCTTTTGCTTTTAATTTCAATATTAATAAAGAATGCAAGAAAATAAGAAAGAATTAATTACTTAATTATCATATCATTTGAATTCTTTTGATTAATATTTAAACCCTTATGTTGTGAATAATTAAATTATTTTTATTGATAATTAAAAATAATTTAAGAATTTAAGAATTTATTTTTTTTTATAAAAAAATTGTATTAAGCTCATTTTAACAAAAAACCAAGAAAAATTATTTTAGTTTGATATTATTAATTAATTTATAAGTGATTTTTAATGTTATTTTAATTACTTTCTCGAAGGTTTTTCTTTTAATATAAAAAAAAATTTGAATCAATATTTACGCTGGCATTTTTTAATTTTTCTACTTTCTCATTAAAATCTAATGAATTTGATATTTTTTGAAATACCATGAATATAAAAACGAAGAATTCTTTTCGATGAAAATGAGAAATAGAAAAACAACTTTAAATATTTGTGTAAATAGTGTAGGCAGCACTAATTTATATTACCTGTATGCAGCTTTATACTTTTTAAATATATTATAAATAATTTCCCCATCATCGTTAAACGAATTACGTTGAAAATATAACAAACTTATAACTCAAGGTTATCAAGTTTTTTATTTTAAAAAAAAAATATATTTATATATTTATGAATCGAAATTTTTTGTCATAAAAATATTACTATGTTAAATTATCAGTTACAAATTAGTAAAATAAAAGTGTAGATATACAAACGTAATGTAAAAAAAAAATTTAAGTGTGATAAGAAAAAATAGTAATAGAAAATAAAAAATTCTTTTTAGTAAATAAAATGACAAACGAAAAAAAAAATACAAGTTGTTAATAATTATCGATTATTAAATGATAATTAAATTCAAATTCAGTCATTCAGATAAATTTATTTTTATATATAAATAATTTTCATTACCTTTTTGTTTGAAGTATGGAGAAATTGCTTTAATAGAACTTTTCGTATTTTTTGATGTAACAATTAAATATTTACAATAACGAGCTTCTAAAAAATTAACTTTTATTCCCATCGCACGTTAATCTCAATTATTCTCTGCAAGAAAAAATAGTTTTTTGTTAATTTTTGTTGACATCGTTAAAATATCGAAAACAAATTTTGAAAAAAGACTGCGATAAAAATAAAAATTTTTATTTTCTTCAAACAGAAAAAAGAAGAGGAATATAAAAATTATATTTTATAATTATATTGTGCACTGTGTGGCTAATTTGAATAATCAATTTACCGACTGTTTACTCTCTCAAATGAATTCGAAAACAAAAAAAAAAGATTATATAATTACAGTTATTTTAAGGTTATTTTGTTCAATATATAATGTTTAACAACTTTTGTACATTATGTTTTGAATTGATTTCAATTTGTATTTTATTCTATTTCGGCTCTTCATTTATTATAATAATATAACTGTGTTGATTATTGAAAATTCGTCAATTCATGTGTATATATTGGAACTTATAATTATTTATGCAAACGATGTAAACAAAAAACTAATTGAATTACATAATACACCTGAAGTCAGTAACATTCTGTTCGATTATCGAACTCTTGAATTCAGTGTTACCAATTTGTAGGGAAAAAACAACAATGGCAGAATGTTTATTTATTAATTATTAAGAAGTAGGATAGTAGGATTATTATAAGAATTTATAATTAATTTATTTCTTTTTTTCTCTCTTTATTATAATTTCTATGCTTTGAATTTCGAAACATAAAAATTTGTTTTTGTCTTTTTTTACTGTTTTTTTTTGACAATTGATGACAATTGATAACTCAGTTGAGTGTCATAACGTCACAAGTGCTGTTTATCGAACAACAATTCGGTCTAAGTCTATAATAATTATTATTATGGAAGAAAATTTAAATAAATCGTCT
Organism: Leptopilina myrica (nomen nudum); assembly: GCA_032872475.1. Lineage (NCBI taxonomy): Eukaryota > Metazoa > Arthropoda > Insecta > Hymenoptera > Figitidae > Leptopilina > Leptopilina myrica (nomen nudum). The sequence goes on from CM065459.1 coordinate 10,430,406, forward strand.
ATTTAATTGCGGGAGAGTTTAAATATCAGTAAAATTAATAACCTATAGCTTTAAAAAATTAAGTCTCACGTGAACTGTACAAATAAGTGGATCTAAGTGTGTTTGTTGATTAATTTCTAATTATTTTCAAAGTGAAGAAAATAAATTGTTAAAATAACAATAGCAAAGTTGAGGGTACCGTTTATCTGTAATTACGGTATTGAATTAAGTGAATCAACAATAAGGTTAGGTTGTCGAGTTGTCGATGATGGTGTGATTTGCGATCCAGCTGATTCGTTATATTTCGTTCGTCCGCGAGAAAGGATTTACCCCACCACAAAATTTAATGTGCTCTTTGCTCCAAAGTCGATTCACAACACTTCGCCCGTGTTTCAGAACGTGGTGAAATTTAATATACACACACTGCAATTTGAAGCATAGAAATATAAATATATAAGAAAAGAATGGCGCCAACGCTCAGTAAATTTATTGACAAAAGAACTGCTGCTGGTGCTTTAACAATATCAGCATTGATTTGGTTTTTAAAAACAAGAAACAAAAAACGCATCGTTAAATCAAAGTATGTATTTCACAACTACTGTCACTAAATTCCTTTCATAAACACGAAACTCGTCATTATAAAATCCTTGCGAAGCAGTTTAATGACACAACCACACTATGTTGCACATTATTTTTCCCAACTCTTTCCCTTTATTACCTTTATAATTGAATTTTAATTATTTTTCCCTATTTTCAGAAATAACTGGCCTAGTAATGATATTCAGTATGTTATCAAAGAGGTATGTGTTTATAAATAAACAATTAATCTTTAAGTGATTAGACAATTATGCAATGAGTAATTTGTTAAAAAAAAATTAATATTTTCCTGTTTATCGATAGATAAGGAAATGTTGAATTTTATATTGAAATATTTAACAATTGAATTGCTATTTCTTTTTTTCAGGAGAAGCCTAAGGGACCAAAAGCACACGTTAATGCGGCTTTTTTTAAACAATTACGTCAATTACTTTCTATTGGAATACCTGGAGTTTTTTCTGTCGAGTCTGCTTATATTTTCCTTATTGCCGCCTCTCTTGTTGCTAGATCGATTTGTGATTTATGGATGATTCAAACCGGAACCTTAATAGAAACGTTTGTAGTCTTTTTTTTTCAAAAATTTTATCACCGTCATTGTCTAGATTTCAATAATAAATTAATTTTTTTTTGTAGATCCATTGTCAACATGAATGCAGCTTTATTCAAGAAGAGACTTTTAAAATTTTTAGCTATTCTACCAATGGCAAGTATTTTTTATCTCGATTATAGAAAAGAAATCTTTTTATTAAAAAGAAATTAATTAATTAAAGATTAATTATTAAAGATTATTAAAGATTATTAAATCTTTTGTAAAATTTATTTAAAGATTATTAAATCTTTTGTAAAATTGATTTGAGGATTATTAAATCTTTTGTAAAATTTATTTTAAAAAATGAATTCTTTCCAGGTTTCGGTGGTAAATAATGTTTTAAAATACAGTATAGGAGAGGTGAAATTACGCTTGAGAACTAACATCAGTCGTTACATGATAGATCAGTATCTTAAGTAGGTGATTAACATTCTATCATTTATTTATGTTATTTGGGTTCGTCGCGATTTATTTAATTTTTTTTTTCATTATAATAAAATTAACCTGTATTGAAAATTTATATAATCTGATTAACACTCGCCTACCGTTTCATGTCGGGGTTAAAGGTGAGTGGAATCGTTTGGACCCAAGTTACATTTTTAATAGAATTGCCTTTGCACGAGCATTGTTGCTGAATCATAATATGAATAATTAATTTAATTTCTCAGAGGATTCACATATTATAAAATGAGCAATTTGGACACGAGAATTGCAAATCCAGATCAATTATTGACAACTGATGTTGATAAATTTTGCGAGAGTTGCACTGATCTCTATAGTAATCTTGCGAAACCGACGCTGGACATCTTTATTTATGTTTATAGATTAACGTCAACGCTAGGCGGGCAGGTAATTAATGTTCGATATTCATTGATGATCGATTCATTGATATTCTTATGATTGGAAAATAATCGGAGACAAATTATTATTTTCTAAATATTTGTTATAATTATAAAAAAAATATTTCGTTTAATTTAAATTGAATAATTTTTATTTGTTACAATTATGAGTTTTTTTTAGAATTGGAAACTAATTTTTGTGTTATTTAAAAATGCAATAATTTCTTTTTTGTTTTAGACACCATTATTGATGCTTACATATTTAGTACTCGCTGGAGGTTTTTTGACACATTTACGAAAACCAATTTCGCAATTGACAGTCAAAGAGCAACGGCTTGAAGGTGAATATCGACACATTCATTCACGATTGATAACGAATTCAGAAGAAGTTTCATTCTATCAAGGAAGTTCGCGTGAGAAACTTACGCTACTCGCTAGTTTTCACAAAGTGGTAAATATTTTTCTTTACTCATCTACTAAAATCAATTTTTTACACGTTTTTTACGATTTGCGACTTTTTGGTTACTTTTTTCAAGATTTGTGACACTAAAAACTATTAATTTCTTGTTTTTTTTTTGATAATTTGCACTATCCGCTAAAATTAAAATAATAAAAATATATTTATTTTCTTCAAAATCATTATAAATTCGTGAATCACTAATTCACCGTGATTCTTTAATGCATGAAAATGTTTGTTCTTAGTTTAATTAACTTCAATGAAATTTTAATTCAATGCCTGAAAAGAATTTAATTATTTTCATATAAATTAAATTCTTTGCAGAAATTCAATTATTTTGAATAGAATTTTGATTAAATTGGGCGAAACAATTTGCAAGAATTAAATTATTTTTTTTAATAATAAATTCTTCGAAGTAATTTAATAATTTTTAATCAAATTTTAATAAAATTTCTTGAACGAATTTAATTATTTAAAAAAAATTAAATATAAGAAACTTCAGATGAATTAAATTATTTTCTTTAAAAAGTTGAATGATTTTCTAGAATTCAATTTTTTTAAATACAATTTTAATAAAATTTGTCGAAAGAATTCAATAATACTAACAAATTTAAAAGTAAAATCTTCTCAGAAATTTAATTATTTACGAAAAATTTCTACAAAATCTTTTAATGAATTCAATTGTTCTTATAACATTTTAAATACAGTTCTGTAGAAAAATTTAATTATTTTCGTGAATAAAAAAATGTTCTCAGAAATTCAGTTATTTTTAAACATTTTAATAAACTTCTTGGAATAAATTCAGTTATTTTTAAAAATTTTAATAAAATTCTCCAGAACAATTCAATTATTTACAAAATTTTCTATAAAATTCTTTAGATGAATTTAATTATTTTTTGTATAGAACTAAATGATGTGCAGAAATTTAATTATTTTTAATACAATTCAAATAAAATTTTTTGAATAAGAATTCAATAATATTAAAAAAATTTTAATAAACTTCTTCACAGAAATTTAATTATTTTCATAAATAAAAAACTCTTCGCAGTAATTCAATTATTTTTAAAAAGTTTTAATAAAGTTCTGTAGATAAATTTAATTATTTTCGTAAATAAAAAATTTTTCTCGGAAATTCAATTATTTTCAAAATTTTGTATAAACTTCTTGAGATGAATTCAATTATTTTGAAAAATTTTAATAAAATTCTTCTCAGAAATACAATTAAATTTACAAAATTTTCTATAAAATTTTCCAGATGAATTTAATTGTTTTTTTTATAGAATTGAATGATGCGCAGAAATTTAATGATTTTTAATACAATTTTAATAACATTTTTTAAAAGAATTCAATAATATTACAAAAAATTTTAATAACCTTCGCAGAAAATTAATTATTTTCATAAATAAAAAACTCTTCGCAGTAATTTAATTATTTTTCAAAATTTTAAAATTCTTTTATACAAGAATTACATTATTTTAAATTCAAAATTGTAAAATTTATCAATATTATAATTATTTTACTAAACTAGTTATCTTTGTTATCTTGTTATCTTTGAAATTTTTTTTACTGTTTTTGAAACAGAAAAAATTCAGTTTTTAACGCAAAATTATGAAAAAAAAGAATTTCTATATTTTTCTTGCTTACAACTTATTCTCTGAAACTGAATTAGTAATAATTTGAATTATTCTTCGAGCGAAAGTGATATGAAAGTTTTAAGAAATTAAATTATTATTTCTACACAGAATAGGGCATAAAAATAATTAAAGTTCAGTTTTTCAATAAAATAGAGCAATATTAATTGTATTTTTCTTTGAGAAAAATTTGTTTTTCTACAATAATTCATAAGTAACTGATTTTAGGTCTTAGAACCTTTAATTAAGTTACAAATTTTTAATTCAAAAGAATTTTGTTTAAATAATTTTTCTTATTATTTGTTCTTCAGAACACAAAATTAGCATTTAGGAATTTTTTAAATTCAATAAAAAAAATTAATAATATTATATTTTTTTCAGGTGACGCATCTACGAAAATTCCTCGAATTCAGAGTAGCGATTGGTGTTGTTGATAATTTCGTTGGAAAATGTAAGTAAAATAGAAAAAAAAACACTTTTTGTAACAATATTTTTATTGTTCTTGCAAAAATATTTTTATTTACTATAAAAAAATTATTTTTCTAATTATTTTTTTTTATTTACTATCAAAACAAGATGAGAATTTATTATTAAAATTCAATTTTCCTTCGAAATTATATTACAGATGTGGCGTCAGTTGTTGGATTTTATGCCGTCAGTATACCATTTTTACAGAAAAATCATCCAATTCTTTCTGGCACATCAGATCATCGATTCAAGTATTACTATACTTATGGTCGTATGTTAGTGAAATTAGCTGAAGCAATTGGCCGTTTAATTTTGGCTGGGCGCGAATTAACGCGATTAGCTGGATTTACTGCTAGAGTGACGGAGGTTAAAAATGTTCTTGGTGATTTAAGTTTAGGCAAATATGAAAGAACAATGGTCACCGATTTGTCATCAAATTCAATTGGTCGGCCAGGTGATGGAAAAATTCTCGCCAAAGACAATATTATACGATTCGATTGTGTACCACTCGTCACGCCGAATGGTGATGTTCTCATTAAGGAGTTGACATTCGAAGTCAAATCTGGTATGAATGTTTTGGTTTGTGGGCCAAATGGCTGTGGAAAAAGTTCATTGTTCCGTGTTTTGGGAGAAGTAAGCAAAATTTGTTGGCAATTCTTCTGTAGTTTTTGAATAGTTTTGTAATTTATAATTCCCCTTCTGTAAAAGACAAAATTTATATTTATATATTATTCATTACATTTCTTATTTTTTTATTACTTTTCTTTACTTCTTTTGATTTGGTTTTTTTTCTTTCTTTTGATTTTGTTGATTTAAAATGGATTTTTTTCAGCTCTGGCCAGTTTGGGGTGGAACAGTGACAAAGCCACCTCGGGGAAAATTGTTCTACATTCCACAAAGGCCGTACATGACATTGGGAACGTTGAGGGATCAAGTTATTTATCCACATACGCGGGCAGAAATGTTGAGACGTGGCAATGCAAAAGATGAAGATCTAAAGAAATATTTAGATTTAGTTCAATTGAGTCATCTTTTTGAACGTGAGACACAATCGAATAGTCAAGGCCAAGGTTGGGACACTGTTGCCGATTGGATGGATGTCCTGTCGGGAGGGGAAAAGCAAAGAATAGCTGTAAATTTGAATTTATTTTGCACTCTTTTTTTTTCCTTTTAATTTTTTAATTACATTTACGTTCTTTCTAATGCGCAGATGGCGAGATTATTTTACCATAAACCACAATTTGCAATTCTGGACGAGTGTACAAGTGCTGTGAGTGTTGACGTTGAAGATTCCATGTATTCCTATTGTAAACAAGAGAATATTACACTTTTTACTGTTTCTCATCGAAGATCACTTTGGAAACATCATGAGGTATTTTTGCATACGTTTCATTTAGATGAAAGAAAATTATTTCAATTTTCACTATGTTATAGTATTTAAAATTAATGTAGTAAAATTATTGAATATAATTAATTTTTTCTTTCAGTACTACTTGAGGATGGATGGACGAGGTGACTATGATTTTAAACCCATTGATTCTGATACACAAGAATTTGGTTCTTGAATATTATGCATTCACCTTGCATCAAGGCAAAGAAATTAGAAAAAAAGAAACACTTGACGAAAAATGTCGAGTTGAAATATTGTATAGAGAAAAGCTCGATCAAATTTGGTCGGGGTCATTTAGATAAATGAGATGATCTCTTTTTAAGATCGTAGTTTTACAAACTAGGGGGTTTTCACTTCTATTATTAATTAATTTAATTTCGCAAATAATTTAAAATAGAAACATAGTTTCAGTGTCTTAATATTTAATTTGTTCCTTCACCAAAGTAGAATTACACTTTAAAAGTGGATTTTATATTAAATTTAATTTCACATTACAGCAATAAATTTTTATATACCAATTAATTGTTGTTCTAAACAAATTTTGTTTGCACATTTAAATATAATTAAGTACTTTTCTGTTTTGCTCTTAAAAGTAATTTTAATTTTTAAAAAAAGGTGAACAAAATGTGAATAAAATTTTTATGTCATGAAACAATGAAATAAGATAGATAAAAAAAATTGATATTTAATTTTCTGTATTAAAAGAGTAATGATAAATTTTAGTTGCGCACTTTTATAGGTTTTTCATCAGAAAAGTAATTTATAAGTATAAGGGAATTAAAATTCCAAATAGATGATGTTTGTTTGTATTAAATGTTTTTTATTAACAATTACTGTATTAGAAGTAAATTTAAAATTCAGTTGGAAAAATATTAATGAAAATAGAGTTCTATTTTATAGAGAGTTGTTTATATTTTTGTTCGAAATGATAGAGTATTGAGAAAACAGATAAATATGATAAAAATTTGTTAAAAAGAATTCTAAATTTCAAATATTTTAAATTCATTCTTGTACAGTAATTTCATATTTATTATATTGCATCTTCTTGTTTGTCTATCACTTTTTGTAAAAAAAAAAATTTTCATAAAATACGTAAAAAAAAATTGTATGGGATTGCTGGACAATAAAACTTTTACTGTTATAAGTTGTTTTATATTAATTTTATAAAATTTCGCTAATTGTACAAATTTTGGATTTTTTTTTTGTTTTTTTTACTGATCTGTTATGTAAATTCTTCGCGTCAATTAAAAAATTTCTGTAAAAATCTTTAAATAGTTTTAATTATTTACAAAAATTTATATAAAAGTCTTTAAGTGAATTCAATTATTTTCGTAAATAAAAATTTTTTCTAAAAAATTCAATTATTTACAAAAATTTCTATAAAAGTCTTTAAATGAATTGAATTATTTTCCAAAATATTAATAAAGTTCTTTAGATCAATTCAATTATTTTCGTAAATAAAAATTTTGCTTCAGAAATTCAATTATTTACAAAAATTTATATAAAAATCTTTAATTGATTTAAATTATTTTCATAAATAGTTTAATTATTTTACAATAGTTTAAATTAACGATTGTAAACAATTGTATTCTTATTGTAAGGCTGCGTCTACAACAGAAAAAATAATGTGTAGAAAATTGTGTAATATACAGTGTAATTGCCCCTGACAGTTGTCAATGCCAAAAACAATACACATTACACTTCAAATTACACATTATTTTTTTCTATTGTAGACGCAGCCTAATGATTCTAATGATTGTGCTTATTGTATAAATAATTTAGTGGTACACATTTTTTATTTTTTAAATTTAATTATTCAGTAAACAAATCTAAATTCAAATTTCGTAAATTAAAGCGGGAAATTGTGTCCGCCAATTAGGAGCCGCGGATACTTGCAGACAACGTTGTGATTGGCCGGTTGGTATCCAAGAGAAGAATTGCGACATCTAACCTTAAAATATATGCAAAAAATACAGTTTTCAGATATTGGGGGCCTATTCGTAATTCGTGAAGTTAATTAAATTTTTTTTGATATGCAATTATCCCGAAAAAGAGTAACTCATTATTCTAAATGTAGCAATCGTGTAATGTCATCGCGGTGTCATCATCATTTCTCCCTCCCCCCCACTCTAAAATACGAAAGTGGAACTACTTTCTGACGGCGTGTGTCACAGCGTTTAGATGCGTAACACGGTCGTGAATCTCACGAGAGACAAAACGAAATGTGAAATGTTTCTGATTCGTAATGACCCGAAAAAATAAATATTTCTTAGCGTGCGTGAGTGAATAATATTGTGGTCACACTTACCAGAATGGAGGCTGGTTCGTCGAGAAACGAGGAAGTTATAGCGCCAGGTAATAAATGAATCCAATGAAAATAGAATGATCATTTTTGTGAAACATAGTGAGCGTGTGACTTGGATTCTCAACTGTAAGCGTTCTTTTCTTTCAGAGCTGTACTTCCTGATTGCCAAGTTTCTCACGGCAGGGCCCTGTCAAGATGCTGCGAAGGTATATTTTTGAAATGAAATTCTCGTCTGCATTGAGAAAACTCATCATAATCTAACCTCAAAATTTTTTTTTACTTTCCAGGTGTTAAAAGAAGAATTGGAGCGGATCAAGGTAAGAGTAAAACTTGCAGTTGACGTTTTGCCGGGGGGTCACTGTACATAGCCAGTGGCTCCACATGGTTTGCACGTGGTTTCTGCTTGTCAAAACATTAGAATTGCAATGTTAGTGACATTGCGTAAAATGGGGTTGTGACATTATTTTTGTGTTAGAAAAAAATTTTTTTTCATTATTTTTAATTGATGTTTTTTATTGTTTTTTTTGCAGATATTACCCCAAAGACTTGACTGGGAAGGAAATTTACATAATCAAAGTTTTGAGGAGTTGGTGAGTAACCCTTATTTGGCATTAGTTTTGTTGAGAATTGGAGGGGGGGGAAAATGTTTAAATTCGATATGGGTGGTTAGTGTAAATTATTTGTTTTTTTATTCGATAGTTTTTTTTATTCAATTCTCAGCGGTCGATAATGGTTGCGGAGGTTTGCTCTCTGGTAAATAAAAGTACCTTTGTCGGGTCTCTTCAACCCCCAATCCCAATCCCTCTCTATTTCCTTCACTCTCTCTCCCTCTCTCTTGAAAAAGTCAGTATGTATAGCTGTTGCACAAGTCTCCCCACTGTTGATTCTTTCCTCCAATGATGTTTTTCCACCGGCCATTTTGGCCAGGCTGATCAATGAATATATGTTTATGCGTCGTATTTATAGAACTTCCATATTGCGCGTAATGATACAAGTTCACCGATTGGTCACAGTTTCACAAGAAGGTGTTCATTGGCCTTCTTTGTCATCTGCTTTTGTTTAGTTTTTTGAATTTCAGCGGGAAAACGTTTATTTTTGTTTATTATTTTGTAGTTAATTGAGAAAATTTTTTTTTATTAATTGATAATTAGTTTTTTTTTACTTTAGAAATCTAAGTATTATATTTACTTTCTGTATTATTAACTATTTTACATTATAATTTTTTTTGCAGGAACGAAAATACTCTCACATTGGAACTCAACACCTGTTGAAAATATGTGCTCGAATTGGTCCAGTTTTGGAAAAGGAAATTCCTCCTTGTATAAATGGAGCGATTTCCTTATTGGGCGCTGGAAAACAGTCGCTTTTACGCACAAAAGCAGGTAAATATTGTTATTTTCGTGATAAAGTTATTGTTTCGAGATTTTTTTATTTCATTCGACTGAAATTATAAATCGAGTCGTTTTATTTTGTAGATTTGTTGCAAACTTCTCGTGGCATTTCACTTTATTCTGGAAGAATCAGTGGAAAATCTTTTATAGGAATACCGAATTTGTCGCTGGCACATAATGTTGGTAAGTTATTTTGAAAAAATAAATTCAATCAAATAATTCAAAACTATTTTGAAAAAATGGGAAATTTTTTACTCCTACAAAAAGCGATTATTACTATTTTTCATTTATATATTGCAAAAAGAAATTAAAATCAAATATTTTCCTTTAAAGTGTCCTACTTTTTTCTTGCAAAATTTGGAATTTTTTTTTAACGACTAAAATATACTTTTGACCAAAAAATTCAAGTTAATGAATTGAATGTTTAGAATGTAATTTAATGCAACATTTTTTATGTGTCGAAATTTCGTAAAATGTAATTTTAAGTGAACTTTTTTTCGGAACAATTCAATTGTCAAGGAATTTAGTCGAATTTATCAAAAATAATTAAATTAGAAAAGAAAATAAGTCAAAAATGTTTAAAAGAAGCGAATATTAGAAGAATTAGAAATTTTTAGAAATATTAAAATTTTAAAAGGTTTAAAATTTAAATTTTTAATAATTGTAATTTGAATAATGAAATTTGAGAAAAATTCAAAACGTTTTACTGTAAAAGTATTAAAAATTCCATTTTTTGTGGAAAAAAATAAATAAAAATAAGTATTTAAAATATTTTAACATAATTGCTGAAGCACTGAATAATTGGATTAAAAATTACTGAAAAAGTATTAAATTTCTAAAATTAATTAAAATAAATTTGGTGTTTTGTGTCTAGCAAACTTTGAAAAAATTGAAAAGATTTAGTTCTGTCTGAATTTTTTATTTGTTTGTCGTTTAAACGTTAAAATTATAAATAATAATAATTAAAAGAGGAAGAGCAATATAACTTTGAACAATATTAAATTGAATTTATTTTAAATATAATTCTGGTAGAGGAATCATAATATTATTACTTCCAAATTATCTAGCTATTAATTTTACTTAAAAATTATAAAAGTAATTTAATTTTACAAAAATTGCGTTTATAAAATTTTGATAAATAATCGAATTTCAAAAAGTCTCAAATGAAATTTCTAAAAATTTAATTTAAAAAAAATTGTTTAATTTAATCATTAACAAGTGGATTTCCGAAATATTTAAAAACCTGCTTTCCTTGAATAATTCAATTCTAAAGAACTTTCTCAAAAATTATTAAAAGTAATTATTTTCAATAACTTTTAGAAAGAGTTTATGTTGAAAATTCTGGAAAATAATTGAATTGTGTAATTTTGAAAATAATTTTATAGAAATTTTAATTCTAAATGTAATTTAATCTGAAAAATTCCAATATTTCTACGATTGTCTGTAAAATTTACTTTAAAAAATTAATTATTTTGCAAATTTTGAAGAAAATTCTTGTAAAATATTAAATTTTTTTATTACGTCGATTTTTTAATAAAATTTCACTGGAGGATTCAGTAAAATTTTTCGAAAAAAATTAATTTATTGTTCAAACTTCTAATAAATGCTTGGAAACAATTGAATTACTTTTTAAAAATAGTAAAACTCTGTACAAGAATTTAATTATTTCTATAAATAATTAATTTTTTTAACAGGAATTCAAGTAAAATTTACTCTAAAAAATTAATTATTTTCCAAACTTCTAATAAAATCTTAGAAACAATTCAATTACTTTTTAAAAATAGTAAAATTCTTCACAAGAATTAAATTATTTTACACGAATTCAATTATATTCAAAACAATTTTAATAAACTTCAACAATAAAGTATTTAATTATAATTTTTAGCAAGAGCAATTAATTAATTTTAAGAACTTGGAAAAATTTAATTATTTTCAAAAATTCTGTTAAAATTCTTTAAAACAATTTAATTATTTCTATAAATTGTAAAATTCTTCACAAGAATTAAATTATTTCTATAAATAATTAATTTTTTTTTTTTCTTCACAATTAAAATATTTCTATAAATAATTAATTTTTTTACAGGAATTCAATTATATTCAAAACAATTTAATAAAGTATTTAATTATAATTTTTACCAAAAGAAATTAATTAATTAATTTTAAGAACTTGGAAGAATTTAATTATTTTCAAAAATTATGTTAAAATTCTTTAAAACGATTTAATTATTTTTATAAATTGTAAGACTCTTCTCAAGAAGTTTAACGATTTTTATGACATTAATCAGGTATAAAATGGAAAAAAGAACAATTATTAAAAATGTTGCTGGGAAACAAAAAAGCAAACAACTAAATTCAAACTGTGAACAGATTAGCGGAACATAACGATTATTAACATCGATTTTTTTTACTAAAGTTTAATTTTTGTTTTAAAGCAATTAGATTTTTAAATTTAATTGTATACATTTTTAAGACCATGATTTTTATTGTTTATAATTATTTATTTTGATTAATGATGAATTTTTATTAATCTTTACAGTTAAAGTGCTTCAAGGCAGAGAGAATGCCGGTCCCCTGAGTAGACATGAGGTGATTCAACCATCATTCTACAGTAAATTACAATTGTATCGTCACACTCTCGGACACTTGTCGGCAGTTTACTGTGTACTTTACGATCGTACCGGTAAATATGTAATCACCGGTGCTGACGATTTACTCGTCAAAGTCTGGAGTTCAAGCGATGGACGTTTACTGGCAACATTTCGTGGAGCTTCTGCCGAAATAATGGACATAGCAGTGAATTTCGATAATACATTGCTAGCCGCCGGAAGTTTGGATAAAGTCCTCCGAGTTTGGTGTTTTCAAACAATGTCACCGGTTGCCGTGTTATCGGGACACTCGGGAATGATCACGTCGGTGAAATTTTGTCCAATTTCAAGTAACGATATTTATTATTTAGTGTCGACGAGTAGTGACGGTTCGGTGGCGTTTTGGCCGCACACGAAGAAAATGAACGAGCGCGCTGTCTTTCAACCGAAACCAATACAATATCATGAGAAAATGCGACCGGGCCAGGCGCAAATGATTTGTGCTTCGTTTAGTTCGGGTGGTGCGTTCATGGCGGCAGGATCGGCTGATCATCATGTTCGAGTTTACGCAATGATTGGCGATGAGGGTCCGAGACGTGTGCTCGAGGTGGAGGCGCACAGTGACACGGTGGACAGTATACAGTGGTGTCATCATCATGGTCTTAGGTTTATCTCCGGCTCGAAGGATGGAACGGCGAATGTTTGGCACTTTGAGCAACAGCAGTGGATGCATAAGCGATTGGTGATGACGACGAAATTGCCCGGGGAGCCTGAGGTCGATGAGGAGACGACGAAGAAGGCGAAGGTCACGATGGTGAATTGGGATTCGAGCGATGAATTCGTTATAACGGCGGTGAACGATAGTTCGCTGAAGGTTTGGAATGCGAGAACGGCGGAATTGGTGAAGGTACTGCGCGGGCATAAGGACGAGGTTTTTGTTCTTGAGTCGCATCCAATTGATCCGAGAATTATCTTGAGCGCTGGTCACGATGGTCAGTTGATAATTTGGGATGTATTGAAGGCCGATCCGATAGCTTGCTTTCAGAATTTTATTCAAGGACAGGGCAATGGAGCGGTGTTTGATGCGAAATGGTCGCCGGACGGGACGATGCTGGCGGCGACTGATTCACATGGGCATTTGATGATGTATGGCTTTGGCGCTGGGGTTGAATTGTTGAAGATTGTGCCGAAGGAATTGTTCTTCCACACGGACTATCGGCCGTTGATTAGGGACTCGAATAATTATGTTTTGGATGAGCAGACGCAGACGGCGCCGCACTTGATGCCACCGCCTTTTCTGGTTGATGTTGATGGGAATCCGTATCCACCGAATCTGCAGAGATTGGTGCCTGGACGGGAGAATTGTCGGGGTGAGCAATTGGTGCCGAATATTGCTGTTGGAGTGAGTGGAATGCAGGAGGTGATTGAAGGTCTTCCAGGGCATGAACCACGTTCGAATATTGATAGATTGATCGAGGCTCTTGCGCAAAGGCAGAATATTAATGTCGAGGGGGAGAATGCGGACGATAATCAGGGTGAAGCGCCGCTTAGGCAGATTTCGAGTCCAAGGGGTAATCGACCGGGTTTGAGGAGAGTGGGCGATGTTGAGGGTGTGAGGCAGAGTAGCGGAAATTGGCAACGTGACAACACGACACCTTGGAATAAGCCAATTTTGGTGAAGCCATTGAATCCGGCGATTCTGCAGACACAATTGAATCAGATAAATGCGATGGCTGAAATGGAGTTGGAGACGTGGCGAAGGGAGATGCAACGAAGACCAAAGATTGTCTCGACTGGCAATGAGATGCAGGGTGGTATTGGTAATCGATTGAATCGGAATAAAAGGAATCGAGCGAGACATGGGTATAGGACGAGAGCGGCTAGAGAGGACGAGCAGGACGAGGAGGATTATGATGATCCGGACGCGGTGGCGACGAGTAACACTTCGGCGAGTTCGAATAGTAATGACTCGTCGGCTGATGAGGCTGATATTTGTTCGGATAGTTCGAGTTCGAATCCGAGTAGTGAATATTCGGATTGGATGGCTGATCATGGGGTGAATTTGGAACCGCCGAAACGTAGTAAGCGTAAGCCTGTGAAGAAGAGATCGGTGACGCCGCAAAGTGACACGGATCGGCGAAGGAGTCAACGACCGAAGAAGAAAATTGTCCTTCCAGTATCGAATGGACTCGACGAAGTGCCTGAGGCGTATCGTCCAACGGAATGGCTCACGGCAGTGATACCGAGAAAAGCGCCTTATTATCCCCAAATGGGAGATGAGATCGTCTATTTCCGTCAAGGTCATAAATTTTACATTGACGCCGTGAAGAAGAAGAAAGTCTACGAATTGGGTCCGAAGTGTGAACCATGGTCGAAAATGAACATCAAAGCCATGGAATACGTGAAGGTTGTTGGTATTAAATACGAAATACGTCCACCTAGACTCTGTTGTCTAAAACTCGCGATAATGAACGAGGACGGTCGATTAACGGGAGAGAATTTCACCATCAAATACCACGATATGGCGGATGTTCTCGATTTTTTGGTACTTAGACAGACTTTTGAAACAGCATTGGCTCGCTCATGGTCATTGGGTGACAGATTTCGGTGTATGATTGACGATGGCTGGTGGATGGGACAAATACAGTCGATGGAGCCGCTCGATGAGAATTTTACCGATTCTTACTTTATGTGCTTCCATGTGCGATGGGATAATGGGGAAATTGAAAAAATGAGTCCCTGGGATCTTGAGCCAATTGACGAATGTAGACTTCCCGATGTTATTGGCGGTGCTGTTCCCGTTCTTCCAGAAGAAATTCAAGCAATTTTATATCAACCGCAGGCCGAGGAATGGCCAATGGGCGATAGAGAAGCGACATGTCGACGAATTATTCGTGGACTCGATCAAGTTATGAGTTTGGCAATTGCCGAACCATTTGTTGTTCCCGTTGATCTCAATATTTATCCGTCGTACGCTTTTGTCGTTGAATATCCTATTGATTTGTCAACAATTAAAGCACGTTTTGAAAATCATTTTTATCGAAGAATCACGTCTGCACAATTTGATGTTAGATATTTGGCAACGAATGCTGAAGAATTCAATGAGCCGCACAGTCATATTGTTAAACAGGCCAGGATTGTTACTGATCTCTGCTTGAAAATTATAAAGTAAGTACAAAAAAAATTATACCTTAAGTTTATAAATTAAGAAAATTTATTCTAATTTCCCTTCTTTTTGGGGATTTTTTTTTGCAGAGACACGACAGAATTGGATGTGGCGGCAGTTTATCATCAATTAGTTGACACCTATCATTCGTCAGAGTCTGATATCGATGTAGAAGAAAATAGTGAAAAACCCTCAACAAGTAGATTAAGATCGTCTTCGAGTAAACGACTGAGATCACAAACATTTGCTCAAGATTGGAAAACTGCCTGTCGACAATTATTAGAAACACTTTGGCAGTGTGAAGATTCAGTTCCGTTTAGGTATATATTTATTTTTAATTCTATTCTTGAATCAGAAATTAAGAACTTAGTTTTTCATTGTAAAAAAAATTGTTGAGTTGACAAATTACAATAATTATGTTTTTTTTTCAATGATTATAGGGAACCTGTGGATAGGCTGGAGCACGCAGATTATTATCAGATTATAGACACACCTATGGATCTAAGAACAGTGAAGGAGGATTTATCAGGTGGAAATTACGAGACACCCGCGGAATTTGCCAAAGATGTGAAATTAATTTTTACAAATAGCAGAACATATAATACGAATAAACGTTCAAAGGTGAGAGAAATGAAAAGCAAGTTAAATGTTTTATTCAGAAAAAAAATTGTATTTTATAATATTAATTTATAAATTCTTCTGTCAAATTCTAATTAAATCTTTGAAATTGCTTTTAGATTTACACGATGACAATAAGGTTATCATTAATGTTTGAAGAATTGATGTGTAAAGTTTTGTCCAGCTGGAATTCGGAAAAGAGACGAATATTGAAAGATAAACGAAAACCGAAAGGAAAATCGAAAGCGAAAGGTAAAGGTAAAGCAATAGCAAAAGCAAAAGGAAGCAAACGATTGACAAATGGAGCCGGTGAGTAAAGATGAGAGAAATATGAATCAAATTAATCGTTTTTGTTTTAATTTTTCTAATATCTTTGATTTATCATTGTTTTCAGGACCGTCGAGAGAGTCTGATAGTAGTGACGAAAATGATGCAAATGTTGCAAATTATGCCTATGACGATGACGATGACGATGATGACGATTCTACTCGAGTCGATGGTCCAGGTAAGAGCTTTGAAATAATGTTAATAAAAAAGTCATTTTAAAACTTTAAAGACAAATTTTCGAGATACGTAAACGTATCTCATAGGAATTGAAAATATAAATATTAAGTGACGAATAATTTTTGCAGGTCCATCAAGATTAGCGAATGGACACGCGAAACGCGCTGGCACTTCTTCACGATCGAATATCAAACTCAGATCGCCAAGGAAGACATCACCAAAGAAGAATAAAATGAATTATGGTGAAATGAGTGATTCTGAAATATCGGAAAGCGAAAGCAGTAATAGTGAACCGGTTCGAAGAACAAGATCAATGAAGGCAATGGCCAGCGATGCGAATGACAGTGATTCTGAGGAGAGTTATAAGCCAGGAGGTCGTGGTAAACAAACGAAGAAGAATCGGGCAAAGAATAATAGAATAAAAGTAATAAAACCAAAACAAAAGCAACCGATTGTCGAGGATGATGACGAGGACGATCACGAGGGTGATGACGACGATGAAGAAGAAGAAGAAGAAGAGGAGCAGGAGATGGCAGAAGAAGAGGAAGAAAACAATGAAGAGGAAACTGCAACATTTTCCCTAAATCAACGAATTTTCGTCTCACAATCGTCCGAAGAAAGTGAAAACGAAGAAGTTATTCGTCGAACAAGTTCGAGGGCTTGTAAGGTTGTGAATAAAATTGTCAATCAAAGTACATCGAATGATAATAGTATCAGTGAGAGTGCCGAGGAAGAAGAAGAAGAGGAAGAAGAGCAAAATAATGCCTCGAACGATCCTCAAGATTCCGATAGTCAAGATATTGGTTCACCTGTTAAATCGACTCGATCTCAAACAAGATCTCAAATGTCTCAGGATTCCGATAGCCAGGACGGGACACAATCGTCGCGAAGACGTGGTAAACGTCCTCATTATAATGAGGACAGTGAGGACAGCAATGGCGATCCAGTGAGAAATCGTCGTAGTGTTAAACGAAGATATTACGCGGAGGAAAGTGACGAAAGTGTGCCAGAAAATAGAAATGGTATCACAATCAGTAGCAGAGGGCGGGTACGTAAAATGACTGCTCGTGCTAGAGCCTATCTTCTAGAACCACCTTAACGGCCTTTTTTTCATTTAGTGATATTTCTCTATTAAAAAAAAAAGAAAAAACAGAAAAAAAATAGTCGACAAATTTAAATAATCGACAAACTAACGAATTATTAGACGAGTTAATTATTATTACTCGCATTCTTTGTGATCAAGATTAGATCCAGATTTTACAATTTAATTATTCTGTAAATAGTGAATTGATTACTGATTAAGTGGATTTAGAATAATGTGCACAATGACATTGATCAATTTTCAACAATGGGTAATGGGAGGGAAAATTGTAAACGAAAAACTGCGTTTTCTTTTCGAGAAAGTCATTAATTAAGAAAAATTGCATGATTTTTGAAAATTTTTCAAGGAATCATCGCTTAATGATTGATGGGAAAAATTTTTTTCCCCGTGTCCTTATTAAAATTTCCGAGAAAAATCATTTCATGCACACTGTCCAAAATGTTAGACGTAAAATTTTTTTTTCCTAAACATAAGAGTTAACGTTAGTTCACTTAAATATTGAAAGTTTTTATGTTTTGTAAAATGTTAATTTCAGTTTTTAATTGAAAAAAAGTTCCTTTTTTAAGAAAAAAAAATTTTTTTTGTACATTTAAATTCTCACTTTGTATTTGTATACAATTTATTCTGTAAAAACGTACAAAATAAAAAGAGTTCAGTTGTTTTTTTATAAAGAGGATCAAGTTTTTTTGGTGGAAAATAATTTTTTTTTCAAATTAAAATTGTTGATCCTCTTTATCAATTTTTCAATTCAAGGGTTTATATTTAAAGAATAATTTAATTATGTATGTAAATAACTATTATTATTATTATTATTCGTTACCAATTATTGAAAAAGTTATCACAATTTTTAATTTACGTAAAAAATTGGCAGAACAAGAAAAAAAAGCAGGCATTAATTTGACAAAGAAATATTCAAATTTCCAATTGAATTGAAACTTACAACATATCTCAGTAAAGAAAAATTGAATGTTTGTATCTCGAGAATGTGTTTTGTTGAGAAAACAAAAAAATTCAAAACAAAAATAATTTCAAAAGAAATTGAACGAAATTGGTTTAATCCAAAAATAGATAATTGTGTTTCCAAAGTAGTTTTACAGAGAAATAATGTTAGTATCATTTATTGGACGTCTCGACTGTCTGAAGTCATTGTGATATTAGATTAAGATTATTATTAAAATAATTAATGTAACAAAAAAAACAAATGGCTTAGCAATGATTATTTTTTTAAAAAAAAGAAAAGCTAAGAGTAAAATACACCGTTTAAAGCGGATATTCTTATTTAACTGCGAGATATAAAAAAAATAGAGTTTAACTTGAGTTTCAGTCCCATTTTCCATCTACCTGAATTTTATACAGAATAGTTAGCCTATTTTCAAATCCCTTAAATGAATTAATATAATTTTTCTTTGTAATGTTCATTAGGTTTTTAGATTATTTATCAATGGAGAGCTATTAATAATAAAAAAAATAATGGTTCTCTGTAAAGTAGATTTTATTACGTGTATACTTAAAAGAAATGCACTTCTTCATTTAAGTGCTAAATTATGTACAGTGCAGTTTTCATTACGAATACTAATAAATTCTTATGAAATTGTTTGCTAATTGACAATTGTCTTTGTCTTCATTTATTTTGTAATTACCAATGTGTTTATTTTTTAAAATACATGTTATGTTGTAATTTTAAAAAGTATTTTTGATTAGATGAGTATTTTTAAAAACTATTTTGTCAATATTTTTTTAAATAGTGTCAGAATTTTTATTTTTAACTATTCTTTAATTTAAGAATTGTTTTTCATTTAATTGTTTTCAATTCAATATTAATTAAAGTCCTAGAAACTGAATTCAATTACTTCAAAGATTTTCTAACTATTCAAATTTTTTTTTATAAATAAGAAATTTTTGAATGGGATTCAATTAATTATTTTGAATGAAAATATTTTAATAAAATATTTATCTAAAATTTTCAATTATTTTTAAGAATTTTAATAAAATTATAAAAAGAATTCAAATATTTTTAAAAATCTTGATAAAATTCTTTACAAGAATTAAATTATTTTCATAAAATATAATAAAATTTTTCGCAGTAATTCTACAATTTTCAAAACTATTTAAATTTAATTTCTTGAAAGAATTCAATTATTTTGAGAACAAATTTAACAAAACACTTGACATAAATTCAATGACTTTCATAACTAATAAACTTTTTCAGAGAAATTGAATTAATTAAAAAAATTTGCAGAAATTGGACTATTTTCCAATCCAATTTCAGTAAAATTCTTCGCAGAAATTCAATTATTTTCCAAAACTTTGTTAAATTTCTACGTAAACATTTAATTCTTTCCATAAATTTAAAAATTATTTGCGGGAATTTAATTTTCGATTTTTATTTATTATTTTTATAATTATTATTATAGTACAATTTTAATCAAATTAATTCAAAGAATTTAATTATTTTCACTAAAATTGTGATTTCGGATTAAATTTTTCAAATGAATTTATTTTCTAAAATTTTAATTAACTTCCTCGAACCGAATTCAATTATATGTAAACATTTTAATAAAATTCTTCAAATAATTCAATTTTTAAAAAGAATTTAGTCAAAATTCTTCATAAGAGTTCAATTATTTTCAATATAATTTCAATTAAATTTCTCCAAACTGAATTCAATTATTTTTTAAATGTTTAATAAAATTCTTGGTAACAATTCAATTATTTGAATTGATAATAAAATTTTCCACTGGAAAGCAAATAATTATTTTTAAACATTTTATTCAAAATGTGCGTAAGAATTAATAAAATTTCTCAAAAGAATCCAATTCGCAAAAAAAATTGGTTTATTAATTAATTTTAATACAATTCGAATAAAATTTTTCAAATGAATTAGTTCTTATTTTAATACGATTTTAATGAAAATTCTAGAAAGAAATTAGAATGTTTTAAAAAATTTTAATGAAATTCTATTGAACAATTCATCTATTTTGAATAAAAATTCTATTTATAATTTTAATTATGCCAATTTAAAAATTATATAAGTTTATTATAAAATTCTATTAACAATAAATCTTATCTTTAAAAATTAAAAAAAAATTCACTCATTATCCGAAAATTATGAAAAATAGAATAATTTCTAAATTTCCTTGCAAAAATAATATCACAAATCTTATTATCTAATTCTGTGTTTGTCAAAATTTGAACTAATTAGAAACAAAGTGATATGAAGTTTATAAAAAATTAAATTTAATTCCATATAGAACAAGAAAATAATAATTATTATAATTAAGTAAAAGTAAAAGTTTCAATATAATTTATAAGTAAATATTTTTTTTGCTTTAGAATTACTTAAAAAATTTTCGAAACATTAAATTAGCATTTAGCATTAATGCTAAAATTAAAAAAATTGAAAAAGAAAAATTATCCAAAAATTAGGAAAGAAACAAGTAAAAAAAGAAATTTTCAATTATGAATCTAAGATTACGAATATAACGAACGCAGTAAAAATAAAAAGAATAATCAATGAAAGTTTGTTTTTGTAAAATGGAATTTGAATTGTAAAAAAAAACTCAGAGACAATGAGTATGGTAACGCAGTAGAAGGGAGATGTATTTATTTTCTAGACAACTTTATTACAGGATATCAGAATACAGTCTACAGTTGGTAATTTTTTTTTAAGTAATAATTATCAATATATCTTTAAATATAAGTAACGTTTGGGAGATTGAAAATAAAAAAGTAATCGCCTCACACGTCTCCATACAAAATGTATAAAAAGTATCTGGTCATTGGATAAAAAATAATCTTGGATCTCGTAACAATCATTTGTTGTTTCGATTTTTTCAACTATAGTTTCGAATAAAAAAAGTGTTTTGCCTCTCAATTGATGACAACGTAGACTCAAAGTGATTGCCCAATAAAGTTTTTTTTGAAAAATTTTCAATGATATATTATTAAAACCACATTATTTTTTCCATTTGCATTCCTTGTTTTGGGAAGAATTATTGATATGGATAACAAGATGTTGCAACTGAGAAAAAATTGGTGGCAGTGTAAACATAACGGGCATATTGTTTTTTTTTTTTGTTTTAAATACAAGTCTACGATCTATAGAGTATGCGATTCGACACATTTGCTTTGCATGCAATTTTTTTTTTTGTAATATTGTTTTAAATATATATTTATAACCAATTTTTTTTGGTTTTTAATCTTTTTTTTAAATGTAATTTAGCTAGCAAGCATAACAATTGATTCTTTTGTAAGAATTTAAGAATCATGATATGGTAAGTCAAATGTTTATAGTTCCTTTCAAGGGACTGCCAAAAGCCAAGAATTGTAACTGTCACTATATAATTTTTTTTTAAATGTAATTCAGCTATACAGTGGCGTATATCAAAAAACTTATAAAATACCCAAAACCCCGATGGTTAAGTCCCCTGAACAAATTTGCGTTTTTTTTTCTATCCCATTACGCAATATTCATTTTTTTTTGTTACAGCCATGAAAAACTTTTTTTTTGTTCTTTGATATGCGTTAGAGCCAGACTTTTTCTTGGTCATCGGAAACGATTACAAAACGATATACTTGTTTACTAAGTGTAAGACAATATAGTTTTTTTTTCTTGTTATCATCGAAGCATTTATTAAAAGAGGCCTTTCTCGCATTTTACGGAATTATTTAAAAGCCGGAGGAGGTGCTCTCTGTCCATTTGTCTTCGTTGAATCCTCAGTCATTACAGTTACCAATTCACCGACTGCTTTACCCAAGTCTCCTGAAATAGAAAAAGAGGAATATTTAGAAAAATTTTAAATGTAATTTGAATTTGTCTGATTTTTTGAATTCAATTCTCTTTTTTCAAAAGTTTGTATTTTTTATACTTTTGATTTTAGAAAATTTTTTATAGACAAGCTTCGCACTATTTTTCGTTAAAAATATTTTTTTTTCGATTTTTTCTAAATAATTCAGTCTTAAAGATATTTTTTTAAAATTAATTAACAAGTGTACAGAACAGACTTTTTCTTTCTTTTATACTTTTGCTTTAATTTCGTTTTGCTTTTTTCATAGACTTTCATTTCATTTATTAGAGTAAATTTTATAACAAAAATTTTCTAAGCGTTTAGTTGTATTTTTTAATTACAGCTAAAATGATGAATGTTTATTTATTCATTAGTAAGTAAAAAAGAAGATTGATAAATGAAGAATGGCGGCTTTAAAATTACCTCTCACATCCATGCTGTTGGTAGGCATTAAAAGGGAAGCGGAACAAAAAGTATTAGTAAATGGGTTAAAAAAGGCTTTTAGTTTGCTAGTAATAAACGAGAAACATGAATTATAAAAAACGAACCTGCCATATGCAAGAGATTACCCACATTATGGGAAACACTGTGAGAATGTGGTGGCGGTGGCGGCCTTTCTAAGCTGCTTATTCTGCCTTCGCCTGAACCTCCACCTCCTAAGCCCACATATACGCAAATAGCGTTTATATTACAAGCTCAAGCCATTCTCGTCAAAATTTTAAACCACCGATATACAATTATTGTTATGTTTATAAAGAAAATAATAAATATCAAAATCCCCGATCCCGTCGATTCGGAATTTTTAAAATCAGAAATTGGAAATAAAAGATATTCATAAATATTGAGACTATTTTTAAATAAAACAAAAGAAAAAAAAGTAAATAACTAAATTATTAAATAATTAAATAACTAAATAATAATAAAGAATCAATAAGAATTTTCGAAAATAAAGTAAATAAAAGAAAATATTGTCAACTTTTCGTAAGATTAAAAATGGAAAAAAGAACGAAAAGCAAAATACAAAATTTAGTTACAAAAAAATATCCTTGGAATAACACTACAATATTGTTAATTTGGACTTCCACATGTATGTTAAATTCATTAATTGTAATAATATTTATTACCTGGCGAATCGTGGTAATGACCATTTATTTTAGCTGGAGAGTCAGTGGCTAATTGCGAAGCAGTTACACTCCGAGTTTGCAGTGTGCCGGTCTTTGATGGTGACGAGGCATTCGGCTAAATAAACAAAAATCTTAATTAATTTACATGAAATTTACATACACTTTCATTAAAGGTATAATAATTCATTTAAATAAATTACTTTTAATGATTTTCTAAATTAATACACATTTTTTCAATATATACATTTTTAAGTTTGATATATTTTTTTTGTAATATGCTACGAAGAATGGGTCTTAAAGAAACACAAAAAATTACAGAACTTTTCGCAGTAATTCAATTATTTTCAAAAAATAAAAAAATCCTTTTTCTCGAAAGAATTCAATTGAGTTTACAAAATTAATAAATAAATAAAAAAAATAAAAAAATTCTTCAAAAGAATTCAATTTTTATAAAATTTGTTTTAAATTCCTTACAAGGATTCAATTTAAAAAAATTTTTTTAAATTCTTTACAATGATTCAATTATTTTCAATATAATTTCAATTAAGTTCCTACAAAAACGAATTTAATCATTTTCGAAAATTTCAATTAAATTCCTAAAAAATGAATTCAATTATTTTCGAAAATTTTAAATTAATTCTTCGTAAAAAATCAATTAATTTCATTTAAATAAAAAAATTGTTCATAAGAATACAATTAATTATTTTTTTATGCAATTTTAATAAAACAGAAGTTTTACTAAATAAAACAATAAAATAATACAATTTCTCGAAGGGAAATTTAATGACTTTAAAAAATGTTAATAAAATTTTTTTCGCAAAAAGTCAATTATTTCCGTAAATAATAAAATTCTTCGCAGGAATTCAATTATTTTCAGAAATAATAAATTTTTTCGTAGAAATTCAATTATTTTAAGAAAATTTAATAAAATATTTCGCTAAAATTCAATTTTCATAAATAATAAAATCCTTTGCACGAATTCAATTATTTCCAGAAATAATAAAATTTTACGGAGAAATTCAATTATTTAAAAAAAATGTAAAGAATTAAAATATTTTATAATAATAATAATAATAATAAAATTCTACTTTAATGTTTAAACAAATAATATCAAAAATTAATTAAACAAATTTGTTCTAAATTAATAATATTGTGTACCAGTTTTTTTTCTATGTGTAATTTTAATTTTATAAATTCTAAGTTTTAAAACTTACAATACTTGTTATTTTGAAAAGAAATATTGAAAATATTTTATAATTAAAGTCTTTGAAAATTTTAATTGTTTTAAAAGTGTTGTAAAATTTAAATATTTTTTTTTAAACTATTTATTTATTATTTTTCTTAAAAATTCAAAGTTTTGAATCATTTTATTTAGAAATTGCTAGGAAAAGTTATTTTAATTTGGAAGAGTTGCAGTTTTTTTTAGAAATATTTAAATTTCTAAATTTTTATTATATTGAAATTTTTTTAAAAATTTTAATTTCTGGCGGAAAAAATAAAAATAAGTATTTCTTTTTTTATTTTTCAAAAAATTGAAATATTTGCAAATCTTGTCCATTTTTATCTAAATTCTACTTGAAAATTTGGAAAATAATCGAATTTGAAAAAAATTTAGAATTTAACTTATTTTATTCAAAAGAATAAAATAATTTATTTAGATAAAAATGGACAACTTTGCAAATATTTCAATTTTCTGAAAAGTAAATACTTATTTTTATTTATTTTCTGACAGAGAAATAAAATTTTTTAAAATAATTTCAATATAATACAAATTTTGAAATTTAATTATTTCTAAAAAAAATACATCTGAATTCTTATTAATAATATTAATTATTATTTCTGAAAATCAGGAAATATGTAATAAAACTTTTTTGATGAGCCTAAAAAAGAAGTTACTTTTTTGTGACTTAAACGAGTTTTTTTACTGGTCAAATTTAATTTTTCGATAGTTACTTTTTTGTAAATTTTTTTTTAGATTTAAAGCTACTTTTTGCTATTGTCTTTAAATTAATTAATTTTTGATATGATATTAGTGAAATTAAATTAATAATTAATATTTAAATATAATTTTCCTTGAATACAGGACTTTTTTGAAATTTTTCGAAAATAAAATTGATAAAATTAATAAAGGTCTTTTTATTTTGTAAAACGGTGAGAAATTTTTATTCGACATTGTAATGTAGTGAAGACTCGTTAGTTTGCATTGAGAGTTAATTCTCTTTATGCATTTTCGCCTTAAAGGTATAACAAGTATTAACTACAATTTTTTTTCTTTGTGTTTTTTCTTTTTCTCTGCGTAACGGATCGCATTTTAAAATACAAAAAAGAAAAAAAATCATTGTGTCTGTTAAATACCTCATCCAATAGCTGTCTCAGTCTCTGTAGCTGTGCCTCCAATTGTCGATTGTGATCCTCAAGAATTTGCATTCGCGCCTCTAAACGACCCTTATGTTGTCGCAATAATTTCGCCTCGGCAATCATATCACAGTCGGGTTGTCTTCCGTGTCCGTCCTCAGGTGTTGAGCCTGGCGTTTGCTTTGAGCGCAATCTCTCATATTCCGCTTGTAATGTTGCATTCTCCTCTTCCAATTCGCGTATCATTGCCTCGAGTTCCTCACGTTGCTCGGCGTCAATTGCCGCCATCACCTGTACGGGACTTCGCGGTACATTGACATTATCGCCACCATTAAGACTGTGACAATAATGGGCAATCAATTGATGCTCGTCATCACTGTCGGGCGTTGAATTGCTTCGCGTTCGCGATAATTCAACTTCAGCCAAACGCGATGCATACATTTCCAATCGTGAATGCATATCCTGACTCAATGAACTGTGCTGTGGCGATGGCGCTGGACTCTCCAATGCATCGCCCTCCAATACAGTTTGAACTGGCAAATAACCAACTCTCGGATGTTTCTTGAAGTATCGTTTCGATTTGAACTTGTTGCGCAATGCTCTTGTAAAATCTCTCACGTCCTCGCCAGACGTTGTCTGAAAATACAAATCACATTTTTTCTGAGATTGTCCTTGTTTTTTTTTATTAATTCGATTCAGTAACGAATCGATGGAATGAAAAATGTATAAATATTTATTTCATGTGTAATAAGAATTAAAATAGAAATTCATTCCAAAAAATAAAAACTAGATTTTAATCTCACCGCTGTACAGTATTCTTGCATGGGATGTGTTAGTTTGTGATTTTTCGCCTTTCGTCCAGAGAAGAAACACGTTTGACACATGTCGAAATTGAAACACTTCAAGCATCGATATCTGAAAAAGTTATCCATGAATTAGAAAAATAGAACTTTTTAACTTATATTTCAATAATTTTTTTCATAAAAAATATTAAAAATTTCTTTAGAAGAATTCAATTTGGAATAAAATTTCTCAAAGTAATGTAAATTTAATGTAGTGAAGACTCGTTAGTTTGCATTGAGAGTTAATTCTCTTTATTATTAGATTATTTTTTAAAAATTCATTTTTTGATCGTTCTTGATGATATTTTATATTTTAATGAATAGAATGGATTCGGGTGCTTTACCTGAAACCAATGATGGGATATTCCTTGCAGATGTTGCATTTCGCTTGATGCTTGGCCGTTTCTGCCGCTGACAAGCGATGAAGTACTGGAAGCCAAACCATACTTTGGGGCTCCTGTTGCAGCCAACTTAAAAAGTGCACAGCCTCGATTTCATTTTTATCCTTGCCCGCTTTCTCGAAACAACTGCGAACACTTGGCTCAATGTTGGATCCCCCGAACGCTGCAACTTCGCCCAGTTGCCTTGGCACTTGAATGCAATCATGCAAAAGTAATCCCAATTTTCTTTGATCCACTAGCCTATTTGTGTCCGCAATCAAACGGAATAGATCTGCAACAATTGTTTTTCCAAACATTAAATTAAATAGATAAAATAAAATTTATTTAAATAAAAAAATAAAATTTTAATAAATAAAATTAAATTTATTTAATTACATAAAATTCAAATTCAATTCAAATTCATTAATAAATCGAGTGGATAAAATATACATTTACATTATCGTAATAAATTATTATTAAATCATAATTACAATAATAGTAAAAGATTATTACATGAAATAGTAAAAGTATAATATCAGAAATTGTAATTCGTATTTTAAATACAAAATAATGTAGTTTAGTAAAAAATTAAAATAGCAAACTATTTTCTAATTTTAAAACATGGATTTTTATTTTCTACTCACATCTATATTTCTCTTCTAAATGTCCTTTACACAACAAAACGAGTCCAACTTTGAATGATAAGACACGAATTTGTCCAGTTCGTTGGCTAGAAATTAAAAACAAGTAATTTATAAATTCTGTTAATTTATCATCATAACGAAAAATAAATCTTCAAATTCACGAAAAATATATTCTTATTTTATTTAATTTAATGTTTTGAAGAGAATAAAAAAAAGTTATTTTCTTTACATTTTTCGTGAATTTGAAGATTTATTTCTGATTTTTAGATTTAGTTTAGACAATTAATTCAGTGACTTAAGAAATAAAATCCTATTTACCTGTCGTAAACATTGAGAAGCCAATTGATGGCAAGATCTATACAAAGTGGCACTAAAACTTGCGTGGGATTATCCGCTGCAATTATTTCGTACAAGGAAGTCAAAACAGTAACCATGTCTGGTATATCGATGAGTTTATCGTTCTGGGCTCTCAATCCGTGTGAATCAAATTGCTCAAGTGCATTTGAGAGGCTCAGCATGTCCACTTTAGAAAAAGAAAACAATTTGTGAGTAAAGTCAAATTTTCAAAAACCATTTTTCAAAAAATTCTTTCATGAAAACAAATTTTTTTAAATTTATAATCAATAAATTTTAAACAAAAATGCAATTTAGTAAACTCTTATATAAAAAATAATTGATTCATTACAATTTGTATTTATGTTAATTGTTGAAAATTGAATATCGAAGAATTTAAACAGTGATTTTTTAAAATTTTTATTTAAATTAAAAATTTCAAGTAATGAGTTATCAAAAATTTTATTAAAAAATCTTCAAACGAAAATTTAAATACGAAAATGAAAAATAATAAGCTTCCATGAAAATTATATGAAAATATTCTTTAAAAAAGTATTTTTTCTTAGATTCTTAGTTTTTTCACTAAAAATTCCTTAAGATTTTATTTTCAATATTTTTAATGATCTACAGTTCCGAAAATTCAATTATTTACCAAAAATAATTACAGTAAATTTTTTTTTTTTAATTTAATTTTTTATTATTAATATTTTTGGAGAAACCGATTATTTTCAAAATTTGTAATAATTAAAATCACTACAAGAATTGAATAGTTTTTGAGATTTTTAAAAAAATCTTTAAAAAATGTCAAGAATTTATTTATTAGAATTTCTTTAAAATGAAACTTTTTAATATGTTTGAGTTAAAAATTTGCAATTAACTTTAATACCATTTTTTTAAAGAAATCATGAAGACTCACAATTATTACAAAACAATAAAATAAATTATTTGAAAATATTGAATTTTTGTATTTAAATAATCGAATTTACGGACAACTTTTTGAGAATTGTAAACAAATAATTTATCTAATGAAGAATTGTAGTTAAAAATTGTAGAAAATAATTGAATATTGCAGAAAAATTTTAGAAAAAATTCAACAAATTTTTTTACATCAAATTTAGTTAAATCTTTTAATCTATTTAATTTTTAAATTTGTTATATTTAATTTTTTAATTTTTCAATCTATTTAATTAAAAAAACTTTCAAATACTCAAAAGTTCTTTATATTGAATTAGAAAAGAATTGAATTTTAGGCGAACTTTAAGTTAACTTTTTTTTCTTTTAATTAATTCAATAATTATTTAAAAAGTAAATTCTATTGATCACTTTCTCAAAGAATTATTAAAAATTTATTGATTCAGGAAAGAATTTTAGTTAAAAATTTTAGAAAATAATTGATTTTCGAAAGTTTTTTGCGAAAGATTTATAAAAAAAAATTGATTTAGAGCGGAAGTTCAGTTAAAAATTCTGCGGAAAATAATATAATTTTGAAAAGAATTTAATTTTTAGAAATAATTAAATTTCAGAATGTTTGAAATTGAAATTTTTAGAGTATAAATTCGAGTGGAAAAATAAATAACACTTATTTAAATATTTACACAAAGAAAAATTATTGAAGTTTTGAATAATTGAATTTAGAAAATAGTAAAAGATCAGAAAAATACAAAACGAGAATTTTGTAACAAATATCGCGTTTAAAATAAAAATGAAATAAAACAAACACCGAACAAAATAATAAACTTTTTCGACATTTCTGGTATCTTGAATAAAGAAAGCGATTTTTTCCTCCCCAAATTCGATCCAAGACCTGATATTAGTAGAAAAGAATTTGAGAATAAAAAAATATAATAATAAAAAAATACAATAATAAAAAATAGATAATAATAAAAAATAAAATAATAATTTCAAAAATTAAAAAACTATCTTACAGCATAGTCGTTTTTGCACGGTGCGCAATTTCATTGCAGTTCTATAGGCGGAGAAACGAACTTCATTGAGATCTGAGAGCGAAGTCATCAATTCGATCATTTTCGGATGGTCCCAGTGCGTCGTTTCCAATTGATGGCTGAAAAATAATATTTAATTTAATATACTCGCATATATCTCACAATCGACAAAATTGAAACACAAAATGTGATTAAAATATTGCTATTGAAAATACGGATATTTTGCATATTCATGGCTTTAATCTCCAGTAAATCAATTCTTTCTTTTTTTTTTCTCTCACCAATTCAATTTATCAAATCAATATTCACATTTATTTGGCGAAAAATACAATTTACTTTTTGTAAATATAGACAGCTAAAAATAGATTGTTTGCTAAAAATTAATATATTCTCTATATCGTCCGGCAAATCAATAAAGTATTTTTCAATTGTCAATATCGAAAGGGAAATTTTTCATGAAAAATCAGACTATATTATTTATTTATTTCATTCATGAGATTAAAAAACTAATTTGAAATAATGAAATTAATTCATTATTTTCATGGGATATTTCTAGAGACTCAGAGAAGTTGGAGGGAAAAATAATAATAGTAGTTCAATTTTAATTTTGTTAGAGAGGGAATTTTTTTTTTGCACGTCTTACTTATATTGTAAATTAAATGAAAAAGGGGGATATTTAAAAATTTTCTAAAGGATTTTTCACCTTTTTGTCATTCTATAATGGCATATTACTTGAAACTTAAATTATCGGAGGATTAATGAAATTCTTGTTCCGATAGGTCTTGGGAAATATGAAGAAGTGATTATAAAAATTTAATTACTTGATATAATAAGGCACTTTGGCGGGAGTAAGGGCTCTTTCCCACGGTGGTTCTACGCTACTTGCGAGGAAAGCCTGACTACCCGGAGTGCTGCCATCCTTTCCAAATCCGCTTAACAGTTTATAACGTTCGTCGACTGCAACTTGCAAAACTTTCCATCTAAAAACAAAGCAAAAAAAAAGGGAAAATAGAAAATTGATTAAACATGAAAATATTTATTCACTTTTTTATTCTATTAAATTTTCTTCTATTACTTTATCGATTTACTTGTTTTAATTACTAATTTTCTACTATTTACTATTTTTTTATTTTTATTTCGATTTTTGAATATTTATTTATATTTTACATTTTTCTCTTTCTGATTTTCTAAAATGAAAAATATTCCATTTTCTTAGGAGAAAAAATAATTTTTATCTCGATTATTTTCCCGAGACTTTTTTTTTAATATTATTTATTCGATTTTGATTCGGAAAAAACAAAATTTATTTTGATTAAAAAAATAATAAAATACAAAGTAAAAAGTATTTTGATTGAAAAGAAAATTGTTGACGAAATAAATAATAGAATTTTCTGTTTTTAATATTTTATTTTGTTGAAAAAAATATATTTCTTTAATTTGAATTGAAAATAAAATTATCGATTTTGATTGGGAAAAAACAAAATTTATTTCAATTCAAAACATAAGAAATCCAAAGTCAAAAGTATTTTGATTGAAAAGAAAATTGTTGACGAAATAAATAATAGAATTTTTTGTTTTAGATATTATACTTTTTTGAAAAAAATTATTTTCTACTTTGATTCAGAAATTTTAATTAAAAATAAAAAATATCCATTTTGATTTGGAAAAAACAAAATTTATTTCGATTTAAAAATAGAAAATCCAAAGTAAAAAGTATTTTGATTAAAAAAAAATTGTTCACGAAATAAATAATAGAATTTTTTGTCTTCAATATTTTATTTTGTTGGAAAAAATATATTTCTTTAATTTGATTCAGAAATTTTAATAGAAATTTAAAAAAAACGATTTTGATTCGGAAAAAACTAAATTTATTTCGATTCAAAAAATAATAAAATCCAAAATAAAAAGTATTTTGATTAGAAAAAAATTGTTGACGGAACAAATATAAAATTTTTTGTCTTCAATATTTTATTTTGTTGGAAAACATGTATTTTTTTAAATTTAATTCAGTAATTTTAATAGAAATTTAAAAAAAAACGATTTTGATTCGGAAAAAAGTAAATTTATTTCGATCCAAAAAAAAATCCAAAGTAAAAAGTATTTTGTTTAGAAAAAAATTGTTGACGAAATAAATAATAAAATTTTTGGTTTTCAATATTTTATTTTGTTGAAAACAACATTTTTTAAAATTTGATTCAGAAATTTTAATTGAAAAAATAAAAAATATAACTTTGATTCAACAAAATTGTAAATAAAATAAATGAGAGAAAATATTTTTTAAATTGTTTATTTACTGAATAAATATTTTTTTTATTTTGACTCTAAAAATCAAAATATATTCAGATTCAGAAATATAAAAGTTCATAATCAAACAATTTTCGATTCTAAAGATCCAAATATATTTTAATTCAGAAAATTAAAATTTAATAATGAAAAAAAATTCTGATTCGGAAAAATTGTAATATGTTTCTATTAAAAAAATAAAAATCTAAATATAAATAAGCGAAAATATTTTAGGATTTTTTATTTTCTGCATCGAAATAAACTTTAATTTTCAAGAAACAAAATAATTTTTGACTTTGAATATTTTATTTATCTTCCGAATAAGAAAAAATATATTTCCAAATCCATACTCGTAAAACTCGGAAAAGAAGTTGAGAGAAAGTTTTTTTGCGCTTTAAACCTTGTTGCGACTTGCTTGCAAATTTAACGAAACTCGAAAGTTTTCTCGAAAAGCGAAAAAATTCCCAACTTTCAAATTGGGTCCGTGGGTGTTAAAGCTTTAGTTGAAATTTGATTTCGTAAAAAAGAGAGGGAGTTGTAAAAAAAAGAGACTCTCTTCTTGACTTCTATTTCTATCATTCGTGAGTGGAAAAATTGAAAAAGTCTGCAAAAAAAGAAAATTCAATTTAGTGAAATTGGAATATTTTTCTATTATTATTATTATTCTTTTTTTCATTATTGTTCCTTGAGAGACAAAAGTTTTGATAAGAGAAACGTACCTCGTATTAAGATCTTCAAGTTTCGCTAAGAGAGCGTGTGAGACAATAACGCTGCTTGATGCAAAAAGACTCGCTTGATCGTTGGCGTCTTCAATGTTCCTTTGAATGGGACCTAAGCGTTCTCCAAACTTTTGTAAATTTTCTAACATTTCCGTCGCTTCTGGTGCATCGTTCGGTATTTGCCAGCCGTTTTGAATTGCTTCCGCTCCAGCCATCCGAGACGAAAGATCTTCGAGGCTCTTTTGGAAGACACATAATTTCTGCAACACAAAAAAATTCAATCACACGTTAGTTTATTTTTCAATAATCAATCGAAATTACATTCTATTTATTTACAATATTATTGTATTATTAGAATATTAAAAATAATAATATTATTAATCGATTAATTTATTTTTTTATTTATTTATTTATTACAAGTTGTTTTCGAAAACTTTAATAAAATTCTTCGCACAAAATTTATTTTTTCTAATACAATTTCAAATAAAATTATTAAATAAGTAGAATTACAACTTTCCATAAAAATTCAAAAAAAAATTAAATTCTCGAAAGAATTCATTACTTGTAAAAAAATTTGATAAAATTGTTTGAAAAATTTCAATTAGTCTGAAAATTGTTAATTTATTTGTTTTTGAGAGTTAAAATATTTTTTACAGAATTTTAATTAAAATCCTTGAAATAATTGAATTATTTCCGAAAATTTTAATTAAATTCTACGGAAAAATTCAATTGTTTTTAGACCAAAGTTTTAATAAAATTTCACAAAAAAAATCAATTATTTTTTAAAATTTGCTAAAATTCTTAGTAAAAATTCAATTATTTAAAAAAAATTTCATTAAATCATTTATGAGAATTGAAATATTTTCATGTTAATTAAAACCGTAAGAAAATTAAATTATTTTCGAAAATTTTAATAAAGTTCTTCGAAGAAATTCCGTTATTTCTAAAATTAATCAAATTTTTTATAAAAAAATGTAATTCTTCTCAAAAAATATTATAAAATTCTGAGCCGAAATTTAATTTTTTTTAAATATACAGTTTCAATGAAATTTCACAAAAAAATTAATTTGTTCTTAAATGTTTGCTAAAATTTTTAGCATAAATTCAATTAATTTGAAAATTTTTGTTCAATTCTTCATGTGAATTGAAATATTTTCATTTTAATTAAATTCCTTAAAGAAATTCAATTATTTTCGAAAATTTTAATAATGATCTTTGCAGAGATTTCATTATTTAAATAATTAATCAAATTTTTTATTTAAAAAAATTTAATTCCTTTAAAAAATAATAAAATTCTATGCAGAAATTTAATTACTTTTAATCTACAGTTTCAATAAAATTTCTCCAAAAAAATTCAATTATTTTTAAATGTTTCATAAAATTTTTAGTATAAATTCAATTAATTTGAAAAAATTTTGTTAAATTCTTCATGATAATGGAAATATTTTCATTTTACTTAAATTTTTTAAAGAAATTAGATTATTTTCGAAAATTTTAATAAAGTTTTTTGCAGAAATTCCTTTTTTTCTATATTTAATCAATTTTTTAAATACAAAAAAATTAATTCTTTTTCTACATAATATAAAACTTTTTTGCAAAAAATTAATTATTTTTAAAAATTTTGGTAAAATTCTTCATAAGAATTAACTTTTTTTAAATATAATTTAAACAAAATTCTTTCCAGAATTTCTATTATTTTCATAATTTATAAAATTTCTGGAACGAATTTAATTATTAAAAAAAATGTTAATTGTTATATTTTTCACAGAAATTTAATTACTTATAATAAAATTTGGATGTATTACTAGAAAAGATTTCAATTATTTCAGATTCAAAATTATAAATGAAATATTTTTAATAAAAAACATTTTGGTTTAACAAATTTTTGGTATTTTTTAATCTTCAGAGATCAGAGAATTGAATAAAAATTTCCTTAAATTAAAAAACCCACAAATTTTAAAAGAAAAATCATCAAAAAAATTATAAAACAAAAAGCAAAGGAAAACAACTAATTTGCTACATAAAAATTCAAAAATATACTACAATTAAGTAGTTCTGGAAAATAATTATTGATAATTTACTAAATTAATGTTTAAGCTTAATTAAAATTTATTTCTCTTAAATTAAACTTCTGAATTTTGTTAATTTACGAAATAATTAACAATTAACTAATTAACTAAATAATTAACTAATTAACATTTATTTTTCGTTAATTTCCAACGATAATTCTAAAAGAAAGAATATTTTGACACATTTTTCAATTCATGATCTTTCTATTTTTTCAGAAGAACAAAAAAAATGTATTTACAAAATTAACGGGAAAAAAAAATTATTTGCGAAGTCAATGGGGAAAAAATTATTTGCAAAATTAAGGGAAAAAAATATAATTTGCAAAATCAATGTAAAAAAAAATTATTTGTAAAATCAATGAAAAAATAAATATTTGAAAAATCCATAGGAAGAAAATCATTTGCTAAATTCATGAGAAAAAAATTATTTGCAAAATCCATAAGATAAAAATGATTTGCCAAATCAATAGGAAAAAAAAATTCAGAACAAAATGATTTAGAAAAAAAAATTGTTTGAAAAATTATTGAAGAAGAAAGATTACAATGATTTGTAAAAATTGAAAGAAAAAACCAATTAGAATGGTTTGTAAAATAGCAAAAAAAAACAATTAATCGTGTGTGTTGTAAAAAACAAATTGAAAGAATCGTTCCACTTTAATCTGTACAATAAATGTTTGTATGGCGTATCCTCTTTTATTCTATTTTCCAAACAAGAGTTCGACCAACGTGAGGACAAACGATGCCCGAAAGTAATAGTGTGCCGCACGCGACTAATTAGAACGAATTGACTACAACGTTCGAATTATTTTCAAAGGCAAATTCAAATCTCTTGTTTTCCGAAAATTCGACAAATTACCGGTTTTATTTCATCGCAAATAATTCCCTATCATTTTTATTTGCACTTGCAAAAAAAAAATCCTCTTTCTAAAATTAAATTTCAAAAAAGATATTTTATACAAAAAAAAGAAAGTTTTCCCAAAAAAATATTTCCTTATTTCTCTCACGATTTTTCATTCTTTTATATGATTTCCTCTTTTGTAAGCAAAGGATTTTATAAAAAAAAAAAATTTTTTTTTGTTCAAGTGTATATATTTTCTTTCATTCATATTCAAATGATTTCAGATTAATAACAAAAACAAAAATGAGAATTGGAAAGAAAAAACAACAAATTAAAACTTTTCTGCGATAAATCCGATTTTTATTTTCAGAATCTCGTCTAGTTTTCAAGCCGAAAACTTTGTTTTTATATTGGATTAAAATCTGCATCGAGAGATATGCCACGAGAATGGAACTGTTGGGGAATTTTTTCACTTTGGTCTTTGGCCATTGAATCGTGGCAGGAAACTTTTTTCCCTCTATTGTTATTAAATATTACAAGTTTTGAGAAACTTGTCGAGAATTATTTTACATAATAATATCAAATATTCAAATTTATTCTAATTAATTTCGTATTGTTTGCTATTCCAATGGGTTTTATAATATTAACTGTTTTTGATTAATTTTAATACCTGTGCTTAATTAATTTTATTTAAATTTATACTGCAACTGAATTTAAGTTAATATGTTAGCAAGTAAATAATAAAAATAAAGTCAAAAATGAAAACAAAAACAAAAGTAAAAATAAAAATAAAAATAGTAATAACAATAAAAATAGTAATAACAATAAAAATATTAATAACAATACAAATAATAATAACAATAAAAATAATAATAACAATATCAATAATAAAAATAATAATAATAGTAATAATAATAATATATAAAAGAATTAAAAAATCAAATAAGTAAATAAAAAGAATTCGTAATTTATCCAATCGAATAATTTTGACAAAAATATCCAAATATTATTTTTGTTTTCCAGTAATAATTTTTTTTTTTTGCAATTTCCCCTCCCCTTAAATAAAACGTGTTGAATTTATGAAACGGCTTATATGAGACAGTTTTCACTATATTGTGAATATAAATACCGAAAGAAAGAGTTTGAAATTTAAATCTAGAAAAGTATGAATTTATAATGAAGAAGAAAAAAAAATTGTTGAGGTTTGGTGAACGTGGATCATCCGCACGCCAGCGAGCATTGCGGTCGCGGATATACGCTATTCTTTGTCCTCAAATAAAAGCAAGGCTTTCTTTTTTTTTTCTTCTTTTTTTTCTTTTTTTGCATTAAAACCAGCAAACGCAGGCATCTTTGAAGAAAAGTAGTCGATTAAAATTCAACTAGACTATCTCGTTGTCTTTGAAAACGAAAAAAAGAAAAAAAATTATCATAGACTATTTACTTGAAGAATACGAAATTCCCATTTCAAAAAAAAACCATTTAAGTATACAAACTTTTACAATTATTTCGAATTCAAATATGTTTTATAAATTGAAGAAAAATAATTTTTCGTATAAATTTCGCAAATTTGTGAATAACTGTTCACGAAAAAATACAAAAAGAAATTATAAAAAAATTAAAAACAAACTGTAAAAGAAATAAATAAAAACTACACCTACATAAAATAAAAAATACTATAAAAAACTATAAATTGTTCATGAGGATTGAAATATTTTTAAAACAATTTTAATTAAAATCTTAGAAATAATTTTATTATTTACTAAAATTTTTATTAAACTATTTTTAAGAAATTGCTAAAACTCTTAGTAAAAATTTAATTATTTTGAAAAATTTTTATTAAATTCTTTATGAGAATTGAAAATTTTTGATTTAAATTAAATTTCAATTAAAAAATTTAATTATTTTCGAAAACATTCATTAAATTCTTAGGAGAAATTCAATTATTTTCTATTTACAGTTTCAATAAAATTTCTTTAAAAAATTAAATTATTTTTGAAAAATTTTGATTAAATTCTTTAGAAGACATGAAATATTTTCATTTTAGTTAAATTCTTTTAAAAAATACAATTAATTTATAAAATTTTAATTAAATTCCAAGGAGAAACTTAATTATTTTGAAAAATTTGCTCGAATTCTTAGTAAAAATACAATTATTTAAAAAAATTTTGATTGAATTCTTTATGAGAATTAAAATATTTTCATTTTCATTAAAATCCTAAAAAAATTCAATTACTTTCGAAAATTTTAATAAAATTTTGCGGAGAAATTAAATTATTTTCGATAAAATTTTTCAACAAAATTTAATTATTTTGAAAAATTTGCTAAAATTCTTAGTAAAAATTCCATTATTTTGAAAAATGTTGATTGAATTCTTTATGAAAATTAAAATATTTTCATTTTCTTTAAATTCCTTAAAAAATCGATTATTTTGAAAAATTTTGATTAAATTCTTTAGGAGAATTGAAATATATTCATTTTAATTAAATTTCTTTAAAACAAACAATTGCTTTCAACAATTTTCATAATACTCTACGCAGACATTTTCCATTATTTTTATAATTAATCAAATTAATCAAATTTTTTATTAAAAGAAATAAATTCTTTTCTTAAATAATAAAATTCTTTGCAAAATTTCAATTTTTTTTATAAATTATTATTTAATGTTTATTTTTTATATAGTAATATAATTTAAATAAAATTTTCTAAAGATTTTCAATTAAACTTTATTTAAAATAAGAGAATTCTTATGTAGAATTTTTTCCAAATTTTTCAAATGAATTAAATGTTTGTCAAGAATTATATTATATTTAGGAAAACAATTTTTTTTTGTACTAAAAAATTTAATTAATTTTAAAAATAATGGAATTTCTACGCAAATTTTTATTAAAATTTTTGAAAATATTTGTTTTTTTAAAGTAATTCAATTAAAATGAAAATATTTCAATTCTGGAATGAATTTAATTATTAAAAAAAATTATATTAGAATTAAATTATTTCAGATTAAAAATTGAAAAAAGAAATATTTCCAATTCAAAACAATTTGGTTTAATAATTTTTTGCCATTTTTTAATCTTCAAAGAATTTAACGAAAATTTCCTAAAATTGAAAACAAGATATTAAAAAGAAAAATTATTAAAAAAACTATAAAACAAAAAACAAACGAAAACAACTAATTTTCAATATAAAAATT
Organism: Leptopilina myrica (nomen nudum); assembly: GCA_032872475.1. NCBI lineage: Eukaryota > Metazoa > Arthropoda > Insecta > Hymenoptera > Figitidae > Leptopilina > Leptopilina myrica (nomen nudum). The sequence goes on from CM065459.1 coordinate 10,469,534, forward strand.
CAAAAAAACACAGTATAATTTATTAAGTGGTTCATAAACTACTTCAATTATTTTGAATTCAATGCTTTATAAATAAGGATGAAAGAAAAATAATTCCTTATACAAATTTCTAAAATTGTAGACAGTAATAAAATTACCTTTCGTGCTTAAAAATTAATTTTTCCTTCACTGTTCTTTTTATTGACAAGGACGTAAAAAAAGGAGAGGAGAAAAAAATGTTGATAGCGGTAAAATAGAAGCTAATAAACTCTCTACTCCTTTTTTCCCAAAAAGGGAAAAATAAATTCATGAGTAATAAAAAATTGTAATTTTTTTTACAATTACTTTTTGAGGGGAGAGAAAATTTTCTGTTCTAGTGCCAGAAAAAAAGGGTGAAAACAAAATGAAAAGGGTGAAGAAAAAAAATTGCATATTAAAATAAAAAAATTTTTATCCCGTAAATTGTTGGTCATTTCGAGTAGAAATGTAAATTTAACGAATTTCCTGCTCATCTAGAGAATAATATAGTAAACTAAGTAAAGTATGAATAACACAATATAAATTATTGTTCTAATGTTTGAAATAGAAAAATTTCTCTTTTTTTTTTTACTTTCATGGACTAATAATGTTTATTACGTGGCCATGCGAGCAATTAAACTTAACTCAACCATTCCCCGATCCCTTTATTTCTCCACAGTATATAACGTCCTCCTGGTTGTCTACTTGTAGAATTTACTAAGTTAATTGTCTGGCGCCGTCCAATATTGTTTCTCGTGCACTATACATGAAGTCCATTCGCCAATTAGCTATTCAGGAGTACACTGACTCGAGTTTCACGGAGAGAGATCCTCAAACTCCTCTGCCAAACTTGGCATCCATCCTTTACCCGCATGAACAAACAAAAGTTCACTCTTATAAAAGCTCCATGAAGCCACAACCATTTCCATTCATTAGGAAATTTTTTTTTCTCTACATTAAAAAAAAAAGAAGAAGCAACGAAAAAAAGGAACCCCCCCTGGAAAAATTAAAGCCTTTGCCAACTTTCATCAACAATTACCATTTTCAATTATTTCGCTGAAAATTAACATATATTTTTTTAATTGTCTCCTCTAAAAGCCTTCTAATTCTGTTGTGATGAAAAATGAAGAAATTTATTTTTTTTTGAAAAAAAAGAAAAGATATAAAAAAAAGAAAAGATACAAAAAAAAGAGAAAAAATACAAACAGAAAGAAAACATCTTTACCCTATTGTAATTATTTATTTATTCATTGAAACATATTTAATTAGTTAAATAAAAAAATATTCCAAACAAAAAAATTCCTTATTTGGAATGGATATCAAATTTTAAAAAAACAGTAGATTTTTTAGACAATTTTAGTGAAACTAAAAAGGATTGCAGACATTCAATTATTTTAAAAAGTATAATACAATTTTTGCGCAAAAATTCAATTATTTACAAAAATTTTATTAAAATTCTTCGCAGAGATTCTATTACATCTAAAATTAATCAAATTTTGTATAAAAAATGTAATTCTTTTTCTAAATAATAAAATTCTGCGTAGAAATTTAATTATTTTCAATCTACAGTTTTAATAAAATGTTTGAAAAAAGAATTCAATTATTTTGCAAAATTTGCTAAAATTCTTAGTAAAAGTTCAATTATATTGAAAAATTTTGATTAAATTCTTCATGAGAATTGAAATATTTGCATTTCAATAAAATTTCGTCAAAAAATTAAATTAATTTTGGAAAATTTTAATTAAATTCTCCGGATAAATTCAGTTATTTTCAATTTACAGTATTAATAAAATTTAAAAAAAAATTCAATCATTTAAAAACATTTGCTAAAATTCTTAGTAAATATTCAATTATTTTGATAAATTTTGATTTAATTCTTTAGGAGAATTGAAATATTTTCATTATTATTAAATTCCTTTAAAAAATCCAATTGTTTTGAAAAATTTTGATTAAATTCTTTAAGAAAATAGAAATTTAGGTATTCATTTTAATTAAAATCCTTTAAAAATTTAATTATTTTCGAAAATTTTAATAAAGATCTTTGAAAAAATTCCGTTATTTCTATAATTAATAAAATTTTTTATAAAAAAAATTAATTCTTTTTCTAAATAATGAAATTATGCGCAGAAATTTAGTTATTTTTAATCTACAAGAAAATGTTTCAAAAAAAATTTAATTATTCTGCAAAATTTGCTAAAATTCTTAGTAAAAATTCAATTATATTGAAAAATTTTGATTAAATTCTTCATGAGAATTGAAATATTTTTATTTCAATAAAATTTCTTCAAAAAATTGAATTAATTCGAAAATTTTTATTAAATTCTACAGAGAAATTGTGTTGTTTTTATAAATAATCAAATTTTGTATACAAATTTTTTTTCCTAAATAATATCAAATTCTTTGCAAAAAATCAATTATTAAAAAAAAATGTTGGTAAAATTGTTTATAAGAAATAACTTTCTTTGAATATAAATTAAACAAAATTCTCTTCAAAATTTCAATTATTTTCATAATTAATGTTAGAATTTCATAATTAATAACATTTTTCAAAAGAATTTAATTATTTTAAAAAATTTTAATTGTTATATTTTTACAGAAATTTAATTATTTTAAATATAATTTGGATGTATTTCTAGATAAGAATTCAAGTATTTGAGATTCAAAATTATAGAAGAAATATTTCTAATTAGAAACAATTTGGTTTAATAAATTTTTGGTATTTTTGAATCTTTAGAGAATTTAACGAAAATTTCTTTAAATTAAGAAAACAAAATATTAGAAAGAAAAATTATCAAAAAAATAACAAATATTAAATAATCGAAGACAACTAATTTGCTATATAAAAATTCAAAAATATACTATAATTAAGTAGTTCAGACAAATAATTATTGATAATTTACTAAATTAATTTTTAAGCTTAACTAAAATTCGTTTGTCCTAAAATACATTTACGAATTTTGTTAATTTAGAAAATTACTTTTTATACTTAATCAACAGTTAATTTTCTTTAGTTTCTAATGACAATTCTTATGAAAGGATATTTGGAAATAGATCAACAAAATTTTAATGTTAAGAATAAATTTTCTTACTTGGAATGGATATCAAATTAAAAATAAAATAGATTTTTTTGACAACTTTAGGGAAATTTATCACAAGAATTCAATTATTTAAAAAAATTTTAATAAAATCATTGTCAAAATTTAAATTATTTGCAAAAATTTTCCAAAAGAATTCAATTGTTTAAACAAAATTTTTTAAGAATTCCACCCAAGTCTTTAACTATTTTCATGAAATAATAAAAATTACTTTTAAAAAAGCAAAGAAACCCCCCCCCCCTTTGGAAAAAATAGAACCTTTGCCAAATTTTATCAACAATTACCATTTTCAATTATCTCGTTGAAAATTAACATATAGTTTTAAATTGTCTCCTCTAAAATTGTGATGAAAAATTTAGAAATTAATTTTTTTTGATAAATAACGAAAAAAGAGTCGAAAGAAAAAAAATACAAAAAAGGTAACTTCTTTACTCTAGTAATTATTTTTTATTTAAAAATTTAAACATATTTAATTAGTGAAATAAATAAATTTTTTTATAACAAAAAATTCCTTACTTGGAATGGATATCAAATTAAAAAAACAATTAACAAGAAAGGGAAAAACAATAAATGTGACAAAAAAGACCAATTAAAAAAAGAAGAGAATAAATAAAGACAGAAATGAAAAAAATAACAAAAGGAACAAAAAAAGAGAAAAAGAAATATAAAACCAATTAAGGACACAAAAAGGAATGAAAATAAATAAAAAGTAAGAAAATACAAAAGGAACAATATAAACGAGACGAAAAGAAAATTACAAAATAATAAAAGAAAAAAGGAAAATCGAGAAGGAAACGAAGTGTAAATGAATAAAATAATAATAAATAATAATAATAATAAAATAATAAATAGAAATAACATTCTATTTCTAAAAGGTGTAACAAGGACCAAATTTGAAATTTTGAATTTCAATTTGAATATCGCCTGTGTCTGTATGACAAAAATGTAGGTACAATTTACATGGCACGAGGAGAGAACATAAGAACAATATCTTTTAGAAAGAAATTTAAATGAAATGCTTGAAACACTCGGTAAAAGAAATATTTCCTATACAAAGATGAAACCACAATTTCAACAAAACGAGGTCTCTCTCCAAGTGAGAAAAGGTTGTAAAGCAGTGACATTGGTGCAAGCCATGTGACGTTGTGCACTGCGAGAACACAATAAGGTTCGCTCTTCCACATGTTAGATGTTACGACACAGGTGCTACAATGAAATTACTTCCTACATTTTCTAGTAAAAAGCGGGGAAAAAATACGGTTGATAAAAGAAAAGTAAATAAAATAAAATAAAAATTGACTTTAGACAAGTATACATGCAAGGATATAACAGGATCTCGGGATCAAATGATTTAATTCATGGTGAAATGACAAACAGAAGGAAAAAATGTAGAACAAAAAGATTGTTAATTTAATTTTTTTGAAAAAATAATTTGAAATTGAGAAAAGAGGAAGAGTTCGTAATTTGTGCGATAGAATTTAGACAAGTTTAGAGAAATTACAAATCATTTGCGGAAATTCAATTATTTTCAAAAGTACGATACAATTATTTGGCAGAATATTCATTATTTACAAAATAATAATTTTATTAAAATTCTTGGTAAAATTTCAATTATTTAAAAAAATTTCCTTCAATTCAGTAATATTGAATATTATTATTAAGATTAAATATTTATTACTATTATAGTAAAATTTAATTAAATAAATCTTTCTCAATTATTTTTTTTCAAATGAATAAAATTGTACGAAAAACATTAATTATTTTCATAAGAAAAAAAATAAAAACTTCACAGAAATTTAATTATTTAGAAATTTTTGTATAAATAGTAATTTATACAAAAATTTTGTAATTGAAATTCTGCAATGGGTTTTATTATTTATAAAGCTAATTTAATTTCTAAAAAGAAATTTTATTATTTCTGCAAATATTTGAATGATTGCGTAAATAATAAAATTTTTTTTATGAATTAAATTATTTTTATAAATAATAAAACTCATTGCAGAATTTCAATTATTTTTAATACAATTTTAATCGCATTCCTCGAAAAATGTATTCATTATTTTAGAAAATTTTATTAAAATTCGTCAAAAGAATTCAATTATTTAAGAATTTGTTGATAAAATTCTTTATGTGAATTCATACTAAAAAAATGTGTAATTATTCTTTAAATTGTTTTTTATGTTCAAATAATTTAATTCTCGTAGAATTTTTAATGTAAATTGATTTAAAAATGAATTTCAGTTAAAATATTAGAATATAATTTAATTTTTCGTAGAAATTGAATTTTATTTATAAATTTTCCTGAATTCAATGGTTTTTAATATTTACCAATTTTTAAAAAGTTTCCAAAAGAATTCAATGGTTTTTAATATTTACTAATTTTCAAAAAAATTTTCCAAAAGAATTCAATTATTTAAACAAAATTTGTAAAAATTCTACGCAAGTCTTTAATTCTTTTCATAAAATAATAAAAATTTCACAGGAATTTTTAGAAGAATTCAATTATTTTCGTAAATAATTAAATTTTTTATTTGGGATTCAATTGTTTTTATAAATAATAAAACTCATTGAAGAACAACAATTTTTTATGAGAATTTAATTTAAAAAAACATGCAATTACTAAAAAAAAATTTTTCTATTTAATAATTGAATTTTTGTTAGAATTTTGTAACAAAAATCTCTTTAAGAATGGATTTTATTAAAAATTTTAGATTATACTTGAATCTTCAGAAATAATTGAATTTTGAAAATGTTTCAAATTTTAATCTTTGAAAATCTAAGTTTTTTTGTATTTTTGACAAACAATTCTGTGAAATTAATTTTTTTGAGAAAGTCTAATTGTCGATATTTAAAAAAAATTATTTTAAGTTATAGATGAATTTTAGTTAAAGAAGTGAAACAATTTAATTGAAATTTTTTATACTATTTTATTTACTTTCTAATATCCTATATTTACTTCAGCCCTGTTGGAATATTATGAGAATATTTTTACAAAAAATATTAAGGAAATGTTCTTTTGAAAATAATTTAAAAATCTTTAGTATTGAATTACTGGTAATATTTCGAATATTTCTGTAAATATTTCAAGAAGTAAAGGAATTAAAAAAATTACATCTTAAAATAGTTTAAGTATATACTGCTAATGTTTCGCATATTTCTCCAAATATTTTCAAAAGAAATATTTCAAAAATATTTCTAGACTATTTCAGAAATTTTCAACAAGGAACAATGGTAAATGTTGTCCATTAAAATAATTTACAAATGTATTCGATTTCATTACTGTGATAATATTTCGAATATTTTCTTTAACACCGATCTCCAAAGAAATATTAATTCGAATGTTTTTTGTATAATATTTTTTTTTATATTTATAATAATTTATAATAATTTATAACATTTATAATATTTATAATATAATTATAATTATTATTCTTTATATAGAAAATTATATTTTTTATTTAAGAAAATTTTAGAATATTTATAAATGAATACTTTTGGGAAAATTTCTTGAATATTTACAAAAATTTCATAAAATATTCCTATGTAATCTTTATACATAACTATTTTTTTAACTCTTAAATTATATTTTTACTCGAATTTCAACTTCTTAATTATATTTTTACTCTATAATTTCAAATTAATCACATAATCATATTTCTTTTCTAATTTCAGTGATCCAAAGTATCTAAAAAAATATATATTTCCGAATGAGTAAAAAAGTAACTAAAATTATTAGAGAAACAAAAAAACTCGATCACTTTTACCTTTGGGAAACAAATAAAAAATTTCAATCAGTTGAATATTACAAAGTGTTATGAAACTTTCCGTAGTAAATATCCCGATATCCTGTTAGAATGACTTTAAAATTGAAAAAAAACGAGTCATACGATTTACTTTGAGCAATAAACTAAAAAGATGCACTTGCGGTCACTTAATGGGTCATTGGCATGTCGTAAAAACACTCTCGTGGTAATCGAAAACGAGGGACTCTTTTCTCTTTTTTTTTATTATATAGCAATCGTTCGTTTATTCGTCTCGTATTATATATAAAAAGGTTAAGGTCTAGGTGGTACTTGCACATTTTCAAGTTGGAACTTATAATAGATATATTATACCTATATATATATAAGCACACACGTGGCATACTGCCAACGGCGAGGCGCCATAATATTGCCGCTTAGTCACCTCTACCAGTTCTCTTTGTCTGGCAAGTCCAGCGACGTAATAAATAAAGAGCCACCGCGGAAATCTGAATATTTATGAGTGAATCGAGCGCCGGTCAGACACGAATTTCTCGTTTCTACGGCACAATCTTTAAATTTCCTTTTTTTATTTTTTATCTTTTGACCAATATATATATATATATAATATAAAATTTATAAAAGCGTCCGACCGGATACATTTTGCCCGAGAGTGGAAGGAAGTTCAACTATTTTTAGAGGATGCTTGGCAAAATTCTTTCCCTGTCTTCGGATCGTGAACTCGAGAATCAAGAACGCAGTCAGAATTTCAAGAAATCAACCCCTTTTAAGATTTAATAAAATAAAAGAGGGAATTACCCGTTTTTTCATCAACATTTTTCGAATAATTCAAATTTCAGGGGAAATTCATTTTGTCGAAATTATATAGAATTAAATTTGATTTTTTTTGTGTATTTACTCCAAGTAGAGGCGGGAGTAATAATATTATGCTGGTATTAGAAAATATAATAAAAATAATATTATTATTTTGTCATAAAAAATTTAAATTATAGTATGAAAATCAATAATAAAAAATTCCTTATTTGGAATGGATATCAAATTAATAAAGTTTTCCTAATATGCTGGGATCGAATTTTCAAAACCATTTGTTTACAATATTCAGTTTTATAAATTTTCCAATTAAATATATTAGTACATAAAAATTGAATATAATAAAATGTATTAAAATAAAATCTTGAATATTGTACAAAAATTCAGTTGAACTTTTTCGAAGATATAACTTTCAGAATTCAATTATTTCTAAAAATTTACGTTATATTGCTTTTAATTATTTAATTATTATCGAAAACTTTTACTTAAATTCGTTTTTATATCAATTTTAATAAGAAAATTCTACTAGAATTCAAGTATTTAAATGATATATAATTTATTGAATAATTGAGCATTTATTAATATTGTATTCTTATAAAGATTTTTATTAACGAAGTTTTTAATAATTGAATTCTTTCGACGAATTAAAAATTTATTCTAATTTTTACATTTTTCGAGGAATATGATTCAAATTTGTTTTGAAATTAGTTGAAATTCAGCAATATTTTATAACTATTCAGAAATTAAATCTTTTTGTGTTTTTTAATTAAAATTCTTCTATAAATGCAGTATTTTTAATAATTTTGGTAAAAGTTTTTTGAGAAATTTTTATTAGAAAATTTTACGAGAATTAAATTATTTAAATATAAAAAACAATTAATAAAATTATTTGCACATTTTTAAGATATAATTTATGTAAGGGTTTTTATCAAGAAATTTCGGAATATTTGTATTCTTTTGAAGAATTATAACAAAATTTTCAAAAATAATTTTGTTTTTTAAGAAATTTTATAACAATTTTTATTAATCGTAGTTGAAATTCTGCAATGAGTTTTAATATTTTTGAAAATAATTAAATTTTTGAAAATTATCGAATTTCTGAAAATGATTGAATGTTCGTAAAACATTCATTATTTATGACAGTAATTGAATTATTTCAAAGAAAATAAAAAGTTTGTAAATAATTGACATTCTGTGAAATTTTGTTTATTTTATGAAAATTATTAAATATTTGTCTAGAAAAAATTGAATTTCAGAGAAGAATTTAATAATTTATAAACATAATTGAAATTTTGATGACAATTTAAAAAAAAATTTGAAATAGGTATAATTGAATTTCTACAAAGATTACTTTTGAAAAAGTTGAATTAAATTACATTTAATAATACATTGAATTAGATATATATCTACCAAATCGTTAAAATAACAAACAATTTTTTTTAATTTTATTTTTGAAACTTGATTTGCAAGAATTAAAAATTCGATTTTCAAAATCACTTTTTAAATTTTTCAACAACTGTAATAAAATTATTATTATCAAAAAGGTACTTTAAAATCACAGAATGTCTGATTTCATTATCAATCAATTATTAATTCGGAGAATAACTCGACGAGAATTGCGTGTCGGGATTCAAAATGAAAAAAAAAATTCAAAAGGAATGTTGAAGTTTGTATTGAATTAAATAAAAGTTTGCGTGTACAAAGTCGGCTTCAATTCAAAATGTGATCGAGATTGAAACGTGACATCTGCTTTGTTCGATTAAAACAGTTTCGTTAAACTAAAAATAACAAAAAAATAAATTAAAAAAGTATTTGTAACTCTAGGCTATATAATTTTTTAAATATTGAATAACAGTATCAAATCAACTACATTTGAAGTTTAAATACTTATAAATGTTACAAAGTAATAATTATTTTATAATAACAGATAATAAAGTGTATTTCAAAGTAATATTTAAAAAATAATAAAATTTTACAGTAATGCTATATATTTTATAAAATGTGTAAAATTTGATACCAAAAATATTTAAAGAGAGAAATCATATGATTTATTTTTATAATGAAAATAATTTGATTCAAATAAACGATTATTCGTCTGTTGTGAAATAAAGCGTGTCGTACAAATGTTTTGAATAAAAAAATGTCATTGGAACATATACAATTTTAATTTATTCAAATGAAATAAATTTTATTCGAAATGAAACCAATAATTTAGTGGGTCCTTGAGAAAAATTGAATTTTATTTTGGGACTAAAACAGCTAAAAGTTTTATTTATTTAAATTAAATTAATTTTAATGAAATACATTTTTTTAAATCAAATTGTTTTGGGACTTAAACAGCTAAAAGTTTTATTTATTTAAATTAATTTGAATGAAATACAGTTTTTTTAAATAAAATAAATAATTTAGTGGCTCTTTGAGACAAAAATTAAATTTTGTTTCTACATACGGAAACAAAAGAAATAATTTAATAATTTTTGGGGGAATAATGCAAATATGAGTATTAGGTGGCTGAATGAAATGAATATGAAATTGCTCGCGCATGCAAGTAAACATGATGAGGGATTTTAGATATGTTGTGTTTAGAAACTGGAAGCACTTTGCAACATCCGGGGTTAAGAACACTTTAATAAATGATCGTTGTCCTAATTCATAAATCAAACTTTATAGACTAACCAACTGCAATATAGAAGTACCATAACTGACTTATGTGTAGGCGAGAGTAAAGGCACAGTACACAACATACAACATACTGTGTACACGGGAATTAGAATACCACATGCTAAATTGGATACTTGAAACTGTCCCCTTTTGCCAGCAAATAGCAGATTTGTGGGTGATATTCCAGCATTCACTAACAACATTTTCCCTTTACGCTCTCCTTTTCTGGCCTTTATTATCCTCCATAGAGCGAGACTTTTGTTGATTTTTTTTTCGTTTTGTGGACACTATAAAGTCCAAAAAAAAAATAAAATAAAAAAAGGGAAATGAACATCATTTTTAGTTCTTTGTGTTTACTCTTCACATTATTTCGTCAGATTTTCTTATTTAATTTAGAAAAAGAAAATTATAATTGTCGAGGAAAAATATTTAAATATATTTTTAAAGAGAAAATAGTATAAAAATATTTTGTCGATTTTACTTTGCATTCTGGAGAAAAATTCAAATACTCTTGTATAATTCTTTTATACTCTGTAAAAAATATTTCATGCGGGTGGACATTCCAAAGTATCAGTTTTCTTTTATTAGGTTGCCTATAAAAGTAAACTATATACAAAATCGTTAAGTGTTTTATATATTCTCCTTCAAAATTTAGTTACTGGAAAAATTTTTTCCCCTAACAATAATTTATTGGCTCTAGTCTCAGTATAAACTATATAAAAGATATTTGAAAAATATTTTTTTATGAGTCTTCTTCTTTTTTGCACTCGCAAAAAAATTATTAAACATATTTATTTATTACAAAAATTTTACAAACAGTAATAAATAATATTAACAATAAAAAATTCCTTATTTGGAATGGATATCAAATTAATATAATTTTCCCAATCTGGTGGACCCGAATTTTCAAATCCATTTGTTTACAATACTCAATTAACAGTTCATTTTAATTTAATTCCTATTTATTTCACTTTTGCGTTTTAATTTAAAAACAAAAATTGTAATTTTTTATCTTCAAAAAATTCTTTTAGAGCATAAAGAAAAATTCGAATTATGGTAAATAATTTTAAAGTATTCTTTTTTTGGGGGCGGGAAAAAAGAAAAAAAATGTTTGGAAATTGTTATAGATATTTTTTAAGCAAATTATTTTTTTTCACACTCCACTGAGATTTCAATAACAGGCAGACAATTTTCGGTGAATGCTGCCGGGGAAAAAAATTCATACGGGAAATTAATCTTTCCGCAATTTTGTGAAAGCATTCAACAGCGCAATCTCAGCGTGAAGAATCCCCAGATTTCCATTTCCACAATGCTATTCATTTACATTTATCCTCGTTTCTAGTTTTGTTTTATATATAAATATACATAAAAAAATTGCAAAAATTTTATATTATAAAATATAAAATTTTATACTATAAAATACAAAATTAAAATTTAACAATATAAAAATATAATTATTATTAAACTTTTTGCAAAATCTATTTTTTTCACTATAAAAAAAATAATGTAAAAATGTTTACATTATAAAAATCTAATTATTACTAAATCTTTTGCAAAATATATCTTCTTCTACCAATTTGTCTAGAATAAATAAATATAAATAATATGAAAGAAAAAAAATGTTTTTGATACAACTAAATATTGTTTAGTTCAATTCAATAAAACTTATTTTGAACTGTTTTTTATTTGAACAAATAAGAATTTAATTGAAACAATTTTGATTTGAATTTTTCGTAAACTTAACGAAACGGTTGAGGAATTTACTAATCAATTTGTAACCTTTACGAACTAATTGTAGATTTTAGTAAACAATTTGTAAACTCAGACAAATTTAGAAGGAGATTCAATTTGGAGAATTGCTACTCTTCACCTGCGAACGCCAAGGTCACCACTAGGTGGCAGTTTTTTTCTTGGAATTTTTCTTGCCACCTGGTGGTGACCTTGGCGTTCTCAAGTGGAGAAATTAAACCACCAATTTTTCCTCGAGAATTTTTTTTTGGTAACTAAAAGAATGTTACTTTTTTCAACTCAATCTGCTTTTTATTTAAATCAATTGAAATCTAGTTTAAACAATTTCTTTATTTGAATGAAATAAAATGTATTTGATTTAAAATACAAATCAAATTTATTAGTTAAAAAAACAAATAAAATTTATTTGTTATAAAGAGCAAACAAAATTTACTTGATTTTAGTAAAACTAATCTTAACAATTTAAATTAAATAATTGCCAAAGAATAAATAATTATTTAACTTTAAAAATGTTCACAAAAAAATAATTTCAATAAAAATTTATGAAAAGAAAAATTTCCAGAGTGCAGACATAAATCAGAAGTGTGTATAATAAATTTGTGCGTGTGCAAGATGAACATATATTGCATTTGACTCGACATTATGAAATGCTTGGCTTCAGGCAAAATTAGGATTTAGATTTTAGACAAGGCGGTTTGTCTCGTTGAAAATTAGATTAATTACAGTCAGAGAAGCGGTAAGTGCAATTTCTATGATATTATCATCTAGGGGCGAGAGTAGAGTTAGGGGACACTGATATAATATACGTACCAGCCAATGAGTCTACGTTAATTATAAGCAATTGTTAGCATAAGATCAGTGCCTTCGGCTAATAATGAAACCAGACACGGTACCAAGGATTATCATCTACATGTTAACACACTCACACGTAATATTATAGAACGGTCAATATTTAACCTTACTCTCAATTGAGAGAAAAAAAATCCTCTGTCCCCATTTTATTCTCCATTCAAATATATTTAACCAACAAAAAAAAATTTGCCATTACTTTTTTTTACTTTTCTAATATTTATGAGTTACACCTTCAAAAATTAATTTTCCTTTCTTTCTTATCATTTCTGTAATATTTTTTAATAAATTTCAAATAGTAAATAAAAAATTTCTCAAATAAATTCTTGATCATGTTATGTTTGTTCATAATCGAAAAATTATTAATATTTTCAATTTTCTTTTGTATATTTACTTCAGAAAAAAAAAATTTGTTCAAGTTGTATGTATGTGTGTAAAAAAGGACACTAGGGCTCTTATTAATGGAAGGCGTACTTTTTTTCATCCTTCCTTTGGGTTTTCAATTTCAGTTCCTGTCTACCCACGACTACTCCAATCGCCAATAGCAATCTTTTCCACATCCTCGGCACTCGCTGTAAAAGTGGCAGAGATTTATCGCTCGGTTTGTTTACTTCGATCACTTTTAGTTCGTTAAATAAATACAACAAACCGAGTGTTCATTTAAAAATCAATTATATAACAAAATTTTCGCACGAAGGTGTGTGAAAAAAATTTCTATCATTTCATATTCAAATATTGTAAAAGTAATTTGTAATTTACCCAATCGAACACTGTTTTGAAGAAAACTTAAATTTTTATTGTATTAATTAAACTTTAAAAAAATAATAAGGGAAATGATTGAATAAATAATTAGTGCGTGAAATTAATTTGTGAAAATAATTAATTTAATTTTTTTATTAATTAATTAATTAATTTCAAACAAAGAAACGAAAGTTATATACAAAGTTGGCTTCGGAAAATTAATCATTGAGCATCGAGCTTTTTGAGACGGACTTTTAAATTTCAGTGGAACAAGTTTTCATACGATCAGCCAAAGTGATTGCGGTTTTGTGGTTTATGTATCGTATGTGCAAAAACGGGTTCACAAAAAATCTTCTATTGTTTTATTTTCTCTACACTCGAAAAAATGAAACATTTTCTTTTTTTTCACCTTTTTGCTCTGCATTTGCGCAATCTCAAAAAATTTTATTTTTTACTTTTTGTTAATACTTGTAAAAAAATTAGCACTGTTCGCAAAATACATTCGCAACTCAGAAAAGAAAATAAAGATAGATTAGTGAATTTAAAATTCGTCAAAATAAATTTAATTCAAATATCTAAAGAAATAGGTAAATAAAAAAAGATGTTCACGACAATTCAAGTAAATACAATTTTTTTACGACAATTCAAGTGAACAAAAAGAAATTCAATAATATACTTGTCAAAACTTCAGTTACTGTTATGAATAATCAAATAAATTAAATTTATTAATTTCGAAATATTCGAAGAATAATTTTATTTTGCATAATAATAAAGAAAATTACTTTTCCACCTAAAACATTATTTAATTATGCCTGAAAGATAATTGAAAATGTAAAACAAAAAAAAATGAATACCAATAAGAGTAGTGCAATGATAAGACGTGTGTTGCATGTTGGAAATAATTGTTATCCGCATCCCTTAAAAACTGTGGACGGGAAAGGAGAATGGATTTCCGACTTGAGGATGCAACGGTTGTAATAGAGTTTAATCGCTGGTCGTAAAAGCGTGCGCTGTGTGTTCCGACTCTGATTAGCGACGTTAACAACCGCAGTTTCTATTTCAGTTTATATATAGCATTCCGCATACGTATATATATATCGAGAGAGAGAGATTTCACCAGATTTTAGAATTATTCGAATTTCCCAGTTTCATTACTGTATTGGGAATTTGCAAATATACTGTGCGAAATTGTCGAAATTCTGCTAATATAGAGAATATTTCTTCTTATATATATTCCGATCTCTTTAATCAAGAAATGTTTTGGGTGAAAACTAATTTTGTTTATTGTTAATTATTTTTCACTTCTTGTTGTTATTTTACTGCTATTTATTTACTTTTTCCATTTTTTTTACTATTTTTATTATCACTGATATATTATTATTATTATTCCTATTATTATTATTATTATTATTCCTATTATTTTTTATTATAAACTAAACAAAACCCTGAAACACTGATCGTTACTGATTGTATATTTTAAAGGAGAAAAATTTCAAAGTCCCCGGGAATCGAAACCGCGACCCTGTAACTTGCGAGTCGAACGCTTTACCACTCAACCACGGTACATGCTAGTAGAGACATTAAAATTAAAAAGGAAAAATTCGTATATTCTCTCGAAAATCACTACTCGGGGGTTTTCGGGGTCGCTGATTACGAATCCGTTGGAAATTCTTTGAAATTCTAACAAGGAGGATAATAATAATAATATTAATAATAATATTTATAATAAAAATAATAATTTTTCAGATGGGAAAAAATTAATTACGAAGCCAATATACAAAAAAAATGTTATCGTCAATTAATAAACAAGCGAACAAAATTTGCATCTAGGGAAAATTCTAAATGCGTTTTACAATTTTTTTTTCTTTTGAACCAAAAAATTGAAGATTGTATTGCCGAGCGCATTATAGTTGGACTTTAAGTCACAAGGCACTTGGACTTCTTGGCGTGTTAGATTGCTCTCTACTTAATGGGCCTTTAACCCAAGAAAAGCTCAGTATATAGAGCGATGTGGTCCGTTCTTTGGTGCGAAACCGTGCACGACTTCCGGTACAATTTCCCCTTATTTGAGAGTGAGGAGCCTCGTTGCCTCCATTAAAATTCCTAGCATTGTATGCGTGTAAATGAGTAAAATATTCTCTCTCTCTCTCTCTCTCCTTCTCTACATTTGCTGCATATTCAAGACTGCAAAATAGATCTCAATTTCTCGAAATGTCTATTTAACTAACAAGTCACTTTGATCTCATTAGGCTTTGAGTATTATCTGATTCTGTTTTCTCTTCCAGGAAATGCGCCAATTTTTTAATTTTATTTTTTTTAGTCACCTTTTTTTGGTTTCGTTTTATTCACTTTGTAATTTGTAAATACAATAAAACGATAAATAAAATTAACAAAAAAAAAAACATTCCGAAGTTAAAGAATTTGTATAGTTTTTGGATACTGTTTGGAAATTGTGTACAATCTTTTGGTTGATTTCGCTAAATGATTTATCAAATTGGAGACAAATTTTATGGTGGATTTTATCAAACTTTTTCTAAACTTTAACGAAACTTTTGAGGAATTTACTAAACAGTTTGTAATCTTTACGAAATAATTGTAGATTTTACCAAACAATTATAGTAAACTTAGACAATTTTAGAATGAGATTCAATATAGAGTAATAAAAATAAAAGAATAGTAATAACAATAATAATAATAAAATAGAAGAATTGATAAAAAATTCTCGAGAGAAAAATGGTTGTTTAATTTCTCCACCTGAGAACGCCAAGGTCACCACTAGGTGGCAGGTTTCTTTCTTGGAATTTCTCATGCCACCTGGCGGTGACCTTGGCGTTCTCAAGTGGAGAAATTAAACCACCATTTTTCCCTCGAGAATCTTTTTTTCTATTCTTTTATTCTTATAAACTCAGTCTGAAGCCTGGTAAAATAATCGATTTTTACGCAATGAAACGATTTAAAATACACAAAATTATAGTTATCTTTAGAAAAAAAAGTTTTTTACGAAACTAAACAAAAATTTGCCTAATTACTTCTAATGAAATATTTTTTTTCATACAGAAATTAAAAAAAATTCCTTTTCCACTAAATAATTTAATAAATATCCGCACTCTGTTAAAAAAGAAAAACCCCCCCGCAAAATGAAATGTGAGTGCCGAAGAATGGCAAATATGCATAATTTCGTGGGAGAGCTGACACGAAAGAACTGAGATTGAAAATAATGTGACAAAAAGTTTTAAATCAGCGAAATAGTAGGAGGCATTCTCAAAGGAAATAAGTGAAGTGGAAAGCCTTTCTTTTCTGGGTTTCATTTTATGCAACGTTTATCCGGTTCTTTTTTATGTTTTTTTTTCCTTTTTTTTTCTTCTTTTTACTTCTTCAAAGTTATACTATATACAGTGTCTATAATACTAACGGACAAACGTCATACTCAGATTTCAGTGGCCTTTTAACTCGCATTACACGCAATGTGCTGTCCTCGTACATTTATTTTCAATCCACGTGCACATTTATATACGTTCACGAGTGAAATTTCGTTCGAGGATTTATTTAAGAGCTTTTGATGGGATAGATGAAGAGTCGAGGGTAAAGGGGGCGGGCGAGAGGGGGATGAGGATTTTACAGTGAAAATCACATGTATTTTGTATTTTTCGCCATTTTCGTTTGAGTGCTTTAATCTCTCTTTCTCTCTCTACAATATTATAATTAAAAAGTGATTTTATCGATTTTATATTGTTAATTTTGTATTTTATGCGAAAATAAGTTTTTAGTTTCAATAAAAATATGTTTAATACTCGAATTTCGTTTTTAAAGTTTAAACAATTAGTTTTCTGTATGTAAAATCATTTTTCAACGTATGAATAATTATAAATAAATAAATGAATAATAAACAAAACAATAAAACAAGTCATACATTAATTAATAATAAAATAGTAGACAAAAAATAAAATAATTAAAATGTTAAATTTATAAAATTATATTAAATAAAGAACTTCTTTGTAGGTCTATTTAAAAATGAAAATAAATAAAGTGAATTATAAAATAATTGAAAAAAGAATATTTCAAATTGTCAATAATTAATAAAAGAAAATATTAAAAAATTAAATAAAAATAATTTTAATCCCAATAAAATTACTATATCTATAAAGTTTTTAGAGACAAAAAAAAATTCATTTTCTATACTTATTCTGAAAATAATTTGCGAGTCTACATTTTGAGCCATAAAACGTGGTACGCTTTTGAGAATTTTCAAATCCCGCACCCAAAAGAGATTACCTAAAGATGATTGTAGATTGATAAAGAGAGAAGCGAACAATTCAAACTGATTACAATTAAGATTTCATATTCTTTCCCCATCAGTCAAATCACTTCTGACACTAATCTCAATCTCAAAAGAAAATAAAAATATATTTTTCTCTCTTCAGCTTCTCAAGTGAAGAAGAATGTATTTAAAAAAAATAAATATTATGTAGGATGATTCTTAAAAAAAAATAATAATAATAATAAAAATGAAAAAAAGAGAAGAATTCTTATTAAAATGGATACAGGTTGAAAAACAATAAAAAATGCTGTAAAAAAAGAAATAAAAGAGCAGTAAAAGTTTATAGTGCTAATAAAAATAATCTATAACTACCGATTGGTTCTTTTTAATCTTTTTCAATAAATCTTAATGAATTGCAATTTTTTTTTCCGAAATATAATAATTAAACGAGAGTTATCTTTTTTTTTTAGTGGGAAAAAAACTTTCTAAAAAAAAATTTCAAGTACAGAAAAAGGTGCTAATGATCACCTCGCATCATTATTTTATTTACTTGAGTTGTTAACAGGAGGAAAATTTTTTAATTCTCTCTTACAAAGTGTCAAAATATGTTTGATTTTTTATTTATTTATAATTTGTAAACACTTTCTCTCATTTATTTAAATATTATTTATTATCAATCATTAAATTTATATTATTACATTATTATTAAATCTATATTATTTATCATTTTTTGAAAATAAAAAAATAACTAAAGAAGATGGAATAACAAATATATTAAAATAATAAATTAATTTACTTACATAAGAAGACGGGACTAAATAAATAATATAATATACTAAATAAAAATAAAAAAATAAATAATAATTAAACAATAACTAAAAAGTAGAATAATAAATAAAAGTAAAAGAATAATTATTATTTTATTAAACTACTAATTTGAAAACATTTTGAGAGTTAAAATTTAAGAGAGAGAAAAAAAATTCGTTAATGATAAAAAATTAGCTACTTATAAATTGACACTTATCCGAGATTAAGTGAAATTTCTCATTTATATACTAATTCTCAATCGTAAATAATGTAATAACAAAAAAAAGAAAATATGCAGTTGAGAGAAGAAGAGGATGAAGGAAAAAAAAGTGTGAAAGATAAACGAATCGTTATACCAGCTACATTGCAAATTTTCAGCATTTAAACTTCTCATATTGTAAGATCAACTCTCTCGTTTTGGCAAATATTCATTTTCTTCCAAGACGAAAATCCACAGAGATTATTTCTTGAATAACTACTGCATTTATTCTCGGCGTTTAAATTTGTCAGGATTATGTCAAATTCAAAATGAATCTACAAGTCGGATTTAAAATTGAAAAAAAAGAAGAGAGAAATTATTTCTATTTTATCCTTTTTAATTTATTACTGCTTTTGATTAGTGATTTCTTCGCTTTAGATTTTGTAGAATAAATTTTCGTTTCCTTGTTTTGTATGAAAATAATTCCTAAGTGATAATTTTATAATGTAGAAACTAAAGATAAAAAATTTATTAAATTATTTAAAAAATTAAATTATTAATTAAAAATTAATTTAATTTTATTATTATTATTTTTTTCCCCGTGCAAAAAAAAAATTCTGCTTAGAAAAGTCAAAAGTTTGTTGAAAATAATTTGGGTCTTAAAATATTTGGTGGGATAATTTTCACAAAAATTCATTCTAAGGGAATTTTGCAAAAAAAGTTATGGAGATAAAATTCTAAAATAAGTCTCTAAAAAGTCTCTAGTGTTGCAAATTCTAATCGATTTTGAAAATTATCTTAATCGTTTTTTTGTATTTTAAGATTACAAATACAGAAACGAAAAAAAAACAAACAAAGTACTGTAGAAATGGAAAAAATGTTATGCAAATATTTCGAAAATGGATCTATGAAATTCAATAACATAAAAATTGCATCAACAAGAATTAGATGTGATTCATATGGTGAAGTGAACCATGAAACAAGATTAGATAAGGAATAATATATTTCAATGAGAAATGACTTCCGTTAGCCGTGATCTGGGGAATTGAAAAATTCACTAAGAAAAGAAAAAAATTTCTTTTTTGCATGATTGATAACTTCCTCGTTAATATATTTCTAATGGAAATTTAAATTTTTGTTCTTATTTCAATTTTTGTGAATTAATTTTCAAAAAAGGGGAATTAATGTAGGTTTTTGTAAATTAATTTTGAAAAAGGGGAATGAATGTGAATTTTTGTAAATTAATTTTCAGAAAGGGGAATAAATGTAAATTTTTGTAAATTAATTTTGAAAAAAGGGAATGAATGTAAATATTTTTCAAAATTAAATTAAAAAAGGCGTTTGAAATGTAAATTTTTGTAGATTAATTAGAAAGAACTGTTTGAATGTAAATTTTTACAAATTAATTAAAAATAAAATGGTAAATATTTGTAAATTAATTAAAAATATGAATCTAAATATTTGTAAACTTTTTTTTAAAAAAGGCCTCCGATTTTTGGACTTTTTTCGACTTTTCTTACGAACATTAAAAAAAATTTGTCGCTATTTTTCCTATAAAATGCAACTTATTTCGATTTTTGTCATGTGCAAAATAACTGCAGTCAAATTTTTGATATATTATTTTTGAATTATTTTTTAAGTAAAATTTTCGAAATTAATTAAAAAGTTCTTAATTAATTGAAAGTTTTGTGAAAATTTTATTAAAAATAATTATTTATCTCAAGTATTATTCATTAAGATATTTAAAAATCGAGTTTCGAAGAAATTTATTAGCAAATTCTGACAATAATAGAATTTTCAAAAAATATAATGGAAAATCTTCAAATGAAAATTTTATAAATTAAAGTTAATACAGAAATTAATTTTTTTTTAAATGTTAAAATATTTCTGTACCAAAATTAATTCTGATATTTTTTTGCCATAATTTATTAAAATTCAATTATTTTCAATACTTTCAATTACAAATTTCCAAAAAATCAAATATCTACCAAAAACACTACGTTAAAATTTTTACATAATATAATTTTTTGATTTTTTTTAGAAAAATAAATCATTTTCCAAATTTTACATTAAAATCCCTAAAGGAATTGATTAATTTTTTAAATTATCAAAAAATTGTTTTTAAGTGAAATTCAATTATTTTTGCAGGAATATATAGAATAATATTTTTAAAAAACTAAATCTTAGAAATGTTTTGAATCATAATTTTTTTAAATTCAAAAAAAGTAATTTAAAATTCTTTAAAAATCTACATTTTGCACTAATTATTATTCAACTTCTATGGAGAATTAATGTATTTTTATTTTTTATATATTTCTAAATTAAAATTATTCGAAAACTTGATAATTTTTTAATATTTTCCTAATATTTTTTTAAAAACATAAAATTTTCTAAAAAAATTTCTAATTATTTAATAAATTTTAATTTCTATTAAAAAATCGGTGACTTTTTAAAAAAACAATTTATAAATGGTTAAGAATTTTAAGAAAAATCTTATTACAATTTTCCAGTTTTACAATACAATTTTAATACAATTTTCAAAAAATATTTTCAGTTATATATTTTCAATAATAAAAAAAGTGTGTCATTTTTCATAAATTGTGTAAAAATGGTTGAGAGTTTTAAGAATTTTTTTATTACAATATTTGTAAAAATATTTTCAATACCAAGAAAGGTTGGTCAATTTTAAAAAATTTTTAAAATGCTTAAAAATTTTATGAATTTTTTTTATCACATTTTTTCTAAAAATACTTTTAGTTTCATATTTTCAATAATTTGCACTTAAATAAAGTTTTCAAAAAAGCCTCAAAGTGCTACAATTATAAAATAATAATAATTTAATATAGTAAATAAATAAAATTAATTTACTGTCAAAAATAGAATTTTTGTATTTCAATATAATTCAATTTTCGTTATGAACTTATTCGAAAAAATGTTACAATCAAAAAATGAATTATTGCAAACTTTAATAATTGAATTTTCGAAAAACTTCCGGAAAATTTTTACTAATAATTGACTTAAAAAACAACTTTAGTTAAAAATTATTGTATTAAATAAAATTAGATTTTTGTAGAGTTGTAATTTTCGTAAAAGAAATTAAATTTCAGAAGGTTTGGAAATTAAGATTTTAAATTTTTGGGCAAAAAAAAAATAACGGAATAAAGTTAAATTAAAAATAAATCTTATTTATAAATGAAAAGTTAAATAAAAAAAAATTTATTTATAAATAAAAAGTTAAATAAAAAATAAAACTTATTTATAGATAAAAAGATAAATAAAAAATATAACTTATTTATAAATAAAAAGTTAAATAAAAAATAAAACTTATTTATAGATAAAAAGTTAAATAAAAAATTTAACTTATTTATAAATAAAAAGTTAAATAAAAAATTAATATGTATTTTAATAAATGAATTATAAAAATTGTATTATTGAACAAAATTTTCAAGATTTTCGTGTAAAAATCAAAAGTAAATGAAAAGAAAATAATATGTCGACTTAGTATAAATTTCTGTATACGAAAAATATTGATTAAAGAAAAAATGTCAATGCATTAATAAATCTAAATGAAATTAATTAATTTTCTCCGACCTCGGGGGAAAAAAAGTCTTTGGCTACTTGTTTCATTCTTTCTTTTCATCTCTTGTACGTTTCCGAGGCACTCATAGTGTGATTGCAATGAAAACATTGACTCACTCCTCATTTTTCAAAGCGAGGGCACCTCTTTTCATTTTCAACGCCGGACATAAACGAATGTCTAGAGGTTCATTATTTTATTTCCATTTTCTCATGTGCTCCCCCCCCCCTCTCTCTCTTTTTCTTTTATTCTTTTTTTTCATCTACTTTACGAACCATTATTTTTGCCATATTCGACATATCAATTTAAATTTGTGCCCAAATTTCTCAATCATTGTTTGAATTTTTTTTACAAAAAAAATTTTTTGCCATATTCGACATATCAATTTAAATTTGTACGTATTGTTTGAATTTTTTCTACAAAAAAAATAAATAAATACATTTGGATTAAAATACAGTCGAATCTGTCGGATTGGAACTTTATTTAAACATTTTTTTAAATTTTGTTTCAAAAATGTCTAACAAAAATCATTTTCCCTTATAGTTTTGGAATATTGGATAAAAAGTAAAAATACTTTAAAATTGAATTATGAAACAATTTTTTTTCTAATTGTTTAATAAAATTTGTTTCAATCCAGTTGCATTCCAAAAGGTTTTACTGTTTTTGTTTCTAGATTTAAAGAAAAAAGAATAGAAAATTCTTTTGTTACTTTAATCCATGCATTGTTTTCGTTTCGAAAAGAAATGCAATGAAATTTTGATAAATTGCATAAATTCTTTGTAAAATATTTTCACTGGAGAGAAAATTCCAATGTGAAATTTCACGCAAGAAAACACAAATACAAATTAACATTGATGGTACCTTGATATGTTCGTTTACACAAAAGCATACGGACGAAGGTTCTTCTCGCTTTTTTTTTTACCAACACTCTAAATACACAAACACAGTGTAGTGTTTTTGCTTCAATATTTTATGACGTACGAGAACAAAGAAATATTCGCGAACGAAAATAAATTGTTAATAATTTATAAACACGATAGTGAAAATTATTTCTCCTCCAGTTTTGAGGGAAAAGAAGAATTTAAAATGTAGAGATAATAAAATATGATTATTGTTAATTGTTAAATGCCAAATTTACATAATAATATTATTTGGTGTATTTTAATTTTTAATTCAATAATAATGTAAAATAACCGAATACGTATTGTTTGTGTATGTGTGTATATATAGAGAGAGAAATACTTTAGAAATTTCTCGCTACAAATTCGCTTCATCAAACATTGGGAATTTTCAGTGAATTGTTGATAACATTCTATGCAATTTTCACCGGTTACAAATTCATTTGAGGTCTCTGCATTAAAATGCCAGTAATGTATAATCATTATTATCATCGAATAAGGGTGAAAACACTTTATATATAAAACATTCCTTATTCAGCTTCATCATCCGAATATTTGCAATAATAATAATAATTATTATTATTTCGAAAAATTAGGTGAAATATTTTCTCTCATATTTCAAAATTTAATGCTTTTGTAAAGTGGCTTTAAATTCGGATTGTAAATGTTTGTAGTCGAACTAAATAATTATCGAAATAATTTATTATAGAAATAATTCACTATTTTATTTAATTATCTCCAAATACAAAAGGTTGCAAGTAAGAAATTTATTTTTAAACTTTATTTCCTTATTTTTTTGTCCTTATATCATTTTCTCTTCTTAAAATAATTTTTATGTATGAATAAAGTATAAATTATCAAATAAATAATTCATGGATTATTGTTCGTCACGATCCAAATAAATTGTAAAATAAAGAATGTATTATAGTCGAACTTTTTTTAAAGAAAACTGTCGAATTTAGTCAAATAGAAATTTTTGATTGTAACCAATTTTGTATTCTTCTAATAATACGATTATTTTTACAATAGCAATAATTCTATTTAGAAAAAAAGAAATTTGTAATAGCAAATGAAATTGGTTATTAATTTATTAATAAACTGAAAAAATTTTTTAAAATTATTTTTCTTTATAAATATTAGGTCGAAATTGAAACAAATATTTTTTATAGATATTAATTAATTAGAAATTTGTAAAATAAATATTAAATTAAATTTTTTATTGATTAATAGAATTAGGAATAAAAATTTGTTAAAATTGAAAAGAAAAAATGAAACTAAAAACAAAAGAAAAATATTATAATAAATATAAATAATTATATTAGCAAATATTCCGCGTGAAACGTGGTATTTAATTTATTGTTATACGCAAATTTCCAAATTGCTTATTTTCAAATATCAATTTGAAATTTTGAATAATTATTACAGATTCAAAATTCGAAAAATTTATTTAATGATTTCAATTATAGTTTTCCAATTTCAATACAATTTTAATAAAATTTCATGAAAGAATTCAATTATTTTCTCGTTATTTTCTGAACATTTGATAAAATTCATAGGAAAAATTAAATTATTTTTATAAATAATAAAATAATTCTTCTTAAATATGTCAATTATTTTTATAATTCACATATTATGATCTTCAATCAAGCGAAATTATTCCTGTACAATTCCAATTTAAAATTTCTGAATAGAATTCAATTATTTTCAAATTTGTTTGGATAAAATTCTTCGTAAGAACACAATTATATTTTCGATACGTTAATTTGAAAATAGAAAACATTGAAAAAAATTCGTTCTAAACTTGAATATGTAAAAATGTTTATTAATTTGAATTAGAAAATGATTTTTTCCTTCGGAATAAGTAAATTTGTCTAATAAATAGTAATTATTTTTCGAATTTTTTATAAATAGTAATTTTTAGCTACTAAATTGATTAGTAAAATTTACTACTTCAAAAGCAAGAAGATAGATGTCCAAAAATGTAAAGAAGTAATCTTAAATAAGAAAATATTTTAAAAATTACAATTTTTTTTATTTAAAAAAAATTTTTTTACTTTTAGTTTTTATTTTTGCAATTTTTTAATTATTTTTAAAATTTATTTTATGAATATCAAGTTCCTTTATAATTATCCGATTCTAGACTCGACTCCATCATCAGGGCATAAAATTGAAAATTTAAGTCTTCGTCTATTTTAATTATTAATTTTTCGTAAAATAATTATTCATTAATTTTTTTTTATTCATTGTTAAATTATTTTTACTTTTTAATATTATTTTAATTGTGTATGTATTTTTTGGTTAAACTTTAACCTGAAGAGGAAATCATTTAGATTTCGAAACGTTCGAGTAAAAAAATATTTTATTCATTTTTGTTTTATTTGCCTTAATTTAGAAAAAAGTAAAACAATTGTCCGAATGTTTTTTTTTATTTGCCTTAATTTAGAAAAAAGAAATAAAAAATGAAACAAAATGAAATAATAAAAAAGAATTTAAAAAAAAGGAAATTAGAAACAAATATTAAAATAGAAAGAAATAGATTTAAAAAAAAACAAGAAAAGTAATAAAATAATGAAATTAAAAAATGAAACACACGAAAATCGAAAATAAAAAAAGGAAATAAAAGTCAAAGAACAAGATGAAAAATGCGTTTCCACAAACACGCGTCATTTAAAAATAGCATCCGAGTTAAGGATGTCACATTTGTCATATGAAATTAAGTAGAGAGATTTTTAACTGGATGAGTTTCGCAATGTTTCAAAAGTGGTGTAAAAGATGTAGAAAACCAGTTTAATTGTATAGACATATATATATATATATGTATATATATTATATTAAATTATATTTATGAGAAACTGTCTCTAAATTCACATGAACGAGAATTGACTACCGAAAAAAAGAAGGAAAGAAAAGAAAAGAAAGGAAAAAAAATTATCCCGTTGCTCTTAGAAGCAGTGTCCAGTAATTCCGGTGA
Source organism: Leptopilina myrica (nomen nudum) (assembly GCA_032872475.1). Taxonomy (NCBI): domain Eukaryota; kingdom Metazoa; phylum Arthropoda; class Insecta; order Hymenoptera; family Figitidae; genus Leptopilina; species Leptopilina myrica (nomen nudum). The sequence continues at coordinate 10,495,908 of CM065459.1, forward strand.
CTTTTAGAGGAAGTACTAATTATTACAATTATCCCCGGACAATTAGAACGTTAAATTACATTCACGGGAGAAGAGGTCTCGGGGGAATCTGTTGCCTGGCTCTTGTGAATATATATATATATAGAGAGAGTCCAACATCTACTTCTGGTATATATAGGGCTCAAAGTGAAGTCATGCATACAAAACATATACTTGCTCGTTGTTCCTACTGTTAATGTCACGGCATTTTATTCAACAAGTCACACCTAGTACATGTACATATTTGTGAATACAATTTCTCCTCGCATTTTTACTTTTATCAAAAAATTACTCTGGCGCCAGTGTGTGTGTGTGTGTGTGTGTCCATTAAAACAGCGATAGTTGCCCTATTTTTATTTTTTTTCTCTTTTTCAAATTTAATATATTTACGAGAAAAATATTTTTAGGTATAAATAATAGTTTTATAAAAAAAATATTATTTTTAATTAATATATTTATAAATTTTATAATTTATTTTGTTAATATAATTTATTAATATATATATTAATATATATTAATATTAATATACTAATATATTAAGTATAAATAATATTTTCATAAAAAAATATTATTTATAATTAATACATTTTTTTCTCCACAAGAAAAAAAAATTAAATTTTCTACTACTTCTTACTAAACTTATTTTATTATTAACTGGCAACAATTAGTGCGCTCACTTTTTTTAAAAATATAATTAGCAATTTTAAAAATAACAGAATGTCAAAATTTTAAATCAAATTTTTGTTTTATAAAAATAATCGCGAATTCAAATACTAAAATTTTTTTCAATCTCAGACAATTATTTCTTTTTAAATAACTTAAATCTTGAAGAAATATCATAAAATTATTTTCTTATCAATTTGATTTAACGAATAATTTCTACTTAAATAGTTAAAAATTAATTTAATTCTGAGTTGCGTTTACGATTTTCGTAAATAAATTAACTTCAAACAGTTTCAAATTAGAAATTTTAGAAAATTCTAATATTGAATGAATTTAATTAGAAATTTTAATGAACTGTTAGATTATTGAAAAAATTAAATAATTCAAAATCTTCTAAAATTAATTAAATCAAGTAAAAATATATATTTAATTGATTATTAAAAATAATCGATTTATAGAAGAATATTAATTAAAAATACTATAAAGAAAATAAACTTTGAAGACGTTAAGAATAATTGCAAAAATTCATTTTTTTTTCTTGAAAAATTTTACTGAATAAAATATTTGGCAGAAATTGAATTATTTTCAACAAGAAATTTTATATTCTCATCAAAATTGAATAAATAAAAATAAAATATAATAAAATTTGAATATCTTTAAAAATAATGAAATTCTTTTCTCAAATTTAATTATTTAAAAAAATTTTAATAAAATACTTGCCAAAATTTGAATAATCTTTAAAAACAATTAAATTCTTCTCCGAAATTCAATTATTTTGAAAAACTATAATAATATCAATTCTTGGGAAAAAATTCAATTAATTTTTGAAAAATTTTTCTCAATTCAAAGATTTTCAAAGTCTACTATTAGAGTTTTTCAAAAGAATTCAATTATTTAAAAATAATTTTCATAAAATTCTACACAAGAAACATTAAATTATTTTCATAAATAATAAAAATTTCCCAGAAATTCAAAAATGTTTACAAATTTTTTAAAAAATTTCTTCGCAATAATTAAATTATTTTCAGAAATAATAAAACTAATCGCAGAATTTCAATTATTTTTAATGCAATTTTCATCAAATTTCTCGAAAAAAGGAAATATTTAAGAAATTTTTACTAAAATTTGTCAAAAAAAATTCAATTATTTAAGTAATCTTTACTAAAATTTGTCAAAAAAAATCAATTATTTAAAAATTTTTCAATTACATTCTTTATGAGAATAAAATTTTATGAAACATTTAATTATTTATTAAATAATTTACTTTTGTATTTAAATAATTGAATTTTCGTAGAATTTTCCAATTAAAATTGATTTGAAAATTAATTTTAGTTTAAATTTTGTAGATGAGAATAGAATATGAATATAATTTTTAAGAAGTTACAAATACAATGACAATAAATTTTTATAATATAAAATAATGATATTAATACTCGATCAACTTTTAATTATTGTAAAACATAAAGAAATCGATCGTTAATTAATCGTTATCTTTATGTTTTATAACAATATTTTTAAACTTGCTTAATTTCAAAAAAATTTGAATTTGAAATTTTTAAAAATCTTAAATTCCTATGAAAAAATAGCAATAATTAAATAGATTTTAAATAGTTGAAAAAGAAATTATTGTTTTCAAATAGTTTTACAATTAATGAAATTCGTAAATGAATTTAACAGAACATTTTTGTTCAATAAAATTAAATTGAATCGAATTAAATAAAATTAAATCCAATTGAATGGATTTTAATTGAATTGAATTAAATCAAATTAAATCCAATAGTTGTTTGACTTAAATTGAATTCAATCGAATTAAACCAAATTAAATCGAATCGCATTGATTCGAATTGAATTAAATCAAAATTGAATTGAATCAAAATTGAATTGAATCGAATAAAATCAAATTGAATTTATTAAATCAAATTGAATCAATTTAAACTAAATCGAATTGATTCGAATTAAATCAAATTGGATTGAATCGAATAGATTAGAATTTAATAAATGAAATTGAATTGAACCCAATAAATTCGAATTTAATCAAATAAAATTGAATTGAATCGAATTAAATAAAATTAAATCCAATTGAATGGATTTTAATTGAACTGAATTGAATCAAATTGAATTAAATCGAATTGAATAAATCAAATTGAATTAAATCGAATTAAATTTAATGAAATTGAATTGAATTTAATCAAATTGAATTTAAACAAATTGAATTGAATTTAATCAAATTGAATTAAATCGAACCGAATTGAATCCAACCAAATTAAATTAATAAAATTCGCCTCCTTCAATAAATTAGAAAATGACTAATTAATATTCATAGAATAAAAAGAAATACCCGATAATTACGATTCTTTCAATTTTTATTCCAAGCCTGTTTGATTAATTCTTTAATAAAGAACACACACACACACATACACGATAAAATAATAGAAAGGCCATATGTCGATATTTTTTTTACAAAAGGAAATGTTTGGTTCAAATGAAGTGGGGATTAAAACGCCTCTCAATTAAACAATGGACCGTATGGCTTATACGGCGAAAAAAAAACCCCTCCATTTGTATATCATGATTCATCTCTCTTTCTCTTATAAAATGAATGTCTATTTCTTTTACTCGACCTATAAATAAATCACCACTTAATTTATTTGTATTTTTTGCCATTCTCTCTTTCTTTTCTATTTTCTTTTTTTCTTTCTTTTTTCTTCTTTATGTTTTTTCGCGTCTTTTTTTTTTTTTTTGAATGCAGTATACACTTCCTCACTTCAAGTGCTCTCGCTTTTCTCGCGATTATAATTAACGAAACTTTATCAAGAAAATAAAGAAAATTTAATTATACCAGTGCCAAGCCAACCTTGAATTTCAGACGCTTTAAATCGGTCCACATTTACCGTTAATATCTTTTATAATTAAAATTAATTATGCTAAGAGACTTGCAAGTTTTAAGTTTACAGGCATGAAAGCTATATTGAATTTCATCTCAAAGCTGCCAAAGTTTATTACTTTCAATTCTAAAGGGTTTGTACATGGATACAAATATTTTTCTATATAATACACGAGGAAATGTATTGAAATTCAAGTTTGTAAAAGTTATCTTTACAAGAAAATAATGAGAAAACAAGCTTTCGATGTTTAGCGCATGTTCCTTATATAAGATTCATAAGGATATGAAATTGAGATAAGAAAAACGTTGCATCTTAATAATTTTCTTCGTTTTCAAAATTATTTTCATTATTTCCATTTCAATTATTATTTTCTGGAATTTTAACTAAAATTCTTTTTTAAATCAATTATTTTTGATAATTTTTCGAACAAGTTCTTTCAGAATTTTTAAATCGATTTGTTTACAATTGAATTTTACAGAAATTTCGATTCTTCAAAAATTCTTCAATTAAATATATATTAGAAAATAAAAAACAATTAAAAAATTACTTGAAACAATTAAAAAATTCAATTGAAATTTATCAAGAAAGTTACTTTTACAGAATTGTTAGTAAAATGTATGAAAAAAATCAGATTTAAAGCAATTTTTATTCGAAAATTCAATTATTTTTAAATACAAAAAAAAATTATTTAATAAATAATTAAATGTTTCATAAAATTTTATTCTCATAAAGAATGTAATTGAAAAATTTTTAAATAATTGAATTTTTTTGGACAAATGTTAGTAAAAATTTCTTAAATATTTCCTTTTTTCGAGAAATTTGATAAAAATTCTATTAAAAATAATTGAAATTCTGCGATTAGTTTTATTATTTCTGACAATAATTGAATTATTGCGAAGAAATTTATAAAAACTTTGTAAATATTTTTGAATTTCTGGGAAATTTTTATTATTTATGAAAATAATTTAATGTTTCTTGTGTAGAATTTTATGAAAATTATTTTTAAATAATTGAATTCTTTTGAAAAACTCTAATACTAGATATTGAAAATTTTTGAAAATAATTGAATTTTAGAGAATAATTTTTGTTATTTATGAAAATAATGGAATTTCAGCGAAGTATTTTTATTATTTATGACAATAATAGAATTTTAGCGAAGAATTTTTGTTTTTTATGAAAATAATTGAATTTCAGCGAAAATTTTTTATTATTTAGGAAAAGAATTGAATTTCTGGCAAGTATATTATTAAATTTGTATTATAAATATATCAGAAACTTTGCCATGAATTTTTAAAAATAATTGAACTCATCTGAAGAAGTTTATTAAAAATTTTGTAAATAATTTAACTTCTTACGAGGAATTTTCATTATTTATGAAAATAATTGAATTTCTGTCAAGTATATTATAAAATTTTTATTAAAAATAATTGGAACTATGCCAAGATTTTTACAAACATTTTGATAATTTAGCTGAAGAAGTTTATATAAATTTTTGAAAATATTTGAACTCATCTGAAGAAGTTTACAGAAATTTTTATATTTTATTTTGAATTTGTTATTTAATTTTTATTTCAAATTTTTTTGTTTTTATTCAACTTCTGCGAAGAATTTGTATCATTTACTTATTTATTTTTATTATTTACGAAAATAATCGAATTTCTGTCAAGTACTATTAAATTATTAAATTATTAAATTATTATTATTAAATTTATATTAAAAAATAAAAATAATGGTAACTTTGCAAGAAATTTAAAAAAAGTGTTCAAAAAAAATTAAATCCCTAAAGAAAATTTTATTATAATTATAAAAACAAGTAATTAAAAAAAACAAGTAGAATATTACAAAAAATACTAAACTTTACTTAAATTTAAGCTTCAACATCAACAAAGTAATTATTTTCGAGCTTTATTTATTTTCATTTCAATTTGATAGAAAAGAAGTAATTATTCTTCAAAAAAAAAAAATTATTATTGAAGGAGAATAAAAATAATATTAATAATATTATTAAAATTGCACTAAAAAAAATTTATTTGACTGAAATAATAATAATAAATAATAATAATAAAATCTACTATCAAGATTTGTTTTGTAAATAAATCGTTGTTTATTTTTAAATAAAAAATTATTTTATTCAAGTAACTATTTAATTGATAATAGACAAGTATTCGGTTACTTTAAAACAAAAAAAATTTTTTTGGTCTATCATTACAATTATTAATATTAAAATAAATTTACAAAATAACAACAATAATGGTTATTATTACTAACAATATAATTATTTTTACGATAATAATTATTATTACCACTACTATTATTATTTTTCCCATTATTATTTAAATTTTATTAAAAAATCTATCGGCACTCCTTATCAAGAGCCCCGATACTTTTTAAAGCGAGCACAGTATTCAGATTACTGTGGGTCGCTTTTGGCAATTCAAGCATCTTTTCTCATATATACATAGGGGCTTGAGTGACAAGGATATCCTGCAGGCCTTGAAAGAGGTACACACGAGTCCTATTTGAGATTTAAAGGCCCAAGGTCATTGTCTGAGACAAGGGATCACTTTATAATTGCAATGATAAGTGTACCTATAGGTACATATGGTATTTAATAATTATACTTATACAAAAAAAAACCATACTGACAACGAAGACAAAGAAAAAAAGAAAAACAGAAAATTCACTTACATCCATATATACAAGAAAATTAATTTACTTCTTACGAAGAAGGGAAAAATTTTTTGACACCTGGAAACATGTAGAATGTCGGGAATTCATTACACATTACAATGCAATCAGGTCACTGACTCTCATTTGATTATTATATTATCTCTTCTGTCGCGACGACGACGATTTCTATGTCATGTTTGCCGCACCCAGGTGTGAGGGCTATACACATACACAAACACAATTTGCGGGAAAAGGTCATAGAACATTATTATAATGTATAACGTGCCATAAAACGGCGCCAAAGTGTGCCGAAAAAATCCACTTTTACATATTACAATTACAATTTGAATTGGAAAATATTTCACCTCTCGATTTGATTTTTAAATAAGCGAAAAACTTGGATTAGAAATAATTATGTAGAAATTATTTTTTTAATTGTGGTTTTAATGTAAGGAAAATTATTTTCACGACATGTAAAACTACCATAAAGTGAAAGTACTATTAAGTAAAACTACCATCAAGTGAAAGTACTATTAAGTAAAACCACCATCAAGTAAAAGTACTATTAAGTAAAAATACAATCAAGTAAAAGTACTATTAAGTAAAACTACCATCAAGTGAAAGTACTATTAAGAAAAACCACCATCTAGTGAAATTACTATTAAGTAAAACTACCACCAAGTGAAAGTACTATTAAGCAAAATTACCATCACGTGAAAGTACTAGTCAGTAAAGTACTATTAAGTGAAATTACTATTAAGTAAAAGTACCATCAAGTAGAAATACTATTAAGTAAAACTAATATCAAGTGAAAGTACTATTAAGTAAAACTACAATCAAGTGAAAGTACTATTATGTGAAAGTACTATTAAGTGAAAGTACTATTAAGTGAAAGTACCCTTACATAAAAGTTTTATGAATTAAAACTACAATCAAGTGAAAGTACTATTAAATGAAAGTACTATTAAGTGAAAGTTCTATTAAGTAAAACTACAATCAAGTGAAAGTACTATTAAGTGAAAGTACTATTAAGCGAAAGTACTATTAAGTAAAACTATTAAATAAAACTACCACCAAGTGAAAATTAAATTTATTATATTTATTACATAAAATAATAATTAAGTGAAATTATTATCAAGTGAAATTACTATTAAGAGAAACTACCATTAAATGAAACTATCATTAAATAAAACACTCATCAAGTGAGTTTACCATTTCATGAAACTAGTAGTAAGTGAAATTATCGTTAAGTGAGAGTACTAGTAAGTGAAGTAACCATATTAATTGAAACAACCATTAAGTGAAACAACTATCGAGTGAAATTATTATTTAGTAAAACTATAATTCAGTGAAACAACTAGTAAGTAAAATTACTAATTAGGTAAACTATTATTTAGTGGAACAAATATTAGGTGAAATCACCATAAAGTAATACTACTGGTGAGTAAAATTTCGATTAAGTGAAACTGCAACTAAGTAAAATTAATATTAAGTAAAACACTCATCAAGTAAAACTATTAGTAAATAAAATTAACGTTAAGTGAAACAACCATCAAGTGGAATTACCAGTTAGTGAAACCTTTATTTAGTGAAATTGCCATTAAGTGAAACAACAGACAAGTGAAACTACCATCAAGTAAAAATACTAGTAAGTGAAATAAACATTAAGTGCAACATCCATCAAGTGAAATTACTAGTAAACGAAATTAACATTAAGTGAAACAATCATCAAGTGAAATTACCAGTTAGTGAAACCATTATTTAGTGAAATTACCATTAAGTGAAACAACAGACAAGTGAAATTACTAACAAATAGTAAAACTACCTTTAAGTGAAAATACTAGTAAGTAAAATTATCATTAAGTGAAACAACTATCAAGTGAAATTACCAGTTAGTGAAACTATTATTTAGTGAAACTACTAGGAAGTGAAATTGCTATTAAATAATAAAAATTACCATCTAATGAAGTCGCACCAAGTGAAACAAAGTCTAAAAATTAAAATGAATAAACTGAAATAAATCAAGTGCTGAGCAATCAATCGAATGATAGAATCTGCAATTATTTCAGTAATTAAAAGACTATAAAAATTTTTGAAAACGAATTTTGATGACTGTGCATAAATTTTCTACTTCAAGAAAGTTTCGTTTTAATGTTTTAGAAACTCTATATATACATATGTATAATGACAGTAAAAATTCTCCAATTAATGCGAAATAAAGATTAGTGTTTTTTGAAATAAAATGTGGAAATAAAAATAAAATAGGAAATTCGTTTGATATATATTTATGTTGGTTCCTCGTGAAATAATGCCTTTTAAACTGGTCGCAATTAAATTTGTCATTTTATTGCGTTGGTCAAGTGTGCTTGCATAGTCAAATGAGTTGTTAATTGTAAGCAATTTGAATGGAATTATTTTATATACTTTTTGATGCTTTTAGAAGTATTTAAACAGTCGGTGCTGGTCACCAGCGAAAAAAGTTGAACCTTTCTTTTAATTGTTTCGGTTTTTTAAAACTACTTCCATTCTTCAAAAATAGTTTCGATTTTTAGAATTGTTTCAATTTTTGAAATTGTTTCAGTTTTTAAAATTGTTTCGATTTTTAGAATTGTTTCAGTTTTTAAAATTGTTTCTGTTTTTAATATTGTTTTAAATTTTGATATTGTTTCAATTTTTTAAATTGTTTCAATCTCTGAATATTGTTTCAATTTTTTAAATTGTTTCAGTTTTTAATATTGTTTCAAATTTTGAAATTGTTTCAGTTTTTATAAAACTGTTTTAAATTTGGAAATTGTTTGAGTTTTTAAAATTGTTTCAATCTCTGAATTCATTTCAATTTTGCACATCAATAGAAACGTGTTTTATTTATTTATTTATAGAGAAAAATTAATTTTCGACGAAAAATTCCGAGAGTCAAATTGTTGAATTGAAATTTATGAAAAGTCGTTTATTTTAGTACAAACATTGTCCCACCAACAAATAGATATAATCGACAATATTTTTATTTACTTTTGGACCAAGCTTGATATACGGCCAATATTCATTCTTTTATTGGTTGTAGGTCATAAAAAAAATGATAGTGACACCAAATGTTATCTATAAGTTTCATATCAGTTAATCAATTTCTGATAAAACTGTTCCTATAGTTAGTTGTGGGAGAAAAAAAGTGATATTCGCGTGTAAAAAAAAATTATTTCGAAATCAACCATTTTATGTATCGTTTTGGGAAAATTTATGCAAACTGATAAATAGAAATTTTTTAATTTATTCTAAAAGCATTTAAAGCTATTAGTTTAATGGATTAATTAATAAATTTGTGAATTAATCGGTGCTTATGTAATTAATAACTCAATTAACTGAAGAGTAATTAATAAATCAATCAATTAATCCATTAATTAATTAATCAGTAATTAAGAAATCGATTATAGTAACTAAATTGTTATTCAGTAATTAATTTTTCTTATTTTAATTAATTGTTATTCAATTATCACAAGTCAGGGGAATTTAATGTTTCTTATTTCTGCAAATAATTAAATTTAATTTTAAAATAATTAAACTCTAGAAATATTTTCTTAAAGTTAAATTCATTCTTTTTAACTCGGAAAGATTTTAGTTGAAGAAGTTTCAATTTCAATAATAAATGTAGTTTTCAGAATGTTTTAAAAACTATTTAAATTTTGAATAATTTTACTAAAAATTCAGAAAAAATTGGATTTTTAAGAAATTGTAATTCTATTTTTTTAATTTAGATAAATTTTTATAAAAGAAATTTCATTATAAAATTGTTACGTTAATTGGAAAATTTGTGACATTTTATAAAATACAAAAAAATTTATTAACTAAATACTAATTTTTAAAATTATTTAAGTTTTAAATAATGTAATTCAAAATTCTGAAAAAATATAATTTCTACGAAATTTTAATTAAAATGAATAAAGATAATGGAATTTTTAAAGAAATTTGTATTAAAAAATTTTGAAATTTTTAGAAGGTTTGTTAAATATATAATACAGTTTACTACTTAAGTATTTATTTAAAAAAGTATTTTATTTATAAAAGATCTTACTTAAAACAATACAAAATTATTTTCTTCAGAAATTTTAATTCAATTACTTAATTCAAAATTTCAATTCTATTTTTTAAGTAGAATTTAATTATTTAGACTTTCAATTCTATTTTTGACAATTCAACTAAAGATAATTTGAAATTTTATAAACTAGTAATTGAAAACTTTTGAAATTTCTTTTATTAAAAATATAATTGAAATATTTTGAGCTTCAACTCTATTTTTAATAACTGAATTAAAGAAAATTCAAGTTCAATAAAGAAATAATTAGAAATTTGCAAAATAATTAAAATTCCCTAAAATTCTATTAAAAATGATTGAATTTTTTTTATTATCAAAAATAGAATTGAATAAATTTGAATTTTAATTATATTTTTGATAATTGAATTAATGACAATTACAATTTTATAAGGAAATAATTGAATATTATTAAAATTTCTATTATTAAAAATATAATTGAAATATTTTTAATTTCAATTCTATCTTTAATATCTGAATTAAAGAGAATTCAAGGTCAATAAAGAAATACTTTAAAATTTGCAAAATAATTAAAATTCCCTAATATTCTATTAAAAATGATTGAATTTTTTTATTATCAAAAATAGAATTGAATAATTTGAATTTTAATTATATTTTTGATAATTGAATTAATGACAATTGCAATTTTATAAAGAAATAATTGAAAATTATTAAAATTTCTCTTATTAAAAATATAATTGAAATATTTTTAATTTCAGTTCTATCTTTAATATCTGAATTAAAGAGAATTCAAGTTCAATAAAGAAATACTTTGAAATTTGCAAAATAATTAAAATTCCCTAAAAATCTATTAAAAATGATTTAATTTTTTTTATTATCAAAAATAGAATTGAATAAATTTGAAGTTTAATTATATTTTTGATAATTGAATTAATGACAATTGCAATTTCATAAGAGAGTATAATTGAAAATTATTAAACTTTGTATCATAAAAAATGTATTTGAAATATTTTGAATTTCAATTTTTTTATAATTTAATTAAAAGATATTGAATTCTTTACCAAATAATTGAATTTTTAAAATGATTTTTTCTTATGTTTTCAAAATTAATTCAGTGAAATGTGACAAAATAACTTTTTTTATTAAACTAAATTTTAAGTTCAATTTGATATTCTGATTTTCAATTGTTTTATTTGATAATTTTATTGAAAGTAATTGTAATTCTAGAAATAAGTAGTTAAAAATTTGTAAAAATAATTGAAATCCCCTAGAATTCTATTTAAAATAATTGAAATTTTTTAACGATTTCTCTGGAATTTTCAAAAATAATTCAAGAAAGGTCGACACAGTAACTAACTACTTTTTCTTTATTAAATTTAAAATTTTCAATTTAATATTTTGAATTTCAATTTTTTGTATTTGATAATTTAATTAATAAATATAATTAGATATAATTAATTAAATTTAGTTGAAATTCTCTAGAGTTCTGCTCAAAACTAATTGAACTCTTTTAATGTTTTTTTTTTTTTTTGATGTTTCAAAAATAATCCAGAAAACTACGTCACAGTCACTAATTGCTTTAATTATATTTCAATTTAATTAGGAATATAATTATTATTTAAACTAATGAAAAATTATTTTAGTATCGAGGAAATAGTAAAAATTGTATCTAAAAATTAGGGAAAAGAAAAATTTTCCTTGCAAACCGGAATAGTTAATCAACTATCAATTAAATCTTTTATCAATTCGTAAAAGAAAAGTAAAGAATGAGAAAAAGAATTTTGACAAAAAAATGTACCTCTTCCCTCTCGAAAGCAGAAATGACCTCGTAGTAAAATTGCTCGGCCATTGAGAGATCAATTTTAAGGGATGTACGGTCAGCATCGTCTTGATGATTCTCATCATCTTGGGCACTGTAATCCTTAATTGTAATACTCCTGCGCGACAACATTTCAATTCCATTGCTTTTCATTAACTCCATCACGAAAATTGTGTATCGAAGAAATAAAAAAAAAAACAATTCTTAACTCTTCATCAATTTTCCTTTCATTTAACACCAATTTATTTTTTTTTCTTCTTCGTCTTCTTTTTTCTCTATCAACGACAGTAATTATAGGGAGCACGCCAATTAAGTACTATATACATGTATATATATAAACGTTTAACGAGTTATTACTCTATTTACCGCTAATTCTCTTAAGTAACTTATCACAGTTGTTTCACGTTTGGTTGACTTTCACTTTTGCCCAATAAATATAATTTACAAAATTTTAAAACACTTTTATGTACACGAAACTTTTTTTCTTTTTTTTTTTTTTGTATATAATTATTTCTGTCACATCATTCGAGGAATATTTCTTTGGATTAACTTAGCACGAGGTCTCTCAACGGATTGGAGCCTCTTTGTCTGCTTTTAGAGGTTTATCTCGAGGGTAATGAATCTTTCTCCTTCATCGTTGCACTATATATGGAATGTCATCTTATTTAAACATAAAAAAGTTCAGTTCAAAAATTTTTCTCTTAATAATTAAAGTTTTTTTTTTTTTTTGATAATTGTTGAATTTTTCCCTCTTTCTTCTTCTATTTTTGGAATAAAATGTTGAAATTGTTTAGTATCTTCATTGTGATGATGAAAAAGGGGGAGAGAGAGAGAGGAGGGGGGATTGTTTACTACATTGTAGAGAAGAAGAGGAAATTAATTTGATTTGATTGACACGGCGAAATTTTTTTTTTATTTTCACGATAAAAACTTGTTTTTAAACGAAAAAAAGGGAGGTAATGTGTCAAGAAAGCATGGCAGGAGTTGCACGCACGTTGGCAAGCGAGAGTGAACTGACTTGCTTATAACGAAACGAAAGAGCACGTACGGTGGTGCAAACACATGGCAGTGTCAACCTACACCAACATTAGATAAGCCTTTCCAGACGACGGCTCTTTGCTGTTAAACTCAGACACTTACAGGGTGAGAAGAAAAAACATTCTCAATTTTGAAAATAGAAAAAAAAACAATTGTGTTTTTCTTTACTCTTCAAAATCGCTTTAAATTTACAAAGATGTTTTTATTTTTTTATTTTTACCCGAACTTTCTTTTTTAGGCTTTTTCTATAATTTCCAAATTTTTCTCAGTTCGAATTTACTGATTTTTTTATCAATTACTTAATTAATATGTAATTAATATAATTATGTAAATAAATAAATAAATAAAGACTATTTTTTCATTAAACAATTAATTCTATTAAGTATTGTGACTAGAAATTATATAAAAATAAAAATGGTTGCGTAGCCGAGAGGTTAAAGCCTCCGACTGTCAAATTAAAGTCCAAAGTTCGATCCCCCGCGAAGGTGGTATTTTTTCAAATAAAAAAAATTATGTAAAAATAAATAAATAATTTGTTTACAAATTAGACTAACAAAGACGTTAATAATCAAATTGATAATTGATATTTCAAGTAATAATTCTTAATAATTCGTAAATAAGTAGCTAATAATTCTTAATAATTAGTAAATAAGTAGTTGATAATTCTTAATAATTATTTAATAATTCGTAAATAATTATTTAATAATTCGTAAATAAGTAGTTAATAATTCTTAATAATTAGTTAATAATTCGTAAATAAGTACTTAATAATTCTTAATAATTAGTTAATAATTCGTAAATAATTAGTTAATAATTCGTAAATAAGTAGTTAATAGTTAGGCAAAAATGAAATTGTAATTAGTTAATAATTAATTAATAGTTAGTTGATGATTAGAAAATAATTAGTTAATAATTCGTAAATAAGTAGTTAATAATTAGGTAAAAATGATAATTGAATTAATGAGAATTGCAATTTTATAAGGAAATAATTGAAAATTAATAAAAATTTTATCATTAAAAATGTAATTAAAATATTTTTAATTTCAATTCTATCTTAAATAACTGAATTAAAGAAAATTCAAGTTCCATAAAGAAATAATTAGAAATTTGCAAAATAATTGAAATTTCCTAGAATTCTATTAAAAATAATTGAATTTTTTTTATTATCAAGAATAGAATTGAATAATTTTGAATTTTAATTATATTTTTGATAATTAAATTAATGACAATTGCAATTTTATAAAGAAATAATTGAAAATTATTAAAATTTCTCTTATTAAAAATATAATTGAAATATTTTTAATTTCAATTCAATCTTTAATATCTGAATTAAAGAAAATTCAAGTTCAATAAAGAAATACTTTAAAATTTGCAAAATAATCAAAATTCCCTAAAATTCTATTAAAAATGATTGCATTTTTTTTATTATCAAAAATAGAATTGAATAAATTTGAATTTTAATTATATTTTTGATAATTGAATTAATGATAATTGCAATTTCATAAGAGAGTATAATTGAAAATTATTAAACTTTGTATCATAAAAAATGGAATTGAAATATTTTGAATTTAAATTTTTATGTAATTTAATTTAAAAAAATTGAATTCTTTACAAAATAATTGAATTTTAAAAATGATTTTTTCTTAAGTTTTCAAAATTAATTCAGAGAAATGTAACACAGTAGCAAATTTTTATAAACTATATTTTAATTTCAATTTAAAATTCTGAATTTCAATTTTTTTTATTTAATATTTTAATTGAAAGAAATTAGAAAATAATTAGTTAATAATTAGAAAATAATTAAGTAATACTGAGATTTAAAATTAGTTAACAATCAAAAATTGGCAATAAGTGAACAAAAAATAAAAATCACGATGGAAAAGCGGCGAGCATCGAGTTAAATATTTAACAAAAGCCACCGCAACGAAACAGTATAAATTATGAAGCGATAATTAATTAAAATCATCATCAGCTATGAAATAATGAAAATTAAACAATGAAAAAGATTTAATTCCGGCGTCTTACACGATTCTCGGATTTAAATTTGTAATTTAACCACGCATTAAACTCGTTTCCTGTTTATGGTGCGCATGATGAATTAAAAGTTTTTAATTACAAAAAGAAACAACAATTATCCTGTCATTTAAAAATCTAATTAAATAACGCCATTCAGTAGAAACATTTTTAATTTTTTTTTGTTTTTGCTCTATAAAAAAGAGAAAAATGGGGGAAAATTTTTTTTTTTTTTTTTTTAAATGAAAATTAAACTTGCAAAATCTTGTGTGATTTTGAAAAAAAAACAAAACAGTTCAATTAAAATTGACAGGTTTTACAATTTTAGACACTTGTAAAAATATTGTGAATACGGTCTTGGGAAGCCTCTCGTTTGTCACGCGATGCCATATATTTTTAATTACCGGAAATTCGATATACTTTTTTTCTCTCGCAGTGATTATGGTGATAAAATGGCTTCATCCGATTCAATAAATCGATCTTTCGAGTGGCAAATGAGAATTATACTATTTACCATAATGGGAAGAAAAAATATTAAAATTTTTTTTTTTTGTTGCATATTTTTAATTTGATATTTTACATAAGCGACAAATAATAATTAATTGTTATAAACAATAATTAGTTAATTGTTTTAAACAATAATTAATTAATTATGTCTAAACAATAATTAATTGCTTCTAAACAGTAATTAATTAATTGTTAATTTTACCTAATTATTAATTATTAATTTTATTTAATTATTCATTATTAATTTTTTAATTTTTTAATTAATTATTACTTTTATAATTATTAATTAACAATAAATGATTGTTATTTACAATTAACGAATAATTATTATGTCTAAACAAATAACGATTGTTATTTACAACTAAATAACAATAAACTATTAAAAAAATAAAAATAAACGAAATAGAAAACAAAATAAAAATACGAAACCTAAATAAAAATGGACTAAGTAAGAAAGTTAAAAAATAATCGATCAGAAAAAGTTAATTGATGGATTCAAAAAAGAAATTTAAATTTAGAGACTATAAATGGGTCATTCCAGGAGAAATTTTCATTTAAAAAATATTTTCTGAACCAATTTTTTATACCCAAGATAAAATAAATAGTAACGATTAATTACTTTATTTTACCCAATTAAATAAAAATTGTAAATTACATTCTGCGTTAGTCGTTAAAGTTAATTTACAAAACCAGATTTCTAAAAATAAAAAAAACAATTAAAAATATTTAATATTTGATTAAACTTATGTAATATTAATACATAAGAGATTAAATTATTACACAATATTGATATACAAAACGAGTAGCGAATATATGCCAGAAACAATATTTTATCTCACTGCTCTAAATTATTAAAAATAGACATTTATAAACTAAATATATTTTGTCGATTACTATGTGTATATATTTATCAAAAAATAGAATACGAATAAATTTTCTATATATTCAATTCTCGAGAATAATTTACAGTATAAGTAATGTTTCATATATATCTTATAAAAGTGACTTATTTATTCGTTTCGTTGAATACTGAGCATAAGTGATATAAACGAGTCGTAAAGCATATATATAAACGAAAAATATCACAAAAAATTCTAATGCACATCCATAAGTCTAAATAAAGACGAGTAAAAAAAATAAATGTCTAAAAATTGCTCTTTTTTTCGACCCCTAGGGAGAGAAAGAGAAAAAAAAATATATATATATTGTAAATTGATTTAGCGAAAATAAAAAATCGATAACTCATATATAGCTTTCTATATAAAGTTATTTTTCGACATAAACTGTCAAATGAGCATTGACAGTTTTATATAAAAGCTTTCAAATTAAAAGCACATAAAATATAGGACATGCGGTTGTGGCAAAAATAAAATATCGAAACGCGAGATATTTGAGAACAAAGTTTATATATTTTTTTTTTTTAGTGTATGTGTATTACGAAAGCAGTTAAAATACAACAGTTTGTTAACGTTTACTGTGATTGACAAAATAATTCATTTGCTTACTAAACATTATATGCCACACACAAAAAAAGAGAGAGAATTCAATTTGGCTAATTGTAATGTATAAATCGCGTGTTATCGATTTCGACATTTGTTACGAATTAACTTTTTTTTTACATATACACGTCCCACTTTGCGATATTACGGAATTTTGTCATTAAGAAAAATTATTTCTCATTGTAATATTGTAATAATAATTCTTTGACGTAAAAATAAAAAATAAATAAAAAAATAGGTGATTATTGTATTATTAGAAAAAATATATGTAATAAAAAATAAATAAATATAAAAATAAAGAAATAAATAATAAAATAAATATTAAAATAAAAAAGTAAATAATAAAATAAATATATCAATAAAGAAGTAAATAATAAAATAAATATTACAATAAGTAAACAAATAATAAAAAAAATATAAAAATAAAGAATAAAATAAATAGTAAAATTAATAAATAAATAATAAAATAAATATAAAAAAATGTATTATCGAATAGAAATAAAGCAGAGAACAAAATATGAAAAGAAATAACAACCAAAAGAAACAGAAACGAAATTCGAAACTAGAATAATTGTGTCGCATAAAAAGTTAATTACACAGACAGAATAGAAAATTAAGGAAATCATTTTCAATTTTCGCGATAATTATTCCTACATATATATATATATATATATACACTAATGGAGAATTAATATTTCAAATAATGAATTATAAAATGTACACGCTTTTATGTTCGCGATGTTAATATTTTAATTAATTGAAAATAGTACATAAATATTTAATGGAGAAAAATTATAAAATTTATGAGTTTTTGTAATTATATTTTTTTTATAACATATACTATATATTATATATGAAATGGAAGTTAGTAGCAACGGAAAATAATGATGAGGAATAATATAAGAATACAATTTTCATTTTTCAAAGTTCATTTCGAATGATTGATGATTATTCGTTTTTTTTTCTTTTCGAGGGTATTAAATTTCGAGTTTAAACTGATGATGAAATCATTACCCACATGTGGAATAATTTGTGTTTCAATATTTTGACCACCAATGCATTTATTTCATCATCGTTCATCATCAAATATTTGAAACAATTTTTTTCTTCTTATCCTTGATTAGCATAATTTTATACGTATATATATATTATAAAGCACAACTGTTACCTATTGAAAATTCCAAAGGAAAAAAGAACCTTCGGTGTTTAGAAAATTTTTATAATTCAAAATCCTTTGGAAAATAGTTAAATTTTTTTGGTGTTTAAACAATTATTTTCAACAATTGGATTTTCTAGAAGAATTTCAGTTAAAAATAGTAACAAAATGGAATTTTCGAGAAGTTATGAATGATTGCAGAAATTATATTAAAAAGTAGGTTTGAAGAAAAATAAAAGTGTAATGAAGAATAAATATTTTTTCTATTTAAATGTTTAATGTTTTAGTTTTGAAAATAATTAAAGTCTTGTTAAGTATTAATAAAAACAAATGGAAAATAATTGAATTCATTTCTAGAATTTTATCGACATTTTTTTCAGTAATTGAATTCTTTGGAGAAAATGTAATTAAAATTGTATTGAAAATAATTTAATTCTTGGCAAGATTTTTATGAAAATTCTTGAAAATGTAATTGAATTGTTTTTAAGAATTTACTTCAATATTCTTGAAAGTAGTGGAGTTTTTTTTCAAATAATTTTCACTGAAAATTTTGAAAGTAATTGAATTTTATTAAGAATTTATAATTATTTTCAATAATTGTAATAAAATTCTATGCAAAAAGTCAATTTTTTAAATATAATAAAAATCTTTGTAAAAAATTCAATTATTTTTATATAAATAATAAATATTTTTATCAGACTTTTAGTTATTTTCAATACAATTTCACTTGGTTTCTTCGAAAATTTCAATTATTTTTACAAATTTTGGAAAAATTCTTCGAGAAAATTCAAATATTTTCAATAATTAGATTATTTTCAAAAATAATTGAATTTTTGATTATTTACAAAAATTAATTTAATTTTCAATTATTTTCAAAAATAGTTGATTTTTTCACAGGAATTCAATTATTTAAATCGCTTTTAATAAAATCCAATTCAAGAATTCAATTATTTTCATAAACAGTAATATTTTCCCTTGATTTCAATTATTTTGAATACTATGTTAATTAAATTCTAGGAAAAATTGAATTGTCTATAAACAGTACATAATTACATTTTTTAAGAATATTAATTAAATTTAATAAAAATAATATGTTTTTTTAAGTAATTTTAAATTAAAAATTTTGAAAATAATTGAATTTTATTTAAAACTTTTAAAAACAATTGAATTGTTTAGGTAAATTTTAATTACAATTTTAAAAAATAATTTAACCTGTTAGAGAAATTTTATTAAAATAATTGTATTCTTTTGTGAAATTTTATTAAAATTGTATATTGAAAATAATTTATTTTCTCCGAAATATATTATTATTTATAAAAATAATTGAATTGTTACCAAGAATTTTTTTTTTATTATCACAATTTAATTTTTAGGAAGAATTTTATTAAAAAATTTTTGAAAATATTTATAAATTCTTGGATCAATTTTATTATTTATGAAAATAATTGAAATTTTGTAAAGAATTCAATTATTTATGGGAAAAATGAATTCTTGACAAGAATTTGTTTCACATAAAAAAACTGAAATCCTCCAAAGAATTTTATTATTATTGAAAATAATTAAAATCTTCCAAAGAATTTTTTTTTTATAAAAATTGAATTCTTGTGAAGAATTTTTCAATTCCTAAAAGTTGAATTCTTTTGAAGAATTTTTCAATTCTTAAAAATAATCGAATTAAATTAATATTTTTAAAAATAATTGTATTCTTTAGAAATATTTTATTAAATGAAAATTGTATTAGAAATAATTAAATTACTCAGAAACGTTTTATAATTTTTGAAAATAAATCAATTCCTTCGAAGAATTTTATTATTTATGAACAAAATTGAATTCTTGCGGAGAATTTTCCAATTCATAAAAGTAGTTGAATTGTTTCGATTAATTTTATCGGAAATTTTGAGAATAATTGAGTTTTTAGAAGGAAAACACATTTTTGTTTGGAAATAATAGAATTTAATTAAGGGCATTTAAACCATTATGACGTCATAATTTGTTAAATGCATTTTCTTCTAAAACTGTGACGTCATAATGGTTCAAATTCTCTTAATAAAAATAAATAATAGAATTTAATTAATAAAAATGAATAATTATTATTTAGTAATAAAAATAATTTTATTCTTTTGAGAAATTTTATTAAAATTGTATTGAAAATACTTGAATTGCTCTAAAAAATTTTATTGTTTATAAGATCAAATTAAATTCTAGCGAAAATTTTTTTTTTAATAATAAACAACAATATTTAATATTATGTACGTAATAAAGTGAAATCTTTGAATTTTGAATCTGCAATAATTTCAAAAATTGATGTTTATTCATAAAAATAAATTTTCTTTATAGTTCCGAATTTGTTTCTCAATAAAATTTTTTAATTAAAAAAATAATAGTAAATGGAATAATTTACTAGTTGATAAATAAAAAAAGACCCTAGTGAATAAGAGAATAATAATAAAAAAATAAGAAAATAAAAAAAAATTCCGAAATTCATAGGAAAATATTCGGCAATGCTTGTGTGATGTTTACACGATACGAAGCAGCTTTCCGGAAAATTGTTTTTGTCTGGTAAAATATACAGGAAGTAAGGGAAGGAATTCAGCCTAATAGGAATGTCGTTACCTTCTAAAACTGTACCTACAAACCGTTCGTGTTCATATAGAACTATCGTAAATAGTGATAAAGCGCCAGTCGGTATGTTATACAAGTTGCACTTCAACTTGCGGTAAATTGTTTCAAATGCGTAACTGCGAGCGCAAAATTAAGTGCAAACAGTTAGTGTCCATTCGACTGCTAAACTATTATAACAATACAAGCGTAACAAAAAAATTTTAGAAAATAAAAAATTATTATCGTTTATCCGAATATACGAACACTTTGGATACGAAATTTTTATTTCATAAAATCTCTTTCATAAAAATTCAAGTTTGAAAAAAATGTAGCCAAAAATTGCGCAAAAAAAAGAAAAAAAAAAATTATTGAACAAAATTTGATGACGCCTTTTGGTAATTGAGGTCAACTCCTTAAGTCCCATGGTGTATAATTTTAGAAATTTCCGATTCACGCCTTAAATTTAATAGCGAGCAAATAACCAGGTTTTAAAACGAAATCACTATAAATATCAAAAAACATTTTTTGCATCGAAACGCATTTTTAGTATCGAATTTAGCATTTTTTTCTCAAATCAAAAACGAAAAGAAAATCGAAACGTTTTTAATCCAGAAATAGTTTTCAATCAAGAAACATTTATTAATTACGAAAAAAAATTCCAAAAACATTTTTTTCCTAAACAAATAAAATACTGTTTGAAATTTTTTCCATAAAAATAAAATTCTATTTGATTTTTTCATAAAAATAAACTTCTATTAAAAAAATCGATTAAAAAATCAAATTAAAAATAAAAATTCCTTTTTATCGAAAATCTTTTTTTTCCAATCAAGAAATATTTCAAATCGTCAGTAAATCAAATTTTTCATATTTTTGTATATTTAAAACAATAAAATTTCTACGAAATAAATATTAATGAGACAAATACTTCGTCTTCTTCTCCGAGTGTAAATCTCAATTAAAAATGCAAACGAGGAAGGAGAGAAATATATAAGAAAAAAAACGAAATGAAATTAAAAATGAGATTCGTAAAACAAAAATGCAAAAACGAATGATTAAAATGAGGCGAAGAGAAAATTTTTTGATAAATATGAGAAGATAAAATTTAAAGACACTACAAATCAAATTCCCAACTTTCGACCAAATGGTCGAAAAATTCTAATAATAAATTCAGAAGAATTTCCAAGTTATTTAAAAATAATCAAACACGAGTTCAAGGCAAAGCTCAACATATGAATTTAAAATAACGCAAGACAAACCTCTCTGAATTTTAAACACTAATAAAACTCCCCTGAAATATATATATATACGTATATGTATTATCATCTTGTGGCATAAATTAGAAATCAAGAAAATTGATTCAAAATATTCGTCTTTGGAATTAAAAACAAAAAAAAATTGAAAATATGGCAATTAATGAGAGAAATTAAAAATAACGGTATTTTTAGGAATAGTATAAGACGGAAAAGTGAAGAAAATTTTTTCTCTTCGGGCCTCGAGAGATAAATCAAAAAGAAAATTTCCGCTTCTTTTTCGCTCTTTAAATGGTTGAGAATATAGGGCAGCTTTAAAGAGGCAGTTATCGCGTGAAATCCATTTGTTATTGACTTTTCATTCGATTCCATTTGAATCTCTTAACATATCCCGTGAGAGAGGCGCGTTATCCTGGATTTGCTCTGAGAATTTAACACACGATCAGTGACGTGATGGCCTTTCATTTTGCAAACACGTCGTTGTCGTTGTCGTCGAAGGGATCAATACCCTCGCGGGAAGCGCAAAATTGCGATAAGAACAAAATTTTTCTATAAAAAAAAATTTCTTCTCTCGAAAATTGTTAGAGAATTTTTTTTTCAATTACATCCCAAACTCATTCCTCTGTGATGGTCATTTTTAGTTTTAATATTTTTCATTTACCAGTGTTCTCTATTTTAATAATATTCGAAAAATTATTTTTAAATCTGATTCAAACTTTATCACTGAAAAAAAAAATTTAATTGATTCAAATAACCGATTAATTGAGTATTATCAATTAAATATTTACTTGAATCAAATAATATTTAATGGAGTCAATTGAATGGTATTTGAAACAATAACTTCAGTATTTGAAGCAAATACAATTTAATTGACTCTAATAAATATTAAATAATATTTAATTGACTCTAATAAATATTATGTGATTTAATTAAATATTTAATTGATAATAGTCAATTAATCGGTTATTTGAATCAATTAAATTTTTTTTTCAGTGTAACATATAATTAATTTTCACTATATATTTTTTAATAATAATAATAATAATCAAAAATAAGATTTTTTGGTTTTAATTTAATTGGAAATGCCCCAAAAATGATTCTCATTCACTCTAAAAATGATAAGATGCTAAAAAAAAATTTTTATTACATTTATTGGCGAATTTCTTTAATTTGCAAATTAATCCAGATTTATAGATTGATTTGACAATTAAAGATAAAATGAAATAAATTTCTTTAATTGTCAAGTTAATCTGAATTAATTTTTTTATTTGATCTACTTTTTTGATATCAATTCGTTGCCATTTGATACTTTTGAGTTAACAGTTAATGAATAAAAAGGAAGTTTTATAAATCACATTTTATAATTTCAGTCATTATTATCTGTTTTTAATTATCAGAATAATTTACTTGCGGATGTTGTTAAACAACATTCTGAAGCATACATAAATTAAAACAATAAAAAAATCGAATTATTAACTAATTTACTAATTAATTATTGTTGTTTATTAATTTCAAATATACTTTAATAAAATTCTCAGTAAGAATTTAATTATTTTCATGAATAATAACATTTTTTTAGAAGAATTGAATTATTTTTATAAACATTTAAAATTTTTTGCAAAAATTCAATTATTTTTTTATCAAAATTTTAATAATATTTCAGGAACGATTTCAATTATTTTCCTAATTAATAAAATTTTTCAAAAGATTTCAATTATTTTCAAACAATTTAATAAAATTCTTCCTAAAAATTCAATTATCCTCAAAAAAGTAAATTTTCTTTTTGAAAATTTAAATTATTTTTTTAAATAATAAAATTCAAGTTTTACTTTTAAAAAAATTTAAGTGGACCATTCTAATTGTTTTCAATAATAATAAAAAATTTTTTTGGAGGATTTCAATTTTTTTTCTAATTTGAAACAAATTTTTGTCACGAATTTAATTTTTTTTTATAAATAACTGAATTCTTTACAAAATTTCAATTATTTTCAAAAATTTTAATAACTTTCTTTGCAAAAATTCTATTTTCATAATAAAAAAATTGGTTTTTGAAGTTTCCAATTATTTTCAATTATTTTCCACAATATACTAAAATTTCCTAAGGATTTCAATTTTTATTTAAATTTGAAACAAATTCTTGTCAAGAATTGAATTTTATTCATAAATAATTGAATTCTTTACAGAATTTCAAATATTTAGAAAAATTTCACGAATAATTGAATTTTTTCTGAATTCATTGAAAAAAATTTCTATAGAATTGAAATATTAAAAAAAAAATTGAATAAATTTCTTTGCAAAAATTGAATTATTTTTAACACATTAATTTTTAAATTGAAGATATTTGAAGAGAAAAAACATTTAAAAAGTTGAGACACAATTTTTTGTTTCTAAACTTTTTTAATATTTAAAAACAACAACTAACTTTCGAAGTACAAACAAATTTTCTGTATTCAACGATTATTAATATTGTAATTAATATTATTAATTTTACTATTTTTTATCTAATTCAATGAACATATTTGTAAAAAAAATTAGTAAAATTTATTTCAAGCGTAGAAAAATTTACTCCGAGAGTATACACTGAGAAAAATTTTTTTTTAATTTAAAAACTAAGTAATCAACCAAAAAAATATGCTTGAATTAAACAGATTTTATAATTGAATTAAACAGAATTTTTTTCGGAATCAAATGTGACGCGATCTGAAGAAAGGGACCTTGGAAGCAAATCACTTTAAGGTTATGTTGGCATTACTTTTTTCTTGTTTTAAAGTTTCTTTTTTACTTTTTGCAAATTAAAGTCAGTTCTCATTAAATATTTTAGTTGTACTGATAACTTAATTATTAATAAATCCGATTGCTAGTTGATTCTTTCTTTGTATTTTCATTTAAAAAATTGCAAACATAACCTATAATTTTTTGCTTCTAAGGTCCGCTTTTTCAGATAGCGTCACAAATTTATTTTGTATTGAATCAAAATTATGTTTAATTCAAAGGTAATTTTCAGTTGACTGTATAACAACAAAAATTAATTATTTTTAATTTATAATTAATTAAGTAGTAAGACGTAAAAGTTATACTTTATTCGATTTCTCCGTCTGGAATTCCCCCCCCCCCACCACCATTCATAAAATTGTATTTTATTCACTCTGAATCATGGAAAATTGCTCTGATTCCGTGCATCTGTTTTAAAACAGAAATTCAGTATAGTATTTTTGTGAATAATTGCAAAATTGTACTTTGTAGATTGTAAATTGTACATTGTAGAATGTAGATTGTAAATTGTGAATGGTGGAAAAATGGAGTTTATTTTGAAAAATATGGGCACTTTTGATAAAAGGAATATGTGTGGCATCAACTGCCATGAATGGACTGTAAACGTAATTAAGATTCCAAGCTGGTGGGTGTCTGCGAGGCCTTAGCATGGCATTTTACACAGTCATGGCCTTTGTCTTCATTTCTCTTCCCCTTTTAATGTAGTATATATGAATCTGTGTTGTGTGTGCGTATCCCACCTCACTTGAAATTCTCTCTCTTCTTCATCTTCTTTTCTCACTCTTTCTCTCATTCTCGCTCAAATGCCGCGAATAAAAGAGAGACTCGCCCGCAGAGTATTGCACTATTCCATCAGAGGCACATATGTACCTTCCATGTGAATGTCTGGGACCGAAATAAACCGCCGTGCACCGTGAAAAAATCTCATCGTCTTTGCCCATCCTCCTACAGGAGCGTAACTGCAAATCTCCAGAATGCACTCTTTCTCTCTCTTTCTCTCTCACTCTTTCTCCTCATTTCCAACATTCAAATATCACCGGGCGGTGATTCCTTCATTCCAATGCATTACATCCGTGGAGAATTTTCATTTTCTTTTTTTTTTTTTTTTATTTATGTCTCCAATTAATATTTATTTGTATTTATTCTAAATTTCAAATACAGTCGACATTCGATAATTTATTTCTATTTCTATTATTTATAATTATTTATATCTCCAACTAATATTTATTTACATTTATTCTAAATTTCAAATACACTCGACAATTAATTTAGTTTTCATTAATTTTTATTTATTTATTATTTGTATTTATTTATATCCCCAATTAATATTTATTTACATTTATAATAAATTTTTAAATACAGTCGACATTCGATAAATTGAATCTCTGGTAAATTTCAATTCGGGTCCCTTCAAAAACTTTTGATGAATTAAAACTTTCGATAAAAATAAAACTCAATAAATTGAAAAAAAAGTTCAATTTATTATTGAGTTTTTTTATTCAAAAAAAGTTTTTTCAATCCCCATGAGATTCAATTTATCGAGTGTCAACTGTATTTATCAATTTTGAATTCCCGAAATAATAATTAATTGGAAAATAAAAATAATGTTAGAGAATTGAAAAGTTGGTTAAATTTTATTCATGTTTTTATATTTTAGAGAAGATGTTAATTAAATTTGTTGCTGATGGTAATTAAACACCATTGGGTTTTATTAGTTAACAACTGTGACGTTTAAATGAAAATATAATAATAGTAAATTACTGAATTAGTAATTCAGATAATTAGTTTCTTATCGCTGTTAAATGTCAATAAATTAATAAATCCTATTGGCATTTGTTCAATTCTGTCGTTAAACGTTATTTTGCATTAATGAATTAATTAACAACTGTCGATAGTAAATAACTGATAATAATAAACACAATTTTGTATTGATAATAATCGTTTGTATTCCTGTAATCTGTTTGTAGTTCGAAATTACTTTCTTTTGTTAAATACTAAAAAAAGCTCAAAAACAAAAAATTGTTTCTTGACTTTTTAAATATTTTCTGCTTTTCGAATATCCTCAATTTAAATATTAAAGCATTAAAAATAATTTATTTTTTGCAAACGAAACTTATTAAAATATTTACAAAGTAATTAAATTCACACAAGGAATTTTATTATTTAGAAAAATAATGGAATTCTCGCAAAGAATTTTATTAAAACTTTTTAAAAATCCTAATTAAATTCTTTTAAAGAATATCTTTGAATATTTTTTCAATAATACAAATTCCTTAATTATGTTCTTTGCAAAATTTGAAAATAATTGAATTTTATAAATAACTTCTTACAAGTTTTTAAATAATCGTGTTTGTAAAAAAATGAAATGAAATATTAAATTTGTTATTAAATTTAATTAAAATTTTTTTGGAAATAATTAAATTCTTTTGAAGAATTTCTTTTTGCGTTCTTTTAAATAATGATCGCAGTTTTGGTAATTTGACAATTTTTAAATATAATTGAATTGAACAAATAATTTGTTCAATATTTTTAAATAATCCTGTATATTAATAATTATAATAAAATTTTTGATATTCTCGACAAGGATTTATTAAAATTTTTTGAAAATAATTAAAATCCTGTAAAGAATTGAATTATTAATTAATTAATTTTATTAAAAAATTTTTTAAAATAATTAAAATTCTGTAACGAATTCAATTATTTTTGTGAAATAAATTAAATTCTTGACAATAATTTGTTTCAAATTTGAAGAAAATTGTTATCCTCCAAAGAATTTTGTTATTATTATGAAAATAATTGAAATCTTCCAAAGAATTTTTTTTTTCATAATGAAAATTGAATTCTTGCGAAGAATTTTATTCAAATTTTTGAAAATAATTGAAATATGGTATAGAATTCAATTATTTATGAAAAAATTGAATTCTTGACAAGAATTTGTTTTAAAGTTTAAAAAAATTTCAAATCTTCCAAGGAGTTTTATTTTTTTATCAAGATAATTGAATTTTTTAGAAAGAATTTTTAAGTTTTTTGAAAATAATTAAAATCTTGCATGATTTTTGTTAAAATTTTTGAAAAATATTATAATTGTTTAGATGATAATTTAAATTATTTGCAGGTATTTAATTCAGATTGTATTGAAATTCGGAAATTTTATAACGAATTAAGAAAAAAATTGAATTATTTTGTAAACTTTTTTTTTAACAATCGAATTTTGTCAAGGATTTTACTATTTTTAAAAATAATTGAATTCTATCGAAGAATTCATTAAAACTTTGTTAAAAATATTTGGATTTTTGCAAAAAATTGTATTCTTTATAAAAGTAATTTATTATTATTTTTGAAAATAATTGAATTTTTTCGAAGAATTGTATTAAAAATTTAAAATTATTTCAAATTTAAATAATAAAAAGAAAAAATTTTGTAATTTGCATAATAATAATAATAATAATAATAATAATAATAATAATAATAATAATAAATTGAATGCAACCTTCCGCGCGCGTAACATTTTTTAGTTAATTATTAAATTTCCTTAAAAGTAAATTAGCGAAAATTTGAATTATTTTGAATTTATGACAATTCCAACTTCTTTGAATTAATGAAAATTTTAACTATTTCAAATTAATGGAAATTAGTTATTTATAAGATTTTATTTATAATTTATAATTTATTTATAAGTTCAACATATTATCAATTATAAATATTATAATATTGCAATCAAAAACAAACAAAAAATAAAGCAACGTCGAAAGAATTAAAAAAAAATACCAAACAAAGAAAAACAATTGAAAAGATTAATGGAAACAATTTAACAAAAGAAATCGATGTAAAAATAATATTTTGCATGAATTTTATCGCAAATTATAAGTTTTCAATATACTGAATGTATATATAAAATGATGATGCATAATTGACGTCAGTATAAATATATGTATATGTGCGCAAAGTTATTAATAATTGTATGGAAGATTATTATTATTATTGAGATTCTCGAGTGGTTTTCGGTAACAATAACACATTGTAACATACGTGAAATCGAAAATTTTGTTTTGTTGATCGCATAAACATTTCGCCACGCATTATTGCAGAATTTAGCGAAGCGAATCACTACCTATATATCAGATATTTATAGTATTATAATCGGATGCCACGATCATTCTGCGGTGACGTTTTGATGCAAAATTGTGAGAAATAAAATTATATTTTCAACCATAAATAATGTTTGAGGGAGAGAGAAAAAAAATAGGTCGAGATTAAGATATCGTCAAAAAGCTTTGAGAGAAAAAGGAAAAATTTCGAATCGTAATTGGAAAATATTGTCTCGTTAATTTTTCAACTGGATTAATTGACATTATGAACTACATCAATCTAGATTTCAAAGATTTCAACATTTTGCAGTTTCCACTCACACATACACACACAAGATTTATATTTATCTTGGTTTAACTATTTTTTTTATTACTTTAAAAAAAGGGTATAAAAAAAGTAATTCTAAATAGAAATTTACAATAATAATTGTTTTTTTTTAAAGTACGTTTTTCATTAAGAGGTAAATTTTTTTTATGAAGATAGATAATTTTTATTACAGAGAAAATTTTAGGAAAATAATCGAGACACGATAATCAAATTTCAGAAAATAGATTTCAAACTAAAAAAAGTGACAATCGAAAAATTAAACTTGATGATAAAAAAAGATTCGATTTAGAAAGTTTACAAAACTGCCAAAAATTCTCTTCTATATTTTATTTTCCTGGTCTTTTCTAATTTTCATCAAAAAAATATTTTCTTTTTTCTTATCATCAGCTAATAAATTGAACCCCTGCAACGAATTTTATTATTCTTGACAAAATTGTATTAAAAATAATTGAAATCCAGCGATGAATTTTATTATTTATGAAAATAATTGAAATTTTGTCAAGAATTTTATTAAAAAAAGTTTTATAATAATTTTATTATTATATTATAATATTATACAAATTATATTATTTATAAAAATAATTGAATTTAGGAGAAGAATTGTATTATTTTATGAAAAAAATTGAATTTTTGAGAAAACTTTTATTAAAATCTACAGAAAGAATTGAATTTTTATAAAAAAGTTTGTCATTTTTGAAAATAATTGAATTCTTCATAAAAATTTCATAACTATTGTTTTAAATAATTAATTTTTTCAAAATATTAAAAATATTATGAATATTTTATTTCAAATAATTGAATTCTTGTGGAAAATTTTATTTATGTAAGTAATTGAATTTTTTCATTTATTAATTTAAAACCTAGTATTAAAAATAATTGAAATTCTCTAATGACTTTTGTTATTTCTGAAAATAAATAAATTCTTGTTGTTTTTCGTGGCCGAAAATTTTTTTTAAATTTGAATTTTCATTAAAAAAATGTTCATATTAGTGAGAGTAATTGAATTATTGTGGCGAATTGTATAACAATTTTGGTTAAATAATTTAATTTTACGAATTTTTTTTTAAAATGATATTAAAATAAATTTATAATTTTATTATAATTTTTCATAATAGATTTTTGATTTCGAGTGTTAGTGAATTAAAACTTAAAATATCAGTAAATTCCGAAAAAACGGAAATTTTTTTGTGGCTAAAATCTATAAAAAAAACTAAAAAGCATCCAAAAAGTAGCATTACGTAAAAAAATAGTAAATACTACGAGGCCTTAAATATAAAACTGTGTTTTAATTTTTTGGATTTTGTATATATATTTATATATGTATATTGTAGTTGAAAAAGAGAAGCAGAAATGTTTCCAATTGTAACAAGTGATTGGGGGTAAAATTTCAAAGCAATAATAGTTCGCGATAGTGAATGAATTCTCTCGCGCACGTAATAATGCGGGGCATCATTTATTTTTAATTGAAAAAGAAAACGCTCGGTTTTTGTGATAAAGTTTCTGTGCACGAAGCATTTTTTCCTCCTGTTTTTCTTTTTTTCTCTTTTTTTTTGTTGGGTTTGAAATTGATAGCAGGAAGCAACATTTTTGTTCTCGAAGCACGAACCACCATCAACAGGTTTGCAGGAAAAGAATTTTTCGATTTACCGATAGAGAAGGATTGCTGTAAGCCGAAAGACATGAACAATGCTTTAAATTGTACTTCAACATGTATATATATAAAGAGAGAGAGAAAGAGAGAGAGAAACACGCCAACAATTCCTATGCCATTTCAAGTCTACTTAACCACAAAACTTGTTTAATTTACCAGAATATCCTTTTTCCTCCGATTCAAATGCAGTTAAGTTCGTTCATCATGTTCTTTTCACAATAACTAAATAAACTCGACGAGACTTAAGTCATAAGTTACTATATATATATTTATAAATTAATAAGATGAATGAGAAGTAAACGGAAACTTTAATGTAATAATTGAGTCTCTCCCGAGTTCTTCAAAGGAAAATGCATTTTTCATTCTACTGAAAAATTTATCTTCATAATTGTATTTTGTTATGTAATTTATATGAAAGGAACAAAGCGATGTGAAATTGAATTCATTTACAGCATAGTGTGGATTGAAATAAAAATTCATAAATTAAAAAGAAAAAGAATTATAATTATTTTTAAGGAAGGGATATTTTACATTTTTACATTGAAACAGTTTTACATTATAGAAAAAAATTTAATGAGAAATTATGATGCACAAATATTTAAACGTTCAAATGAACAAAATACTTTTTTTTTAATAATGATATTTACAAATAATTATTACTGATTTGAATTAAAATTAAAAAAATTAAATATTAAATGCAGAAAGTTTAAAATTAATTTTTTTTTGCAGTGACGCAAAATTCTTGTAACAAAAATTTAATTTGAAGAAAAAATACATAAGATTCGTCCATTTGTACGTTCAGAACTTTAGGATCATGAAAAAGTGAAGAATTTTGAATTAAGAAGAAAAAATATTTGAAGGACCATTTGTCTTTTCTAAATTGAAAAAAAAATGAAAAGTATAAATTTTTAATCGAGTGAAATGAAAATAAATTGATAGAACTGAAACCAATTAAAAATAAATTCAAAAATCGATGCAAAATTAGAGGAGTTCAATTTAATTATTCAAAATACAGAAATAAATATACTTTATTGAATAATTAAATGTTTCTTAAAAATTGAATTCTAAAAAAAATGTTGCCAACAAATTTATAAATTATTTGATTTCTTGTGAAATTTTAATTTTTTGTGAAAATTCAATGTCTTGCGTAGAATTTTGTTAAATTTTTTTCTAAATATTTAAATCCTATGGAGAATTGCATAAATAGTAGATATTGAAAATCATTGAATTATGGAAAATTTTTTGAAAATCATGGAAATTTTGAAAAGAATTTTGTGGAAACTTTTAAAAATAATTACATTTTTTCTGCGAGTTTTATTATTTATGAAAATAATTGAATTTTTACTAGGAGTTTTATTATTTATGAAAATAACTGAATTTTTAAAAAGAATTTTATTATTCATAAAAATAATTGAATTATTGAGAGAAAATTTATTTTAAAAAAGTTTGAAATAATTGAATTCTTGTGAAATTTTTATTATTCTTGAAAAATAACTAAATGTTTGCTTACAGAATTTTATTAAAATATTAGATCTTGTAAATGATTGAATTGAGTAAATTTTTTGAAAATAATTTAATTTCTGCGATGAGTTTCATTTATAAAAATAATTGAATTGTTGCGAAAAATTTGTATTATTCATGAAAATAATTGAATTATTGGGGAGAAATTTATAAAAAAATGTGTAAATAATTGAATTTCAACGAAGAATTTCATTGAAAATTTCTTAAATAATTGAATTTTTGAGAAGAATTTTACTTTACAAAAATAATTGAAATTTTGACGAGAATTTAAAAAAAAATTTTGAATATAATTCAAATACTGCGAAGTATTTGATTAAAATGTTTCATAATAATTGAATTTCTGCGATGAGTTTTATTATTTATAAAAATAATTGAATTTCAACCAAGAATTTTATTATTTTTAAAATAATTGAATTTCAACGAAGAATTTTATTATTTTTGAAATAATTGAAATTTTCCGAAGAATTTCATTAAAAAATTCTTAAATAATTGAATTTTTGAAAAGAATTTTACTTTATAATAATAATTTAAATTTTGAGGAGAATTTTAAAAAAATTTTGAAAATAATTGAAATTTTGTCAAGAATTTGATTATTTACAAAATCATTGAATTTAAGAGAAGAATTTTCTTATATTTTATGAAAAAAATTGAATTCTTGCAAAAACTTTTATTAAAATTAACAGAAAGAATTGAAATTCTATGACAAATTTTCTTATTTTTGAAAATAATTGAATTCTTCATAAAAATTTTATAACCATTGTTTTAAGTAATTAATTTTTTCGAAATATTAAAAGTATTATGAATATTTAATTTCAAATAATTGGATTCTCGTGGAACATTTTATTTGTGAAAATAATTGAATTCTTGTGAAAAATAATTGAATTTTGGAGAAGAATTTTACTTCTTATGAAAATAATTAAAATTTTGACGAGAATTTAAAAAGAGTTTTGAATATAATTCAAATACTGCGAAGAATTTCGTTAATTTTAAAAATAATTGAAATTTTTGTGAGAACATTTTCAAATTTTTGTATATAATTTATTTTTTGTGAAGAATTTTATCACTTTTGAAAATAATTGCATTTTTACAATGATTTGGAATTTATCCAAAATTCAATTTTCTAACGGTATTTTTAACTAAAATGCTTCTATAAATCTATAATTTAATATAATTCATTAAATATTGCCCACGATAAAACATAACTTAAATTTCAAAAGAATTTGAATCATTAAAATATTTCAAAAATCTAAGTTCTTTAAAATTTCCATCGAATCTGGAAAAAAGCAAAAGAATTATTTTTTATTCGCAAAAAATATTAATTCCTTGTTAATTAAAACTGTTGTAGAATTGAACTCATATTGAAATTAAATTGAAAAGATTAAAAAATATTGAATTAATTGAAATTAACCAAAATCAAAAAAATACTAACTAAATAAAAAAAAATGTAACCAAATTAAAACCAAACGGAAACAAATTTAGAAGAATCGAAACCAAATTGAATACAAGGTAAATTCAAATTGCAAAAAAAAATTAAATTTAATAAAATAACAGAAACACATTTGGGAAAATTTCAAATTGAAAAAGTCAAAAGAGCTAACCAATTGAAAACCAAACCAAAACAATAATCGAATAATTAAAACCAAATGGAAGAGGGTAGAACCAAATTGAAGAAAGTAAACCCAAATTGAAAAAGGTAAAACCAAATTGAGAAAAGTAAAACAAAATTAAAAATAGAAATCGAAATAGAAAAAAATAAACCAAAATGGGAAAAAAAATTTTTTAATTTAATAAAAGAAGAAAAACACTGTTGGGACTAGATTAACCAAGTTTAAGTCCACAACGTTGATCAACGAAAAAAAATTATTCACTTAGTAAATTAATTAAAAACGACGCTGTAATATTGACAAAAAAAATTTTAGGAAAAATAGATTACTGTTTACATTTTGATAATAATTATTTTTCAATTAAATTTTAAATTAAAAATAATTAAAATTAAAATTAAAATTGGAAGCATTAAATAAATTTTTTCGTTGATAAACGTCGTGAACTTTAGCTTCTTCCAAATTAAAAAAAAAAATGAAAGTCAAATAGAAAATATTACAGTTCAGACAGATGGAAATAGATATTGTAAACTATAGATAGAGAAATTAATTATGAGTAGGTGTAATGAGGTTTGTGATCGATACAATATTATGATTAAAATCGTAACATAACGACACCGCAGCGATAATTCATCAATTATAATCGAGCACTTAGCCTGTCCATTGTCTTGTCCAGCGGGTTCGATTAATGCTTGGTCAAATGCGACGTAATGGCTTCTATCTATATCTTTTATAGACCCACTATATATTTGCTATATTTAACATTAACATTTCATAATTATGCACAGTTTGTAATAATTAATGAAACATCAACCCTCAAAAACTTCCAACTCTCTCTCTCTCTTTCTCTCTCTTTTTCAGTCTCCATAAATATATGTACATTAAAACCGGTTCATTTGGTAATTAATTTTTCACAAACATTTATTCGATCAAGTGCGAGGGGCATCAATTTGCAAATTATTTACGTCCGGCATGTCGAAATTGTTTATAATTATAGAGTTACAATTTTCAAATTTGATTATTATTTTATACTCTTAAAAGAGCTGCAGTTTTGTGCTAATTAATTATTTATTAGAACTATAGTTTTATGGTATAATTATTCACTTGAATTACAGTTTTGTGACTAACTGAATTGCATCATTCAATTTATTAATCAATTTATTAACTAATTAATTAATTAATTAATTAATTTATTAATTTATTAATTAATTCATTTATTAATAATTTATTTAATTTATTGAATTCATTTAATTTATTAATAGTTTATTAATTTATTCAATTTATTAATTACCAAATTAGTAGCTAATTTAAAGAAAAAATTATTTCTTAGTACTAATTTGTAAGTTATTTTTTTTTACTGAAAATCATTTATCTTTAATTTTAATTTAATTGATTTAAGTTAAGAGAAATTAAATTTTAAATTAAAAATTAAATTAAATTATTAAATTTTACTAATTTAAAAGAGAGTAGAATTTTACAACATAAATTACTGTTTAGAATCACAATTCCAATTCTAATTAAATAACATCCTTTCAACTGTGGAATATTTACAGTGGGAAAATATTTTTCTTCGACGTGACGTAACGAAGAAAATTTTCTTCTGCCTGATTGAAAGAATAAATTGAATAATATTGCGAATAAGATAATAAATATACTTTGATTGTAAATTGACTCGCGTTTACTGACCAAATAGATCGCTCCCGAGACTCAATGGTATCAAAGGAAAAATAAAACAAGATGAAGAAACTAACAGAGGCTTCTTTCATTTGTTAGAGGGTGTGTAAAACGTTGTTACATTAAAGGGAAGTCATCGAATAAATGACTTGCTTGTTGAGCGTTTTTGTCCGATTTGCCCACGCGTGTTCTACAAATACATCAGGCCTCTCGAGAGTTCTATAAAGATTAATTGAACCGAATATGTCACGAAAAAATTATTTTTCTCAATGTAAAAAAAAAATTTTCTCAATGAATCGTAAGAGGAGTGTTTTATAATTTTTTTGTATTTTAGTTTTTTTATTTTCCTTTAATTAAAAATTTGTGACTAAATTGTAAGTAATTGGTATAGTTAGTAGGTAATTAATTAGCGGGAAATTGGTATTATCAAATGATTAAAAATTCAGTTTATAATTGAAATTTTATTATTTTATTATTTTTAAAATAATTGAAATTTTTCGAAGAATTTAATTAAACATTGTTTAAATAATTGAACTTTAGAGAACAATTTTACTATTTATGAAAATAATTGAAATTTTGACGAGAATTTAAAAAAGTTTTTGAATATAATTTAAATACTGCGAAGTATTTGATTAAAATGTTTCATAATAATTGAATTTTTGAGATGAGTTTTATTATTTTTTAAAATAATTGAAATTTAACGAAGAATTTTATTATTTACAAAATCATTGAATTTAAGAAAAGAATATTATTATTTTATGAAAAAATTGAATTCTTGCGAAAACTTTTATTAAAATCCAAAGAAGGAATTGAATTTCTATGAAAAATTTTGTTATTTTTGAAAATAATTGAATTCTTTATTTATTATTCAGTAATTTTTTTATTTACGTTTTTATTTACACGTTGAAGTTTCGGTTTTTTAAAATTTTTGCTTTTTTTTCTTAAAAAAGTAACTATAATATAGAAATTTTTTTCAAGAAAGATTTTTTTTTCTATTATTATATTTATTTATTTATTATTTTTACTCATCTTTTATTTATTTATTATTCAGTGATTTTCTTATTTAAGTTTTTGTTTACGGATGAAAGTTTCAATTTTTTTTTAAAAGAGAAACTTTTTGCCTCTTTTTCTCAAAGAAGTATAATAGAAATTTTTTTGCAAGAAAGAATTTTTTCTCGCAAAAATAAATGTTCAAAAATAACACGAAGGAGAAAATAAACTCTCAGGAGAAAAATTATGTTAAAAATAAAAATATTTGTCACGAAAATAACTCGGCAGAGTGAGCGTTTAAATATTATGAATTGTGTTCAGAATATGACACAAAAGTTTAATTGCAATTATTTAATGCGTTAATTAAAAATTGAATTATTAATTTTATATTTAGTTTGATAAATTTTGCAATCATAGATTTATAAATAGAAAAGATAGATATTTAAATTAAAATAATGCTTTTTAATTATTTAAATTAAAACAATGTATTTTAAGTATTTAAATTAAAATAATGGTTTGTAATTATTTCAATTAAAATAATGCATTTTTAATATTTAAATTAAAATAATGGTTTTTAATTATTTTAATTAAAGTAATCGATTTTTAATTTTTGGATTAAAATAAATTCATAGCAATTGGATTTAAATATTATAATTTTTCAATTTAATTGCATTTTTTTCTTGAAAAATAAAAAAATGCATGGATTTTAATTTATTAATTAAAAATAGAAAAATGTTTCATTTTTCTTCTCTCAGTAAAAATTTGTAAGAAGAATTAAAAAAATTACCGTTATTTTACTTGGAATTCGCAAAACATTTTTTTTTTTTTGACAGTGTGACAAGAAGAAATGAAAGTGTTTAAATATTTATAAAGTATATGAAAAGAAAAAGATCACACGAATCATTTGCGTGGAAAAAATTTCACACAAATATTTCATTCTTGAGTGAATTTAAAAGGCAACCATAACCACGTGGTTTTGTGGTTTATGAGCCTCACAGGTACTTCGGGAAACAAACATTACCGCCGGTAATTCGAATCATTGAGCAACATGCGAAAACGATTCGATTTAACGAGATTATATCTCCTCTCGAATTTCTCTATATATACATATATAAAAACTTATAGTTGTGTTGTGATGTTATCTATCTGCAAGTCTATCTTTTTGCATCTTCAATACTCAATTTTTATTTTTTTTTCTCTCTCTCTCTCTCTTTCTCTCGGTGTATTTCTCTCGTTTTTCTCTCCATTTACATCTTTAGTTGAAAATAAAATCATTTTTATCCTAATGGTCCATTTTATTTCTTTATTTATTTTTATTTCCCCTTTCTTCGAATTCCCTCATTTTTTTCGTTTGCTCTTCGTGTTTTTTTTTGAATCATTTTTTGTCTCTTTTTGTTTCTTCGTTGTATTATTATTTTTGTTTCATTTCGTTTCTTTGCATTTTTTTTCTTCATTTTGAAAACTTCACTATTTTTTTTACACAAAATTACACTATTTTTGTTTGACGAAAATAGTGCAAATAAGTAATTATTTATTTTCACAAAAATATTGTTTGGAAATAAATATTTTAATTTCAAAAAATAGTTTTTGGAAATAATTATTTTAATTTAAAAAAAAATTGGTAGTAAATATTCTAATTTCAAAAAATAAACTTTTGTAACAAATTTTTTTATTCCAAAAAATAGTTTTTAGAAATCATTATTTTAATTTCAAAAAATAAATGTTGGTAGTAATTATCTATTTTCACAAAAATAAACTTTTGTAACAAATATTTTTTTTCAAAAAATAGATCTTGTTAATAATTATTTTAATTTCAAAAAATAAATGTTGGTAGTAAATATTTTAATTTCAAAAAATAAACTTTTGGAAATAAATATTTTTCTTTCAAAAAATAGTTTTTGGAAATAACTATTTTTATTTAAAAATATAAATTTTGGTAGTAAATATTTTAATTTCAAAAAATAAACTTTTGGAAATAAATATTTTTCTTTCAAAAAATAGTTTTTGGCAATAATTATTTTAATTGCAAAAAATTTAGTAGTACATATTTTCATTTAAAAACATAAGTTTCGGAAAACAATATTTTTATTTCAAAAAACAAATTATGGAAAACACTTTTTTTATTTCAAAAAATAAATTTTGTAAATAAAATAAGCGCGGAACAATTTTTCGCGATTCTATCTAGAAAACTACCACTTGACACATTACCTTCCGCTTAGATTAAGAACAAATCGTTTAGAATTTAATTTTCAGCGAGTCAAAACAAAATATATGTTTCATTCCGGTGAATCACTCTCGACACGTTTTTAAAAGTCAAAAAAAAAAAAAAAAAAAACCGTAAGAGAGCGCGCAGGTGGACTCGGCGCGCGCGATAAGGAAACAAATCCAGAGGCACACACACACAGAAGAAAAGAGAAAAAAAAAAAGAAAAGAAGAGTGGGAAAAAAGAATAAAGAACACAAACTAGAAAGTAAAGAAAGAAAGACTCACAAACAAGTAGACCCGTCGCTCTCACATTGGGAGCGAAGCATTGCCTCTCGGACTTTGGATAAATCTCTCTTTCTCTCTTTCTCTCATACAAATAATCCCCCACGTTGCTTTCAAATATTCGAATCGTCGACCGATCTCGGTTAATGTCGGTTTATTTCGTGCTATGTTTTCGTATGGCGTGGGTGGAAAATGAACCGGTAGTAAAGAAGAATACACTCGATTTATTTTATATCTCGAGAGTTGCAGTCAATGATCTTTACCAAATGATTGTTTTGAGTCTAGAATTATAATGTCTCAGCGGTTAACAATCATTGTGAACAAAAGAAAATTAATAATTCACTGAAAAAGAAAATTTTTTTTCATTTAAATATAATTGATTGTTTGTCCATTATTGTTAAATAAATATTTACTTAAAATTAAGAAATATCTACTGGAGTGGAAAAAATATCCACTTGAATCGAATGAATTTTATTCGAGCCAAATAAATCCGAACCGAAAATTTCAGTATTTTAAGCCAATGGAATTTTAGTTGAATAAAAATTATTTCATACAAATAAATTCTTATATGATGATAGAAAAGTAATTCATTGTTAATAATAAATTCCTTTAATAATAAATTTTGTTAATAATTAATTCGATTGTTATAACAGAATAAATTTTATTTTAGTTCAATAATAAATTATTATCAATAATAATTGTAAAAATAATTCACAGTTTTCTTGACAGTATCAAATTAATACTAAAGTGAATCAAATTGATGCCAAAAATCTGGATCAATTTTTTATTTGATCCACATTTTTTAGTATCAATTCGATGCCATTTGATACTTTTAAGTTACCAGTGAATTAATATATTAATAATAACGGTAATAATAATTATTAATATATTAATAATAATTGTACACTGAAAAAAAAATTTATTTGATTTAAGGGCATTTGAACCAATATGACGTCACAATTGATGCAAAGCATATATTTCAATGCTGTGACGTCATAAAGGTTCAAATGCCCTTAAATAACCGATTATTTGATTATTATCAAATAAATATTTACTTGAATCAAATAAATTGTATTTGAATAAAATATTTCAGTATTTGAAGCAAATACTATTTAATTGATTCAAATAAAAATTATTTGATTCAAGTAAATATTTATTTGATAATAGTCAAATAATCGGTTATTTGAATCAAATAATTTTTTTTTCAGTGTAATAATATTTATTAACATAATTATCAACAATATGATCCCCAAGTTTTGAATGTCATGCACGAAATATTTTTTACTGAAGATATTTTAACAAATTACTAATCAAAAAATTTAAAAACCGAAATTTTACGTTTAGAAACTCAGTAATTAATTTCTTTGGGATAGTGACTCAAAATAATTGCAATAAAAAGTTAATTTATAGATGAAATAAATAAATTCCGTTCATTTGAACGTTCAGAACTTTATAGGATCTTTAAACAATAATAAAATGTATTACAAAAAAATGTATTTGTTTCGAATAGCTAATTACTTGTCTTTTATCAAATAAATATTTACTTGAAACAAAAAAATTGTATTTTTGTTTTAATTTTTTATTTTCGATAAATTAATGTATAAATAATATTTCTATTATCTGTCAGTGGTGTTTTCGAAAATATTTTCTACAATATTTTTCCAATAGTAATTTCAATAATTAATGTCTGATACTAATTAGTAAAAATTTTTCGCTTTTAAAGTATTTTTAACAATTGACAAAAATGCCAAAATGTTGCTTTTTCAATTATTCATATGTGGATCATTCCAGATAAAATTTCCATTGAAAATTTCTTTTTTCCAGTGAATAATTTTTTTTTACTTTTGTATGAAAATGAGAAAATAAGTATTTTTTTAGTTATCAGTTGTCAATTCGTTTTTTAATAACTATAATTTACCGATTCATCAGTACAAAAAAATGATTTTACTTATGAATCATTAATTTTTCAAAAATGAATTTAAAGCAAAAATTTTAAAGCATTGGAAATTAAAATTTTTTAACTCTCCACAAATATAAATATTATCAAATTCTCATAAAAATAAGTCTGATTAATTAATTGCCGATTATGCCTCGAGTAATTACCTCGATGAATTTCTGCTCGTGAAAGACTGCTATTAATTAATAATTATACAAGGGTTAAGAGAGTGAGAGAGAGAGGCAAAATCAAGCATCAAAATTCTATAAATACAGTCTCAGTTTTTGTTCTCTAATGAATTATTATGCGTATATGTATATATTGTATG
This sequence comes from Leptopilina myrica (nomen nudum), assembly GCA_032872475.1. NCBI lineage: Eukaryota > Metazoa > Arthropoda > Insecta > Hymenoptera > Figitidae > Leptopilina > Leptopilina myrica (nomen nudum). Next base: position 10,537,448 of record CM065459.1, read on the forward strand.
AATTCTAAAATGATGCAGCAGAAAATATATTCGCTTCAGTTCATCAATCAGAATTAGTAATTAAATTGAAATTTTTTTAATTTATTAACAAACATTTTTTTTACTAATAATTCTCAGAAATTTTTCATTAAATCTTTAAGTGAAAATTTAAAAATGACTAAAAAATCAAATTAGTAATATCTGAAATGTTTAGTAATATGAACCAGTGAATCATGTTTTTCTTGTAATTTAGTAAATTTTACTACGAAATAGTAATTTCTACCAATTTATTAGTAAATTTTCCTACAAGACAGTAAATTCAATTAAAATTTACTAATTCAAAAGCAAAAAGTAGAATATTAATTAAAATTAATAAACGTTTTTACAAATTCAAATATAGTGAATAATATAATTATGAAAATTATTTTAATAAATAATAATTAATTAATTAATATTATAGGTATATATATTTTTTATAAATCAAGAATTTCTTTCAATTTTCCTGTAAATAAGGAAGTTTTATTTAATAATTAATAATTAATTTTAATTAAAAATTTTAAAAATAGGTAATTTAACTTTATAAACACTTTCTTTTCAGTCTTAAAAATTATTGTCTTTGTTAATAATTGAAATAGAATATTCAATTATTGAATTTTATTAAAATTTTAGAAAATAATTGTGTTCTTTTGGAAAATTTTATAAGAAATTAAGAAAAGAATTGAATTTCTTTCGGGCAACTTTTATGAAAATAATTAAATTTTTGCAATGAATTTCATTATTTACAAATAGAATTAAAATATTTCGAATGAAATTTTTACAAAATATTTGAATTTTTTTGAAAAATATTAAAATTTTCCCAAATAAGAGAATTCTTTCATAAAATTTGATTAAAATTGTATTGAAAATAATTGAATTTTTGCAAAGAATTTAACAATTTTTGAAATATAATTAAATTTTTCGAATGGAATAAATTGAATGTTTTCGAAGAATTTATAAGAATTTTGGAAAATAATTGAATTGTACTCAAATTTTTTATACTTAATTAAAAAAAATTCAATTATTTCGTGAAATTTGTTTGAAAATAATTCCATTGTTTTAAAGAAAATATTAAAATTTAAATAAATTTAAATTTTTTCGAAAAAGTTTAAAATTAATTGAATTCTTTCATGAAATTTTATTAAAAAATTGTTTTAAAAATAATTGAATTTTTGCAAAGAACTTTGTAACTTATGAATTAAATTGAATTGTTTCGAAGGATTTATTAAATTTGTAGAAATTAACTAAATTCTTTTGCGAAAGTTTATAACGAATTAAAAAAAATTAAATTCTTTCGTAAAATTTTCTAGCAAATAATTGGATTTTTGCATAGATTCTATAAATAACAAAAAAAAATATAAATCTTTCGTGAAATTTTATTTTGAAAATAATGGAATTTTTGCAAAGATTCTACTATTTAAAAAAAAATATTGAATTGTTTGAAAAAAATAATTGATTTTTTGCAAAGATTTTACTATTTTAAAAAAATGTTTGAATTGCTTGGAAAAAATAATTGAATTTTTTAAAAGATTTTACTAAAAAAAAAATAATAATAATTGAATTGTATCGAAAAAATAATTGAATTTTCGCAAAGATTTTACTATTTAAAAAAAAGATTGAACTGTTTTGAACAAATAATTGAATTTTTGCAAAGATTTTACTATTTAAAAAAATAATTGAATTGTTGCGAAGGATTTTTAAAAAATTTAGAAAATAATTGAATTTGTTAGTGAAAATTAATTGAATTTTTGTTTAAAATTAATTGAATTCCTACGAAGAAAGTTATTATTTTGGAAAATAATTGAATTTTTAGGAAGAATATCGTATCAAAATTTTTGAAATTAATAAACAAGAATAATGAATTAGTAAAATAGTTAATAATTAAAAACAAAGTGAAAAAACAAAAAATGCAAATAGTATAAAAAATGAATAAATGAAAAAAAGAAAAATTCAAATAGCAAACAAAAATAAATAAATAAAAAAGTTAAAAATACAAACATGAAAAAAAGTGAATTAAAAATAGAAAAATTCCGACAGAATAAAACAAGAAATGAAATCATGTCTGCGATGTGTATATTAAATCGTCTATAAAGTATACCAAGTATGCTGCACTATCCGCATTAAATCATTTATAAAATGATGTCTCATTAGACTTAATGTACAATTTACATTATCATTGTGAAATTGTATGTTATCGTGAATTGCACGTAAATACACATTTCTAGAGATTAAAATTGATAGTTAAATTAAACGTGAAAGAAAAATAGTCTTCGTGTTTATTTCATCATTAATATTATATAATTATCTTTATTTTCAAATTTTTATCTCTGAAACTTCACTTCGAAGGATTATTTTATAAATCGATTATTTTATGAGGCAAAACGATATCAAGATAAGTGCAGTTTACTCAAACTGACACTCGCCCCTCTCTCTCTCTCTCTCTATGTATATTTAAATTGCGCGACTATATAGAAGTGAACGTCCTTCTCAACTACTTTATTTAATTCTTATTTCTGATCTGAATGATGACCCTATGCGTAACAGCTGCTGCAAATTGTTCTTAAATGCATTCTTATTCTTAGAAAATTCCCAACTAAATTTGGCAGTTAAATTAATGTTCCGAGTAATCTCTGTACATATATACATTTACCTCTGTATATTTAAGTACAATATGTCTTGATTAAGAGTGCTCCTGCACTAAAGAGAGGACTATAAAATTAAAATAATCTTTCTCAACTCTCAACTCGAAAATTAATATTAACATTTCATTTTTTTCTTTTTATCGATTTTTGTCAAAGAATTGAAACACTGGAAATAAAATTTGATTCAAATTATAAAGAAATTGATATTTACTTGAATCAAATAATTCAAATAATTTTTATTTCAATCAATCAGTCTTTGCTTCAAATACAATATTTAATTCAATTCTATTAATTATTATCATAATATTCAATTTTAGTTATATTTCCGTAATAATTAAATATTAAAATTTTTATTTCGATCAATTACAATATTTCCTTTTGAATAGAAAAATTATTCAATTTCAATAATATTTCAGGACTAATTCTAATTTTTATTTCGATCAATTAAATTGTTTTTCCCTTAAATACTAAAAATGGTCGGTTGAAAATTATTGGTCCCGGAAAAAATTTTGTTTTTTTAACCAAACTGAAAAAAAAAGAAATTGAATTTTTTCCCTGTGACAATTTTTATACCCAATAAATGTCGTCGTGTATAAATTTAAATGTCACGAAAGGCTTCAAAAAAATGTGTAACAAAACACACCAGAGAAAGAGACGTGAGACGGTTTTTTTTTTATTTTTCGAAATTACATTATATGAAAAGAAGAGAGACTAAAAGATAACTGTGAGTAAAGTTGGGAGTTATCGATTTTATCATATACGAATCGAAAACGTTTTCTAAAATCGTGACCGGTGATGCTCCATCTCTGCACGATCGACCTGTGTGAAGGCCTCAACAAAATGATTTATTTATTCAAGGCGGTTTTAAAGACGCTCAAAAGATAGAAGATAAAAATTTTTCAGCATCAAATAAATATGGCAATTGAGAAAAAAAATTTCTTTGCAAATAAAAAAAAAAAATTCAGAGTAGAAAAAAAATTATAGAGAGAAAAATTTCCTTCCTGGGCAAATAACAAAGAAAACAATTTAATTAGTTGAATAAAAAGGGAATTCTATGTTTTTTAAATAATTTTTACAAACAAGAAACAAAAATCGAAATTATTTTTAAGATGAAAATTCTGATCTATTTTAAAAAATTATTATAAATATTGTTTAAATAATAGTTAATAAGAAAATAGTGAAATTTTTTTTAATAATTCTACAAACAAGAAACAATAAAAATAGAAATTATTTTTAAGAAGAAAATTCTGATCTATTTAAAAAAATCCTATTATTGTTTAAATAATTAATAAGAAAATAGTGAAAAATAATGTAAAAAGAAAATTCTAAATTATTGCCAAGAATTACTGACAAGAAAATAATGAAAAATATAGTAAAAAGAAAATTCTAAATTATTATGTAAATAATTTTACTAACAAGAAGATAATGAAGAATATAGTTAATAAGAAAAAAATGAAGAAATACTAAAAAGAAATATATAAATTTTATTCAAATAATTTTGCAAAGAAAAAACAATTATTCAAATAATTTTGCAAAGAAAAAAAATTATTCAAATAATTTTGCAAAGAAAAAAAAATTCAAATAATTTAGCAAAGAAAAACAAATTATTCAAATAATTTTGCAAAGAAAAAAAATTATTCAAATAATTTTGCAAAGAAAAAAAAATTATTCAGATAATTTTACAATGAAAAAAATAAAATGAACGAAAAAAAAATTCTAAATTATTTAAATGACAAAAAAATTCCCAAATTATTTTGAATGAACAGAAGAAAGTTACGAAAATTAATTCTGCAAACGATTGCGATTTTGTCGCATATCGTGTACGATTAAAAAAAAAATTTTCTTAAGACTCAGCAGAAAGTGATGAAATCAAATATATCCGCGAGGAGTGTGTATATCTTGGAACGAAATGTAATTCTTTTCATGGTTTAGTAACACGAGAAAACAATGGAGTTTTTATTTTGAACAAACCTCATTCAATTCAAATGATAAACATCAATGAAAAAAAAAAATTCTAATTTAAATTTCAATTAAGGACAAAAAACTTGATGTTACATTTTTATAGGTTCACGTCCTGAGGGCAAAAAATCAATTCCTGTCTGTCAAAGTTTCTTTACCCCTCAACGCAAGACATTTCTATCGCGCAGAGAATTTATATATAGTACAGAAAGGAGTTTTTATTTCCAAAATTGAATTTTAATTATTTTTGAGAAAAATTATTTTACTCTTTAAATTTCAAGTTAAATTGACTAACAATTTGGCTGATTTGATTTTTTGCTTTCAAATAAATTATAATATTAGGTGCTTTATTAGTAGAAATATTATATTTATTTATGAATCGGTAAATATTTATGTTTTGAATATTCTGTTTATTAAAAAATGTCTGAAAAATAAATAACAAGTAACTAAAAAAACTGAATTAGTTTTAATTGCGATTCGAAAGCAAATTTATGGGTTATTTCAGGAGAAATTTTCATTGGGAATTTTTTTTTTCGTTGGAACAATTTTTTTCGAATTCTATTTGAAAAATAAGAAAACACATATTTTTTATTTATTTTTTCGAATGGAAATTGTGGATGTTGCGATTTTTTTAAGTTCAACTTCTTCAGAAGCCGAAGACTTAAGGAGGCGTTTTTTTCTAATACTTCTAGAAGAGAGGAAAAAATTGTCTTTACAAAATTTAATCGTTTTTTTCTTTAGAGTTTCAAGTAAAATATTAATGACTTAATGACAAAAATTTTTCAAAATTCGATCATTTCGGTTTATCGAAGCCACTTTTTCGAATTAATTTCAAATTTTCCCAATTGGTTCGCAAAAGAAACGTGATTTTTTATGTCACATTTAAAAACTTAAAAAAAAAACGATTAAATTTCACGCAGACAATTTTTTTCCCCATCTCCTAGAAGTATCTGAAAAAAACTCCTAAAGTTTTCGGCTTTTGACGAAGTTGAATTTTAAAAAAATCGCAACTTTCACAGTTTTCATTTAATAACAAAATAAAAAATACGAGTATACTTATTTTTCGTATAGCATTCGAAAAAAAATTGTTCCAAACAATGACGAATTTTTAATGAAAATTCCACCTGGAATGTCTCTTGGGTAAAATTAAATTCTAAATGAGTCACAGTCAAAGAGTAATGACGCTCTTAATCTGAATCATTTTGAAATTTTATTTCTATTTGTTCGTTTAATTTATTTGTTTTTATGTATTTGTTTATTTAATTCATTTCCGTCTTTTTTTGTTTAATTATTTGTTTATTTATTTGCTAATTTCTTTGTTTATATTTTCGTTTATATTTTGTTTATTTTTTCGTTTATATTTTGTTTATTTCTTCGTTTATTTTATGTTTACTTCTTGGCTTATTTATTGTTTTCTTCTTTGTTTACTTTTTGTTGATTTCTTCGTTTATTTTTTTGTTTACTTCGTTGACTTTTTGTTTACTTTTTATTTATTTTTTTGTTTACTTTTTGCTTATTTCTTCGTTTATTTTTTGTTTACTTCTTCGTTTACTTTTTGTTTACTTCTTCGTTTACTTTTTGTTTACTTCTTCGTTTACTTTTTGTTTACTTCTCCGTTTGTCTGCAAATTGATTTAATTTAATTTCCATTTAATTATAATAACAATAACAAAAAAATAAAAGTAAAAATTGCGTCAAAGTGCCCAAGACTCAAAATTTTCTCCCTTTTAGTCTAATTTTAAAAAAAATCTTTATTTTCAGCGATACAGTTATGCAATATCCGAATATGATGGACAGTAACTTTTCAGATAAGAGAATGACTGTCCGCATAAACGCGAGCGCGAGAAGACTAGAGGGCAATCTCAACGGAATGTCCCTTATCGTTTTATCAACAAAGATAAGGTTTATTACGTTGGCCTACGTAAACGAAAAGAATTTTCAGGAAACTGCAAAAAAAAATAGAGAGAGAGAGAGGAAAACAATTTTTTTTTTAAAATAAAAATGTGGGTGCGTTGAACCGAAAAATGTGTGACCAGGTATATTTGGACGTGCGGCGTCACAGTATGAGTGCGAAGAGCAAAAGCGAAGCAAAAGTTTAAACGCATGGATGAACTTTCGGACGGAACAGGAGCGGCGAACGGACGAGTAAGTGGCTGTTTCCTCTCTCTCATTCTCATATATATAGTTTTAATTTAAATTGACTTTAATTTTTTTCCTTCCTTTTTTTGTTTCTCTCTTTCTTTCTCTCTTTCTTTTTTTTTGGCGAATCGTTGTGAATTTTTAAATAACTTTCAACACGTGCTCATAGTAATGAGTCAAATGCTCAAGAGAGAGATCACTTTAACTTCAGTTTTATACTTTTTTTTTTGGAATTTTTCTAAGCTCTCTCTCTCTCTCTCACTCTTTTTTTCCCTTTTTCTCTCTTTACCCCTCTTTTTTCTTCTATTCCTTATTTTTTCCTCTTTTTTTTCTCTTTTTTCCTCTAAAAATGTGCGACTCTTTTTCAACTTTCGCGTTTCTTTAAAAAAGTTTTCTAGTTTTATGATTTTTCAACATCCCAAAGCTATGGAGTTGAAAGGAAATCTCTTTTTTAAAAGTTATTTCTGCTTTTTAGTCGCGCTTTTAGAAGCTAACCAGATGAGATACATTTTCTTAGGCAAAAATTGCAGGAATTTTTTTTATTGATGAATTAAAAGTATTTTTTAATACTAATTTTGTACTAAATTTGACCTCCTCTCTAAATTTAGTTCTAATTTTTATTATCAATATTGTTAGTTTTAAAATTTGATATTTACATTCTTAATTTTGGCGAATTTTTATTTTGCAACAGAGAAAATAAAGAATTAAAGCAAAATAGAATTTCGGCAAAAAATAAGAAATTGAGTATTAACTTTTTAATTTTGATAATAAAAATTGAAATTAGGACTAAATTTAGGACAATAGGACGTTTGACTTAATTTATCAAATAAAATACCAAACAAAATTACAGAATATTTTCTACTTTTCTTTATCAACAGTTATTAGTAAAATGATAATAAAAAATAAAAGAATAATGCAAATTTGGTCCTAATTAAATTTTTCATTGGCAATTTTTTTTATTTAATAATTTAATATTTAATTTCTCAGTTTCAAAATTAAGAAGCACTAATATTAAGAAAAAAATCGTTTCGTTTGTTAAATAAATAAATAAATTTAAGTAAATAAATTAATAAATTTAAATAAATAAATAAAAATTATTTAGCCACTAGAGCGGAAAAATGAAACGAAGATAACTTGTGTTCTGCTTGTCGAAACATTGAACAGTGGGAGAATGGTGAAAAGATGAATGGAAGTGACGTGAGGAATAAATCTTCATACGATTGTAAGGAGTTGAAGGTTTGTATATATATATATACACAATATATAATGGTGAATTACTAAATTCATGATACAATTCATTGTATACGTAAATTCACTTGTTAATTAACTAATTAGCGAGTACCTTCTAATTGACTGATAAAGCACCCCACTCGTCAGAATCTAGATTGATAATGATGCTCCAGCCAGACACATTAACGTCACAGGAAACGAGAGTTTCGTTCAAAGCTTGTGTTGCCTCTCATGCTTTATCAATATCGATTACAGCTAAATTACATACGGTTCTGGGAAAATTAGGCACAAATATTGCCTTCAAATATTGAAAGGAAAAATTATACTGCGGATAATAATAATTAGATGGTAATTTAAGAAACGTAAGTGTGTATTGGGGAAAATTTTGAGGAAATTCTTTATGGAAAATTTAGTGAAAAACTTGGAGAAAGTCAGGGCAGTTGTAGACAATGGTTGGGAATATTGAGAGACAAAATGGAAAAGTTGGAAAGTGTTAAAGAAATTTGGAAAAACTTGGAGAAAAGAAAAAAAACTAGCAAAAAAATAGAAGACTAGAGAGAACTTAGAGAAACTATAAAAAATTTTTGGAATAATATGGAAAAGTAAAGAAATTTTACAGAGATCTAGAAAAAAGAGGAAAAATTCTCGAGAAAAAAGTAGAAATCTAAAGAAAATTTAGAGAAACCTTCAAAAAATTGGAGAAAAAATTGGAAATCTACAGAAAATTTAGAGAATGAAAAGAAAACTTATTGAAAACTTAAAAAAAGCAGAAAAAATTGATAGAAAAAAATAGAAAACTTTAGAGGCATGTAAAGAAAGGACGAGAAATTTTAAAGAAAAAAACTAAAGAGAACTAACAGAGAAAAATTGAGAGCTAGAGAAAATTAAAAGGAAAAATAGAAAACTAAAGAAAATTTAGTGAAAAAATTGACATCTATGAAAAATTAATTAAAAAATTTAAAATTAGGTAACAGTTAGAGAGAAAATAGAAAACTCTGGAAAAGTAGAACATGTAGAGAAAACATGAAAGCTCAGAGACAACAGAGAAACATTAAGGAAAAAAATATAAACCTACAAAAAATTTAGAGGATAAAAAGAAAACTTATAGAAAACTCAGAGAAAATATTGAAAACTTGAAACAAATTTAAAGAAAAAATACGGAGAACTAGAGAAAACTTAGAGAAAGAATAAAGGAATTTTTGGGTTAAAAATGAAAGTTTTGAAGAAAAAATATTAAGGACTAGAAAAAATTTAAAGAAATTAGAGAAACTTTAAAATATTTAACAAAAAAAAATAAAAAACTGAAAAAATCTTCGAGAAAAGTAATAAAAAAATTTTGAAGAAAAAAAGAAGAATTATGCAAAATTTATTAGATCGATAATAGAAAATTATAGACTAAATTTAGGAAAATTTAAAAAGTGTTGAGAAAAAATAGAAAAATACAGTAAATTTGGAGAACAAAAGAAAACTAAAAAAAACTTTAAGCAAAAAATGGAAAACTAGAAATAATTTTAGGAAAAAATATAAAACTACCGAAAATTTAAAGAAACATTAAAAAGTTTTGAGAAAAAATCGAAAAATAGAGTAAATGTTGATAAAAAATTGAAAACTCGGTGAAAACTTAAAGGTAGTATTGAAAGCTGGAAATAATTTAAAAAATTTAAAGAAACTTTGAATATTTAGAGAAAAAAATATAAAACTGGAGAAATCTTCGAGAAAAGTAAAAGAAAAGAAAAAAAGTAAAAACTAAAGAAATGGTAGAGAAAAAAATTGAGAACTAGAAACAATTTAAAGAATAAATATAGAAAGTTGGAAAAAATTCAGTAAAAAACAGAAAATTTAGAGAAAAAATAGAAAAGTAGAGAATACTTAGAGAAGAAATTGAAAACTAAGGAAAGTTTAGATCGAAAATAGAAAACTAGAGAAAATTTAGAGAAACATCAAAAAGTCTTGAGAAATAATAGAATAAATTTGGAGAATAAAAGAAAAACTAAAAAAAAAATTTTTAAACTATAAATAATTTAAAGAAAAAATAGAAAATTAGAGAAAACTAAGAGAAAATAGAGAAAATTTAGATAAAGAAATAGAAAACTAGAGGAAAGTTACCAAAAAAGGGAGAAAATTTGGTGTAAATATATAAGAGACGAGAGGAAATTGAGTAAAAAAATCGAAAACTGGTAAAAACCCCAAGAAACAATAAAAAAAATTATAAAATAAGTAGATAACTAGGAAAAATTCCGGGAAAGTTTAGAGAAAAAAATAAAAATGGAGAAAAACTTAAAGAAATTAAAGAAAAATTAAAAAATAAGTAGAAAACCAAAGACAAATTCGAGTAGCATTTAAAAAGTTAGAGAAAAAATAGAGAACTCGAGAAAATTTAAAGAGAAAAAAGTAAAACTGGAGAAACTGGAGAAAACATAGAAAATAAACAGTAACTTATGGAAAATTTGGGAAACATTAAAGATTATAAAGAAAAAGAGAAAATAATAGAAAACAAGAGAAAATATAGAGAAACATTGAAATTTACAAAAAATTGATCAAACCTATCGAAAAAAAATAGAAAACAGGGGAAATTTTTAAAAACCCTAAAAAAATTTAGAGAAGAAAATTATAAACTAGTCAAACTTTATAAAAACCCTAAAAAAATTGAAACAAGAAAATTATAAACTAGACAAACTTTATAAAAACCCTAAAAAAAAATTGAGACGAGAAAATTATAAACTAGACAAACTTTATAAAAACCATAAAAAATTTAGAGAAGAAAATTATAAAGTACAAACTAGAGAAACTTTATAAAAACCATAAAAAATTTAGAGAAGAACATTATAAACTAGAGAAACTTTATAAAAAATTATAAAAAAAAATTTAGAGCAAAAAAAAATCAGAAAACTCAGTGAGAATGAACTTTCTGACATTTTTCGTTAAAATTTTCACATTAAAAAGAGACGAAGAATGATTGAATTTCTCCCAAATGCATAAAAATTTAAACAATCTCTATTATTCATTTATTGAATAGGATTTTAGGTTGACGGAAGTGTTGAAAGGGTTAACATCCTTTGATTGGCCTAGTTAGCCCGACAGTCTGTTCTGCATATCTAACCAAGCTGTTTCAGAGACGAGAGTCCCATATACATATACACTATGTTAAATCACCAATGGCTTGTTTAATATTGAATTCAAGTTTAAACAACATTCAAAGCTAAATCCAATGCCACGATATTTTATGCTCTTTACGAATATTGAAACTAATCAAAGGATTTTATAAATATATACAAAATAAATATATACCCATATATATAGAATTAAATGAAATTTTCATTTCCAAATTTTATTATTTTTCATTGCAATCATCATCCGCGCAAAAAAGAGAGGATTACTTTTTGCGTTCTATTAATTTTCACTCTTTTCTCTTTATACATACTTTAATTATTTCCAAAAGCCTTATCCATTATCGCACAAAGAATTGAAAATTTAAATTAAAAAAACAAAAAATTGTGTGAGTGAAAATTAATCGTTAACAATTAAAAACATTTGACCTATAATATTTTTATACTGAAAATTAAAATTTCCCGAGAGATTTTCTTTCATATTTAATATTTATATAAAATAGATAAGAGTTTAAAAGTAAAAAAAATTTTATTTGATTCAAGTAAAATATTTTTTTTGCCATGAAGAATCGAATGAGAAATGAAAAACTGAGAGATTATAAATGGTGATAATGATAAATACATAGTAGAAAAAAGGAAATTTTTCAGTTAAAAGGCATTTTCTCAATTAATTACTGCCTCATTGGAACTTCTTTAATGGACAGGAAGCTGTTCATTCTAATTTACTTGATGAGTAGCGTCGAAAGCTTTTATACAGCCCAGTAAAAAAAAAGTTGATTAACTCGAATAAAAAAAGGAAGCAATGACAAAAAATAAAAAAAAGTGAATAAAAAATATATAAATAGAAATATTTGAATGGAAAAATTTAAAGAAACAAAAAAAAAATTGGCCTACAAATATAAATATGTATAAACAAAAAAATATGAATAAAAATTATTTATTTACACACAAAAGAAACAAACTGATTAAAAATATTAAAAAATAAACAAACAAACTGATGGAAAATATTTAAAAAACAACTATTTTCCCTTTCAAAAAAAAAAACAATTTCTTTCAAACATGAAATTAAAAAAATTTGCGACAATAAATTAAAAAGCAATGTCTAATGAAACAGACTGGATCAATAAAAAGGGAAATGAAAATAAATAAAAAAAATAGTGAATTATTGAAAAATCTCTAATAGCACGCAAATGGAAAAGAGATGTTGAATATGTCAAGATAATGAATGATACGTCAGCCAAAATTAAAAATATAATTGCCAACTGAGAAAGAAAGTCGACAGCGTACATATAGCGCAGATGGTCTTGGTGAGGAAATATAATTTTTTTTCATTTTAATTAAGATCAAAACTCTTCGAAAAAAAGAAATTGATGCAAAAAAGTGGGGTAAAAAAAAGAGGGAAAGAAAGAAAAACGTAGAGAATTTACCAAAGAGGAGCCTTGGACTATTCATCACTAAAGAGCAATTGAACTTAGTATACGCTTACTTACACAAATACTAAATATTAATTATTCCTGAAATTATTTCCCGAGAGCAAAATGAAAATTCTGACTAATGGTCTCTATTATTTCACAAGAGAGAAAGGGGAAAAAAAGAATAATACTCGATTCATTACATTATTTCTTGAAGAAATCGCAAAACTTGAATAAAATATCAGGGGAAAAAAGGACGACAATATAGTTTTCGTTTTTCTTTTAATTGTTTTGTAAAGAAGGGAAAAAATCGTTTCTATAGTAAATTTTGCTAGAAGAATCGTTTTTGTAGAAATAGTTGCTGGGAAAATCATTCAGATAGTAGTAATTGCTGGAAAAATCGTTTTCATATTAATCGTTGCTGGAAAAATCGGTTGGATAAAACCATTCATAAAAAAATGTTGCTGAAAAAATCGCTAAGATTAAAATTAATCTTAACGATTTTTCCAGCAACAGTTTTTTAATCATGAAAATAGTAAGACGATTGCTGGAAAAATCGTTTTCATATTAATCGTTGCTGGAAAAATCGGTGAGATAAAACCATTGATAAAAAACTGTTGCTGGAAAAATCGCTAAGATTAAAATTAATCTTAACGATTTTTCTAACAACAATTTTTCTATCAAACCAATTTTTTCATCAATAATTAATATCAAAGATAGTAATTTTAATTTTTCCAGCAATAGTTACAATCTAAACAATTTTTCCAGCAATTGTCAATATGAAAACGACTTTTCTAGCAATAGCTACTATCTAAATGATTTTCCCAGCAATGGTTGCTATGGAAACGATTCTTTTACCAAAGTTTACCATAGTAATCATTGAAAGAAAAACCATTTACTAGGAAAATCGTTTAGATAGTAACTATTGCTAAAAAAAATTGTTTCTATAGTAAGCGATGCTAGTAAAATCGTTTAGATAGTAACATTGCTAAAAATATTGTTTCTATAGAAATTGTTGACAGAAAAATCGTCTAAATAGTAACCATTACCATAAAAACGCTTTAAAAAAGTAACCATTGCTGGAAAATCCTCCAAAAAAATCGTTTTTTTAATAATCGTTCCTGGAAAAATGGTTTAAATAGTAACGATTGCTAAAAAATCGATTACTTGTAAACGATTGATAGAAAATATCTTTTTGTTAGAGAAGGCCTTTCCTTATAGTAACCGTTGCTAGTAAAATCGTTGAGATAGTAAGAATTGCTGGAAAAATCGTTTAAATAGTAGCCATTGCCGGAAAAATCGTTTAGATAGTAACCATTGCTAAAAATATTGTTTCTATAGGAACTGTTGACGGAAAAATCGTCTAAATATTATCTATTACTAGAAAAACCATTTAAATAGTAACCATTGCTAGAAAATACTTCAGAAAAATCGTTTTCCCAATAACCGTTCCTGGAAAAATCGTTTAAATAGTAATCATTGCTAGAAAAATCGTTTTCTTATTAACCATTGACAAAAAGAATCGTTTTGAAAGAGAAGGCCTTTCCTTATAGTAACAGTTGCTAATAAAATCGTTGAGATAGTTAGAATTGCTGGAAAAATCGTGAAAATAGTAGCCGTTTCCGGAACAATCGTTTAGATAGTAAACATTTAAAGAATTTCGCCTTATATAGTAGTTTTTTCCTGAAAAATCGTTTCTATAGCAACCGTTGCTAGTAAAATCATTTTGTTAGTAACTATTGTTGGAAAATCTTTCAGAAAAATCGTTTTCCTTATAATCGTTCCTGGAAACATCGTTTAAATATAGTATCCAATGCTGAAAAAATCGTTTTGCCATAGAAACTCTTTCCTCAATGACAGTTGCTCATAAAATCGTAGGGATAGTAAAAATTGCTGGAAAAATCGATTAAATAGTAGCCGTTGCTAGAAAAATCGTTTCTCTTGTAACTTTTATTAGGAAAATCCTGTAGATAATAACCATTGCTAGAAAAATTGTTGCCATGGTAACCATTGCTACTAATTTCTTTTAGATAATAATATTGATAGAAAAATAGTTTGGATAGTAGAAATTTCTAAAAGAATTGTTACCATACTGACGAATGCTGGAAAACCCGTTTAGTTAGTAACTATTGCTAAAAAAAACTGTTAAATAATCGTTTCTAGAATAGTCCGCGTCAGGAAAATCATTGAAATAGTAGCCAGTGCTGGAAAAACCGCTTAGATAGTAATTATTGCTAGAAAAACCGTTTAAAAATCGTCAGAAAAATTATTGAAGTAGTAATCATTTCTGTAAAAACCGTTTAGATAGTAATTATTGCTAGAAAAACCGTTTAGATACTAGGAAAACTGTTAAAAAATCGCCAGGAAAATCATTGAAATAGTAATCAGTGCTGGAAAAACCACTTAGATAGTAATTATTGCTAGAAAAACCGTTTAAAAATCGTCAGGAAAATTATTGAAGTAGTAATCATTTCTGTAAAAACCGTTTAGATAGTAATTATTGCTAGAAAAACCGTTTAGATACTAGGAAAACTGTTTAAAAAATCGCCAGGAAAATCATTGAAATAGTAATTATTGTTGGGAAAACCGTTTAGATAGTAATTATTGCTAGAAAAATTATTGAAAAAATCGTTTCTAGGATAATCAGTGCCAGGAAAATCATTTAAACTAAACAGTAACCATTGCTGGAAAAATCCTTTAGATAGTAGTAATTGCTAGAAAAATTCTTCATTTCGTGACCACAGCTTGTATAATTGTTTAAACAGTAAAGGAAAATCGTGCACCTAATAATGAAAAGTTTCTAAAATAGAAAATCAGACAAAAAATTTTTTGAATCCTTTCCTCTTTTTTTTTTTTTTGAGTCAAAACTCAAAAGTGAAAAGAAAATGGAAAAAAATTATTGTTTTCGTCGGCGTGTGGCGCCTAGGCGAAAAGACAGAGAGTAAATTGAGAGTGAAATGTCGCACGTGAAATATTTTGCGAGCTTAACTTTCGGGGCATCACCCACTCGAGGTTAACGTAACTACGTGAATGGAATGCGACGCGTATTTCTGTGCATTATGCTCGTGAACATAAGCGAGTTTACGATTGCATCTTGGTCATCCCAGTGGGGGAGGTTGTAGGGTGCTGCTACCATAGGAAAAGGAGACGAGGAGTGGGGACGGGGGTGATCGCATATGCGAATTACTCCCATGCATACCAATCTCTATAGCTGAGAATATATATATATATATATATACCTTTCGGTATGATAGTACAGCTTTAATGCACCCATACATGCAAATACAGATTTAATAATAGTCTTACATGCATTTTCATTCATGAGAAAACATTCTCTCGAATCTTGATCTTTGCTTGGGAGTTTCTTTTTTTACTGATTCATAACCGAGAGTTCCATTGAATCGATTTTTTCTTTTTTAAATTTATTTCTATTCCTTTAGGTTTTTTTTGAGTTCTTGTAGTTTTTGTTTGGATTGGCTCTTTCAGTTAATTCCTTTGTTTGGGTTTTTAGTTAATTAATTTCGTATTGTTATGCAAATTCCATTTGTTATTATCAAATATAATTTTTAAAAATAATTTCATAATCAAAATTTGAAAAGAATTAAAAAAAAAATTCTTTTTAATATTCAAACTTCATAGTCCAAAATTTAAAAATTCAGATAAGTACAAAATTAATTATTACTGTTTATATTTTCAAAAATTTTACTGAAAAAAATTTAAAAGAAATTAAAAAAAAAATTGTGAAAAAATTTCACGAAATAATTAAATTATTTTCTAAAATTATAATGAAATTTCACGAAAGAATTAAATTATTTTCTAAAATTATAATAAATTCTTCGGGACAATTCAACTATATTTATAATTAGTAAAAATCTTTGCAAAAAGTCAATTATTTCCAAAATTTGTGATTGAATTCCTCGGAAGAGTTCAATTTAAAAAAACAAAGTTTTAACACATTACGAAAAAATTTCATTCGCTTCTACAATTTTTATAAATCCTTCGAAATAATTCAATTATTTTTATAAATAGTAAAATCTTCACAAGAATTCAATTAATTTTATAAACAGTAAAATTCTTTGCAGAAAATCAATTATTTCCAAAACAATTTTATTTTAATTCCTCGAATGAATGCAAATATTTTTTAATTATTTCCATAAACATTAGGTTTCAAAAATTTTAATAAATTCTTTGAAACAATTCAATTATTTTGATAACAAAAGAAATTACATTATTTTAAATCCAATTTAAACAAAATGACACGAATGAATTTAATTATTTTCACAAATTTTCATAAAATTCTATTTCAACAAGAATTTAAAATTCTTTAAAAAGTAATTCAAATTATTGTCGAAATATTTTTGAAAAATTCTATATAAAAATTAAATTACTTTCAATGCAATTTATAAATATATTCGTTAAAAAAATTGAAAGAATTCAATTCTTTTCAAAAAATAATAAAAATCTTGTGATGAATTCAATTATTTCAATTATTTTCAAATATTTCTATAAAATTCTTCATAACAATTTATATGTTTCTTAAAATTTTAATAAATTCTTTAAAATATTTCAATTATTTTTATATATAGTAAAATTCTTTACAGAATAAAATAAAAAAAAATAAATAAAAATGTCATAAAAAAATTAATTTATTTTCGAAAATTGATTAACAATTTTTCGACAGAATTAAATTATTAACTACACTTTTAATAAAATTTCACGAAAATATTTCATTATTTAAAAAAATTCTAATACAAATTTTCTAGTGAATTCAATTATTCTCTATAATGTTTAGATATAATTTTTTTTATGAAAATTCAATTATTTTCAACTATTTCAAACAAATAGTCCAATTATTCAAAAAAATTGGACAATAAAATGAAGAAATTCTTCTACAGAAATCAATTATTTTCAAAATATATTAAAATAAATTTTTTTAATGATTTCGCAATTATTTTACTGAATTATTATAAAATTATGAGAAGAATTTAATTATTTGACAAAGTTTCTCATATAAAATTCAATAATTAAATGTTAAATTACAATTATTAATAAAAGCGATTATTTAAAAAACAAACAAAAAAATTTTTATATTTTTTTAACATTTAAAATAAATTTTTCATAAAATTGAATTACTTTCAAAATTTTCAATTAAAATTTATGAAGTGTCTCCATTATTGAAAAGAATTTAAAGAAATTCTTCGAAATAATAGAATTATTTTCATAAATTGTAACACAATTTTTCCCAAGATTTCAAATATTTTCAATACAAATTTAATGAAATTTCTTGAAAAATTTGAATTTATTTAAAAAAATTCAATGAAATAAATTGTTGGAAGGAATTAAATTATTTTCGAAATTTTTTGATAAAATTCTTCCCAAAAATTCGACGATATGCAATATGTTAATTTTTAAATTTAATACATTTAAAAAGAGCATTTAATTTCACTTTATTTATTTATTTTTTTGGTTAATTTCTCTTCTATCTAAAAATTATGTTCTTTCCTGAAAATTATTTATTTTTCGTACTTTACAATACTTTGAAAAAATATATATTTGAGTCAGAGCCAACAAGACACTTTTCAAATAAATTTTTTCTGATTTCAATAAAAAATTTTATTTGGTTTAAATATAACAAAATTTTATTTGTCTTAAATAAAAATTTATTTAGTTCAAATAAAAGTTTTATTTACGTCAAATAAAATTTTTATTTTAAGCAAATAAATAATCCACATGGCTCTACAATAAAGGTACTTTAATTTAACTCAAATAAATTTAATTATATAATAAATTTAACAATTACTTTAATTATATTTCATTTAAGGGAATTTGGACTATTATGACGTCACAATTTCAGATCTAATGTTTAGAACACATTGTGACGTCAAAATGGTTCAAATTCCCTTAAATAAAATTTTTTCCTATTTGATAGATGATTAGAAAATATTATGACTTTTATTAACAATTACAATTTATTATTTTATCAATTAATTATATTATTATCAATTCTTATTAATATAATAATAAATAATAAAATAATGGATTTTATATGACGTCACAATTTTAGGTCTAATGTTTAGAACACATTGTGACGTCATAATTGTTCATATTTCGTTAAATAAAATTTTTCCCTGGTTGATAAATTATTAGAAAATATTTTGACTTTTATTAACAATTACAATTTATTATTTTATGAATTAATTATATTATTATTATTAATTTAATTTATAATATGAATTATTATTAATATAATAATAAAATAATAATGAATCGTATATTAATATTTATACTTAGTGAATCATTTTCAATAAGGAATAAAATTTTTCGATAAAAGAAAAATTGGCTGGAGGAAATTAGAGTAAATTAATCAGCTTTTGGGGAAAATAGAAGAAATAAATAACAAGCAACATTCCATTAAATGTTCAATTCAGAACGAATTTTTGGAAAAAAAAGAACTCTAAGCAGGAAACGAAGATTATTGGATCGGGTATTTGAAGTATTGTGAGTTGTGTGCAGTGTTATCGGTAAGGGACGCACTTCCTCAACTCTCGTTCAAACCATTTTTCTCAATTCCATCTTTCAAATGTACTCACTCGCACACCACAATCTGTATACACATATATATGTATTTTATACATAATACCAAAGGTTTGTCGTGGCACAAAGCCATTTTCAATGAATAGGAGAAACGTTTGTGTGCTAGCAAAAAATAGTTTTGCTCTTTATAATAGCAAAAAAAAAAATCACAATTGAATATTTCCTGTTTTAGAAAAAAGTCTTCGCTTTTTT
Organism: Leptopilina myrica (nomen nudum); assembly: GCA_032872475.1. Lineage (NCBI taxonomy): Eukaryota > Metazoa > Arthropoda > Insecta > Hymenoptera > Figitidae > Leptopilina > Leptopilina myrica (nomen nudum). The sequence goes on from CM065459.1 coordinate 10,556,737, forward strand.
TTAACAAAATTAATTGTTTCCAAATATTTAAATTTTCTACTTTTTCTTTTTTGCAAAATGACAATTTAAGTAATATTTTTCTTCGAGTTTGATTTTCATTCTTAAATGTAGAATAAAAATCGAATGATTTCATCCACTGAACGGTACTCTAGGGAGGCTAGTGCCTCACATAAACTAGTAATGGATTTTCAAATCTATAAATCGATCTGGATACTTTCTACAATATTTCACTGGGAATTACAATTTTCCATTGAGGATTTTTTTCAATTTTTCCTTCAATTTTATCCGACAGTTTTTCTCTCGCTTTTTTCCTATTTTTTTTTTTTTTTGAAAAACTTTCTTTGAAGTCCATAAAACGGAAAGTTTTTACCGTTTTAAATAACTCTTTACTCTGATTGAAATCAGTGGATTTTAAATTTCTATTTTTATTCAAATTTTCGGATTTCGATTTTTTTGGTGGAGAATTTTGAGTTGTTTATTTATTAAATTCGTTTACTTATTTATTTACGTGATTATTTTTTTACTTTACAAATTTATTTTTGGGGGAATTTTCCAAAAAATACAAGGGGAAAAATTATTTGGTTCAGACAAATATTCACTTGACTCAAATAATTTTTATATGATTCCAATAAATCATTTTCGAACCAATAATTTTGTATTTGAAGCAAATATGAATGGAAGGATTTTTGACTCAAATAAAAAAAAGTAAAAGGAAAATTTCTGTATGGAAAATCTGTTTGAATAACCAAATAATCCAAATCATAAATTTGGACTGATTTGCAACCATTGGAAATTATTTTTTTAGACAATTTTTCTTTTGTAGAGAAAAAATGTTTGTCCAATTAAAATTTTCTTTTCTTTTCCAAAGTATAGAATTAAAATTTTCTTTTTATTCCACAGTAGAGAATAAAAGATTTTTTGTCCATTAAAATTTTCTTCTTCTTTTTTTGTTTTTCCCCTAAAGTATGAAATTAAATTAAAACCTATATTAAAAACAGGAAATCAATAAAAAAAAAAAAATAAAATTGACTCACATTGGTGGTGTCGTCGAGTTTTCGCTTCCATGCATCGCTACGTTCGATTAATGCGTTCCACTGCTCGGACAATTTATTCACTTCTCTGCGAATGCTGCGCGTTAATTCGCGGGCCTGTTCCTCTGCACTTCTATAGCCCCTCGAATCTCCATCCAGTTCTCGACCAGCTGGAAAAAAAAAATTACCGTTAACGGTATACATGTGATATATGATTGCAAAAATAAAAAGAAATTAATAAAACTTTTCCACTTCACAGGCCAAAAGAATTCGATAATTTATACTTTTTATTAAAATATTTTTATATTTAAAATTCCTCCATTTTTATATTTCATATTTAAAAACTCCTACTCGGGATTATAAAAAATTCTGAAAAAATGGATATTATTAAAATACCTTTTTTGTTATTAAAATTAACGAAAATTCATGTAAAAATTAAAAAATTGAGGGGAAAAAAATGTGTGAAATAAATAGTTGGATTTTATTCAATACAATAAATAAACTTCTCATTTTTAATTTAGAAAAAGTAAAAATTCGAGTAAAGCAAAAAGAAGACAACTAAATAAAATATTGAGCGAGAGATAAAATTAAAAAAAAGATAATAAATAATTAAATTTCATTCAAAAAAGTAATTAAAATTCACGTTTTAATAAAAGAATTTAATATAAAGAAAAAAAGGACAGCTAAATAAAGAATTGAGTTGAAAATCGATAATAATAATCGTATTCGGGTATTTTGTTTGCAGTTTTAAAAATTAGTTATTATTTGCTTTTTTGTTTCTACAATTTTTTTTCAATTATTTTGCTTTTTAAATAATATCAATTTTCAAAATTAATGAATTTAAAATTATCAGTGAGGAAAAAATACTAGCAAAGAATTTTATCAAAAAATTTGATAACAATAGAATTCCTTCAAAGAATTTTATTTATTTAGAAATATAATTGAATTCTCCTAAAGAATATTGCAACAATTTTCGAAAATTCTAATTAAATAGTTTTTGAAAAATTTCATTGAATTTTATTTTTAAATAATGGAGTTTTATTTAAAAATAATTTTAATGAAAAGTTTTGAAAATAATTGAATTTTGGCAAAGAGTTTTACTATTTGTAAATATAATTGAATTTTTTCGAAGCATTTATTAAAATAATTTTTTGTTTTAAAATAATTGAATTATTTAATAAAAATATTTTATAACGAATTAAAAAAAAATTGAATTCTTATACATGCAATTTTTCTTTTTAAAGAATTCAATTTTTGCAAAGATTTTATAACGAGTTGTGAAAAAAATTGAATTAATTCGTCAACTTTTCTTGAAAGTAATGGGATTTTTTCAAATAATTTTACTATTTATAAATATAATTTTTTCGAATCATTTATTAAAATTTTATAAAGTAATTGAATTCTTTGTAAAAATTTTATAACAAATTAAAAAAAATTGAATTATTTCGTGAAATTTCCTTGATAATAATTAAATTTCTGCAAAGATTTTACTATTTTAAAAAATAATTAAATTGTTTCGATGAATTTTAAAAATTCTTTAAAAATAATTGTGTTTGTTCGTAAAATTTCATTAAAAAATTTTTATAAAATTTTTCTTGTGAAGAATATTGATACAATTTTTAAAAATTCTAATTAAATACTTTTTGAAGAATTTCTTTAAATTTTATTTTTAAATAATGAAGTTTCTTTAATAATTTTAATTAAAAATTTTTAAAATAACTAATTTTTTGCAAAGAGTTTTACTATTTATAAATATTATTTAATTTTTTCAAACCGTTTCGAAAAATTTTTAGAAAATAATCGATTTGTTTTAAAGTATTTTATAACGAATTAAAAAAAATAAAATTCTTTTGTGATATTTTTTTCAAAATAATTACATTTTTGCATCGATTTTATAACGAGTTAAGAAAAAAATTGAATTGTTTTGTTAAATTTTTTTGATAATAATCGAATTTTTGCAAAGTGTTTTACTATTTATAAATATAATTGAATTTTTTTGAAGCATTAATTAAATTTTTAGAAAATAATTGAATTCTTATGAATTTTTACTAATTAAAAAAATAATTGAATTCGTTCGTGAATTTTTTTTTTAAATAATTGCATTGTTTCGAAATGTTTTATAATAAATGTATAAAAATTGAATTCTGTTAAATTTTTTTTTTTAAATAATTTAAATTTCGCATAAATTTGATAACAAACTAAAAAAAATTAAAATTGTTAGTAAAATTTTTTTTTGAAAATAATTGAATTTTTTCAAAGATTGTATCATTTATAAAAAAAATAATTAAATTGTTTCGATAAATTTATTAAATTTTTAGAAAATAATTGTATTCGTTCGTGAAAATTCTGCTAAAAAATAATCTAATTTTTTCCACCAACTTTTACTATTTATCAAAATAATTGAATTCTTGTTAAGAATTTTATGAAAATTTTGCGAAATTAATAAACAGGAATAATTACTTAACAAATGAGTTAAAAATTGAATTTTTTAAAGTTTAAATTAAAAATTATTCAATAATTCATATTTGCAAATAAAAAATTTTGTAATTTGCATAAAAATAAATTGAATATCATGTTTCACGTTCGCATATTGCGTTTCACGCCTTATAGTAAAATATAAATGAAAGAATTAAATTTTATTTAAGAAAATAAACAAAAATATTTCAATAAGCAATTTTAGCACAATTTTGATCGTTAAGGTTAATGATAAAAATTCGATTTTTGAATTTAAGGTTCAACTTTACGTTCTTCAGCATAATAATATGGCAACAAAAAAGTTTAAGGGAAAGAATTTTGGAACTTAAAAGGAAATTGTTTTTAAAACGTCAGATATAACAATTTAAGGGAATGAAATGTATATTTCTGTTGAACACAATTGACGACAAAAGTATATGACTGCTTGTGTTTATGGTTAAACGATTGGCGAATTGAATATCGCTAAAGGGTACGTTTACGTTGTACCATAAACATAAATCAACATAACATGAAACAGATAGGGACAGAGGCAGAACAGTTGTAGGCGTTATCAATGCTAAACACGCACGTAAAAACTGTCAGGTGTGATACGATGCGTGATTCATTGGGACAATTAATTTCCAGTACTCGTAACCGATTGTACCAATAGCCAAAATACTTTGCTTTCTCTCCACTATATGCATATATCGTATAATTATTATAGTTCGGACAAAATATCAAACAAACCACAAACATTCAATTCGAAATTAGTTACAAATTATAATTGGTACATTTTATTTTAGAATTTAAAAAATTAATTTTCTTTATTCATTATTTTCTTTAGTTACTACGTTTTTAAATTGTCAAAATATCAAAGAAACCACAGACGTTCAATTCAAAATTATAAATTTATAATTCCTTTCAATTTATGTATTTATTGAAAATTTCAATATTTAAGATTCGATTTTTTTCAGATAGTGAATTTTTTTTCATTTTCTTCGCTTGGTTTAATTTTAAGACGTATTTTTATTTTACTGAATTTCGATATTTTTATTTAATTTTACAGCAAAAATTTTATTTCATTTGCTTTCGATATTTCAAATAATTTTTGATTTCAATATCTTATTTTAATTAAATCAAGTTATGAATTTTTAATAAATCATGCCTTCTTAATTTTTAGTTAAATTTTTAACTGCTAAGAAGAATATTTTTCAGATTAAATTTTTTAATTTGAAATTATGATCGCAAAAAAAGAGAAAAGAAGACAATATCCACAAGAATTAAACGAATTCTTTCGTGAATTTTTTTTTAAATCATTCAATTTTTGTAAAGATTTTATAACTAGTTAGGAAAAAATTGAATTCATTAGTGAAATTTTCTAGAAAATAATAGAATTTCCGCAAAGAATTTCAATATTTAGAAATATAATTATTTCGCAGCATTTATTATAATTTTAGAAAATAATTGAATTTTTGCAAAGTATTTATTATTTATAAACATAAATTAATTTTTTCGAACCATTTTTAAAAATTTTAGAAAATAATTCAATTGTATTGAAATATTTTATAAAAAATTTAAAAAAACGGAATTCTTTCGTGAAATTTTCTTGAAAAGAATTAAATTTTTGCAAAGATTTTACTTTTTAAATAAATAATTAAAAATGTTTTGATGAATTTAAAAATTTTAGAAAATAACTGAATTGTTTTAAATTGTTTTTTTTATTAAAAAAAGGAATTAAGAAAAAAATTGAATTATTTCGTGAAATTTCCTTGATAATAATTGAATTTTTGCAATGAATTTGACTATTTATAAGCATAATTTTTTCGAAGAATTTATTAAAATTTTAGAAAATAATTAAATTTTTGTAAACATTTTATAACGAGTTAAGAAAAAAATTGAATTCTTTCGTAAAAAAGTGAATTCATACCTTCTTAATTTTTAGTTGGATTTTTAATTGCTAAGAAGAATATTTTTAAATTTAAATTTATTAATTTGAAATTATGATTGAAAAAAAGAGAAAAAAAGACAATATCCACAAAAATTGGACGAATTCTTATTAAAAATACAGAAACAATATTAGATTTACATTTTTTAGAAATTGATTCAAATGAGATAAGTTCGAGTGGCTCTCTCGAATCTGCAAGTAGGTCAAAGACATAAGTTTTGCAAAAACTCCAACAATTTATAAAGTCTTCTTTTTAGTTTGTTCTTTTTTCGAGAAAAAAAACTATTCCGCATTGAATTATCAGTTTTACGTTAAAATAATTTTCTGAATACTTTTTTGAGCAGAAAAAATTTAATGGAATAATAAAAAAAACAGAATAAAACGGAAAAAAAGTTAATGAAAGAGAATAATAATAATTCTATGTAAAATAATTTTCTGAATATTGTTTGGAGCAAAAAAAAAAGTTATTGGAATAATATACAAAAAACAAAATAAAACAGAAAGCAGTTAATTAAAGAAATGAATAATAATAATAATAATAATAATTCTACGCTAAAATAATTTCCTTAATGCTTTTTTCAACAAAAAAAATGTATTGGAATTATTAAAAAAAAGAAGTAAAACAGAAAAAAATTTAAATAAAGAAATGAATAATAATAATAAGGTAACAATTAGAAAAAAAATAAAAATAGAAAATGAATTATTCTTGAAATTTAATCTTCATAATAATTAAAATAGTCAAGGGAAAAAAATATTTTTCTAAACCAGATGAAAAAATATTCCAAAGAATTTTTTCCGAGACTCTTAAACAGTTTGTCTTTTCAACTGTATAAAATAAAACGTTCGTGTAAAATTGAGCAGTCAAGACACATTGCCAAGAGAATAAAAAGAATTTCATTCATTTTCATTAGCAAGAGGGTTTAATGAGATTAGAAAGAAAACCTTTTTCTTGAGCTAAGAATCTTGGCGCTTAAGAAAAAAAGCATGAGAAAAAAATTGTTTCTCTGTGTAAAAAAAAATCCGAATTATTTTGCATTTTTTTAAATTTTTTTTTGCAGAATTGAATTAAAATGTTCGTGCTTGTTCATCACAGCAGAAGCAATGTATAGGTGTGGGCCTATTCAACAGCTTTTCTAGATTTAGTTTGCCAAGCACGTGTCGAACAAGAGTTTCTCTTTTGAAAACCAAGAATTTCGAATAAATGCGTATTTTGTCCCAAGCAGTTTGACATTCGATGACACGACTTCCGCTTGGGAATAGAAAATCAATTTTCCATCGATGAAAATATAATATCAATCAAATACAATTCACTAAAGGAGCGATATATGCAACTTCGATTTTACACGAGAGCGTGAATTTTTTTTTTTCGATTTTTTTTTTATTATTTCTTTTGTCACAGTTTATGAAATTTTCATATTTGAAAATTATTTTAAAGGATTCGATTCGATACAAGTGATACGTGATTATTAGTAATTGAGTTTTTTTTTGAATTTTTCTTTTTACAGTCTTTTTAAACTATTTTTTTTATTTACTATTTTTTTATTTTTAGATTTTTTGATAGAAAAATTTCTTCTCTATTATTGGAATTTGTAAATTTTTATTGTTTTCTTTATTTCTGTATTTATTTTTTTTACTAATTCTAGAGCAGGTTTTGTACTCATCTACTAAAATCTAGTATTTATTACTTTTTTTACGATTTCCTACAATTTGGATATTATTTTTAGATTTGTAACATTAAAAACTTTTTTTTGGTATTTATACTACTTTAAATTTTTTTTTAATTAAAATGAAATAAAGAAGTTATTCTCAAAAATTAAAGTTTATTGAAAAAATTCAATTATTTTAGAAAATTTTCGAAATGCAATTATTTTAAATTAATAAACAATTTTAAAAGCAAATTGTTGTTAAAAAATTACATACATTTTTTTGCAAACATTCAATTATTTTCATAAATAATATAATTTTAAAAAGAATTCAATTATTAATAAAGCATTCAATTCTCAAAATATTTTCCAAAAAAATTAATTATTTTAACAGATTTTTATAAAATTCGTTGCAAGCATTTAATTGTTTTCATAAACAATAAAATTTCACCAGGAATTTAATTATTCTGAAAAATTTTAATAAATTCTTTGAAATAATTCAATTCTTTTCATAAAATTTTCGAAATTCAAGTATTTTACATTAATAAACGATTTTAAAAGCTAATGATTTGAAAAAAATGACATAAATTTTTTTGCAAACATTCAATTATTTTAACAAACAATAAAATTTTATCAGGAATTCAATTGTTTAGAAAAATTTTAATAAATTCTTTGAAATAATTCAATTAGTTTTAGAAAATTTTCAAAATTCAATTATTTTCAATTGGTAAAAAAATGTATCAAGCGACTCAATTATTATTTTTTTAAAAACGTATAAAATTTGTTGCATATATTAAATTATTTTCATAAATAATAAAATTTCCTCAGGAATTCAATTATTTTAAAAAATTATAATAAAATCTTTGAAACGATTCTGTTATTTTCACAAAATTTTCGATATTCAATTATTTTTTATTGATAAAAAAAAATTTTCAAGCGATCAAATTGTTGTTGTTGTTTCCATTATTTTTCAATTCTTTCAATAAAATTCTTCTCAAGAATTCAATTATTTTTGTAAATAATAAATAATAATTTTTGTAAATAACTATTTACAGAATTTCAATAAGTTTTAATATAATTTTAAATGAATTCTTCAAAAATTCCTGAAAATTTTATTAAATTCTTCGAAAGAATTCAATTATTTAAAAAAAATTTTTGATATAATTTGTCTATTAGAATTTAATAATTGTTTTTAATACATTTTTAATTAAATTTCTTAAAAGAATTTAATTTGTTCCAAAAAACATTTTTTAGTGAAATTCTTCGTAACAATTCAATTATTTTCAAAAAATGTTAATAAAGTTCTTTATAAGAATTCAATTTTAAGAAATATTTAATTATTCAATAAATTATTTATTTTTTATTTAAATAATTTAAATTCTCCCAGAACATTTTAATAAGAAATTATTTAAAATTACATTCGAGTTCAAATTTTACATGAAAATTGAATATTAGAAAATTTTATTATTGAGCTAATGTTGAGTTATTGACTTAATTTTATAAATATTTAAATTTTGATACATTTTTTGAAATAAAATCTTTGAAAATTTTTATTGTTGTAAAACTACAATAAGATTTTAATGTTTAACTTTAAAATTAAATGTTTGAAGTTTTGAAAAATTTTATTTTAAATTTAATGAAAAAAAATAATTGAATTAAATTCAATTAGAGTTAAATTTTTTAGAAATAGTTAAATTTTAAAATGACTACAGAAAAATAATTTAAAAATTTTTCAATTTCTGTGAAAATATAAATAGTTATCAAAATATTTACTTTAAAAAAATTATTCCATTTTTGAATGTACTTTGATTTTGAAATGATTACAAACTTGAGTCATTAACTTTTATTTTCCAACAGCTACTTTTTTAATAATTTTTTCAGTTATAAAGCTACTTTTTGCTACAATTTTTAAAGTAGTTATTAAGTACGAAGCCTGCTATATATTTTTGTCAATTTTTTAATAAAATTTTTTTTTCAGATATTTTCTGATTTATAGGAAAAATTTTAATTATCCTTAGTCTAAGTGGAAAGAAAATTGAAAAAATAAATAGCAATAATAGAATTACAATCAGAAAAAAGTAATTGAAAAAAATATTAACTGTAAAATAAAATTGAAAAGTAAATATCAATAATAAAATTACAATCAGAAAAAGTAATTGGAAAAAATAATAATTGAAAAAATAATAACTGTAAAATAATAATTGAAAAAATAATCATAAAATTAAAATCAGAAAAATATTTGAAAAATAATGAAAATAAAATTACTAGACAAATATCTAAAAAATAGAATAAAAGTACAAATGGAAAAACTGCGAAATTCAGAAAATGCTTTTTGAAAAAAAATTTGCATAGGAGTTAAAAAAAGAGAAGACTGATCAAATCTTTAATGCGCCTTTATACGTACTGCGCCATATTGCGGACAAGGTAGGCGGGTTGCCTCCACTTAGGAACTAAAGATCCAAATCTTTCTGATTCGAATGAATTATTTGGGAAATTACTTTTATAAACTTGCGCCACATTTTTACCCAAACGGACCAAAAAAAACCACTCTCTTTCTCACGATTTTTTTCTCTTTCCCCAATAAGAGAAATTCACCTGAATTTTCCTTTCCAAATCTCCACTTAAATATAATAATTATTACTATTGAATAAACTCACTATTTTTTATTAATTTTTCAACAGAAAATTCAAAATAGCAATAAATATTATTTATCTTCTTTTTTGAAAGAGAGATTTTACATTACTTTTTACTAAAGCTTTACCATTTTTAAAAAATATTTTTTGGGTGGGGAAAATAAAAATATTTTCCTCGATTCTATAAGAATATGTCATTTGGAACACTGCGTGAGGGAGAAGAATGTTGTATAGACGTGTGATTTTTTGGAAACTTAGTACAACTGTAAAAGTTATTTTATACGTTGGGGCCAAGTGTCAAGAGAGTAACTTTACGAGAACATTGCATTTTCCCGAGGGAAACTGAGAAGTCCTGTCTTCAAGTTATGTGGTCCAGTGGGACGCTTCAACTAGTTTCTACAAGTTCTGTCAATCTATAATTGAATTATGTGTCTGGTACATCATTGATCTTGAGAATTGACATCTCATCTATTAAGACAATTAGGCTCTAAACAAAATTTAATTAAAAGAAAACTAATGTTTGGGATTTATTCACGAATTTATATTGTGTTCAGAAAGAGGTTAATAATTAATTAATTAATTGAGGTGAATAATTAATAATATAATTAATATAAAAATAACCGAATAATAATTATTGATAGAGATAATCATAAAATCGTTTAACAATTAAATTACTTAGCATGATTTATTGTAAAAAATGCTTTAAATGTCAATTTTTATATAAATATATAAAAATCTGATTTATTAGGACAATTAGGATCTAAACAAAATTTAATGAAAAGAAAAGTAACTTTTCTGACAAAACCCGGACTTTTCTATTGAGAAAGGAAAAATATTTTTTTACTTTTTGAATTTTTAACTGAAATTCTTCTTTATAAGGAAATTTTTTTTTTGCTTTTAAATTAGTAAATTTCACTAGTAAACAATAATTTCTACTAATTTTATAGTAAAATTTACTAATTCAAAAGCAAAAAGTCAGTCACTCATTCAAATTAGTAAACATTTTAACTAATTCGAAATTTAGAGGGCGATTTAAGAAAATTAGTATTTTAATAAAATTATAATTAAAAATGTTTGAAAATAGTCAAATTCATGAAAATAATTTTAAAAAGTAGGTAATTTTATATTACAATAAAATAAAAAATTGTATTTTCTCATTTCGAAAAATTATTTTTAAATATTGTATACATTTTTACTAATTCAAATTTAGAGTGCGAACTAAGAAATTTGGATTTTTAGTAAAATTATAATTAAAATTGTTTGAAAATAGTTAAATTCATGAAAATAATTTTAAAAAATAGGAAATTTTTTTAAATTTCTTTCAAACAAATTTTATATTACAATAAAATAAAAAATTGTATTTTCTCATTTCGAAAAATTATTTTTAAATATTGTATACATTTTTACTAATTCAAATTTTGAGTGCGAACTAAGAAATTTGGATTTTTAGTAAAATTATAATTAAAATTGTTTGAAAATAGTTAAATTCATGAAAATAATTTTAAAAAGTAGGTAATTTTATATTACAATAAAATAAAAAATTGTATTTTCTCATTTTAAAAAATTATTTTTAAATATTGTATACATTTTTACTAATTCAAATTTAGAGTGCGAACTAAGAAAATTGGATTTTTAGTAAAATTCCATTTAAAATTTATTAAAAAAAGTTAAATTCATAAAAATAATTTGAAAAAAATAGGAAAAATTTTTTATTTTTCTTTGAAACAATATTTATATTACAAAAAAATAAAAAATTGCATTTTCTCACTTAAAAAAAATTGTTTTAAAATATTGTACGTTTTGAAAAATAGCCAAAAATATGGAAAATAGTTAAATTTTATAAAAAATTTTATATTTAAATAATTCAAATTATTGTTGAATTCTAAAAAGTTAATTAAAAAATGGATTTTAGTTAAAATTTTCAAAATTGAATATTAGAAGCGTTATAACAAGATTTTAAAGAAATTAATTCAACGGAAGAAGTTTTTAAATTTATATCATTTAAAAATTTTAATTTTCGGAACAGTAAAAGACTATTTAAATGTTTATTTAACAAAAAATGATTAATACACTATTTTCCTTAAAAAATTATTAAAGTCTTGAATAATTTTCCATACTCAAAAATTATAAAAACTAAATTGACTTTCGGAAAGACTGCAGCTTTATAATTTTTATTAGAAACAAAACAACAAAAGCTACTAAACTTTTCAATAATTTATTGTAGAAATTCTAAATAAATAGTTTTTGGATAAAATTTAATTAACATTTTTTTTAACATAATTGATCTCCCGAAAATAATTTTAAAAATTGAATCAATTAAACGCTTTGTCGGATTTGAATTAAAATAAATTTTCTATTTGAAAGAAATTAATTTTATTACTTTAAAAAAATGTTTATTGGTAAAACTGCTATAATTTCAAAAGGCATGTTTTAGTAAAAAGTTCTTCGACTAAATTCGAGATTGACTACAAATATCCTAAAAACTGCTAAAAAGAAAAATATTTTTTACTACTAAAAATAATTAATATAATGAAAATAATTTTAAAAATATTATTTTAAATTTCGTAATTATTTTTACTATCGATCGAAATAATACGAAATTCAATCGAGTTCTGTCTTTCTGAAATCGACTTTTACTACTGATATTAAGACTTTACGATGGAAAACTGAGTATAAAAATTTTAAGGTCGCTTTAAATACTGATAAAAAAAAGTGAAACAGAATCTAGAAGATTGTCTGACTGAAACTGACATTTACAACTGCCGTTAAAATTCTAAAAATGAAAAATATACATCAAGTTAAAAATTTACTTTTATTCGAGAAAAATTTCAGTTTCACTGAAAAACCACATTTACTTTTAATATATCAAAACAAAACCAAACGAAAACAAAAAATTTTTTTGTCTGGTGGAAATTTACTTATTTTACTTAGCATGATTGATTACAAAAATTTTTTAAATTTCCATCTTAATATAAATATATCAAAATTGATATTCTCTTAAAATCTTGGATCAATTATCTTTTCAATTAATTTAATTAATCAATTTAATTTAGTTATTAAAAATAAAATTTATGCTTTATAAAAAAATTATTGTCCCTACATTTATATTTTATAATAAAACCATTGAATTAAAATTTCTCACCTAAAAATGAAAGAAGTAAATATTAAATAAAAACCTAAAAAATGAATAAATAGAAAAAATGTTCTTAAATTAATAATTACTTATAATAATATTAAATTAAATTAAAGATAATAAATAAAATTAAACTTTCAAATTGAATGAAATTTAATTATCATTAAGAAAATAATTAAAAAAAAATGTAATTTCCAATTTTTATATAAATATATCAAAATTGATATTCTCTTAAAATCTTGGATCTTTTCAATTAATTTAATTAATCAATTTAATTTAGTCATTAAAAATAAAATTTATACTTTTTTAAAAAATTATTGTCCCTACGTTTATATTTTATAATAAAACCATTGAATTAAAATTGCTCGCCTAAAAAGGAAAGAAGTAAATATTAAATAAAACCCTAAAAAATGAATGTATAAAAAATTAAAATTAAAATATTCATAAATTAATAATTACTTTTAATAATATTAAATAAAATTAAAAATAATAAATAAAATTAAAATTTCAAATTGAATGAAATTTAATAATCATTAAGAAAATAATTTAAAGAAAAACAATTTACTACACAATTTTATCAAAAAGTGTTAAATTGTGAATTAAGTGGATTAACTTCATGTCAAAATTAAACAAAATATTTTTATCTAATCCATATTTTTGGAAGCAATTTGTTGTAAATTGATACTTTTAAGTCAACAGTGTATGATAATATATTATTTACATATAAAATCTAATAAAAAATAATTTAATATTCAATATGCATAAACTTATAAATATTTGAAATTTTGAATAAATATTTAACACATCTAAGTAAAAATTTTTCCAAGCAAATATAATTATAATCTCTATTAAATAATCCTACCTTCAGAGTCTGACGTGTCCGATAATGGCGGTTCATTAGCGATGTATTGACGACCGCTAAGTAAATTATTCTCCACAACGGGTCGTTTGTCTTCAAGTTGACGTCTAAAACCTCGATGATCGTCCTGTAACATTAATTAGAAGAAAAAAAGAAAATTTAAAAACACGTTTATAAAGACTTGACGTTACATTCTGTTTTTGTTAATTTTTTTTTGTTTTTTCTAAATCTTGAATTTTTTAAGATGAAATCTTTTTTAACTAAAAAGAAAATCCTCACTACTCTGGGTGCACTCGTTTCTTTCTTCAAACATCGTGTAAAATTTAAAGTGTCTCTGAAAGTAAATGCTTTCCGTAAACTCTAAAGGCATCCTTCTTCTTTTTTTTTCTTTTTTTTTTTTTTTTGTTTGAAAAAAAAGAAGAGGGGACATTTAGAATTATCGTGAAACGACCTAGGCATATGTAATTAGATTTAAGCCTAGAATTTCTGTAAAGAAAGTAGCGAACTGAAAAGGTTAAGTGGATAAAGCACATCATTTATACTATATTTCATGCCTCTTAGAGATGAGGAGTTAATATAAATTTTTTCTTTTGCTGAAAAAAAATATCTTTTGAGAAATGTGTGTGTTTTTCTTTATCTGTAAGAGGAGAAAAATGGTGAAAATTTTACGAGAGAGTAATTAAATAATTTTTTTTGAAATTTTATATGGGACGGGGAAAATTAGTCTAAGGGACAATTTTTCAATTAAAGTAATTTTTTTCTTTTTTTTTTACTGTATTTTTTCCAATTTTCTGTATTTCTAAATAAACGTAATTTTTTTCTAATAATTTTCTATATTTTTAAATATAGACGTAAGTAATTATTTTCTAATAATGTTCTAAATTTCTAAATAGACATATTTATTTTCTAATAATTTTCTATATTTCTAATTAGACCTAATTATTTTCGAATGAATTAATTTCTAATCCACTAATTAGACGTGTTTTAAAAATTATTTACAAATAAAACAAGAGTATTAATAATTTTTTCGGATTAATTTTTTTTCCTATTATTAATAGTCTACTTTCGTCGAACAAATTTTAAATCATTTTTTCTTTCTTCACTGTAAGTAGTAAAAGAATTCTCTATTTGTAATAATTATTCAAAAAATTCTTCAGTCAGAAATTATAATTTCTATTGAAAATCTTTTGAAATTTTATTATTTAAAAAAATTGTAATTCTTTGAAAAGTGAATTATTTTTTAGAATTTTAAATTAAAATTCTTCTTTATAAAGAAATTTCCGATTTTTGGTATAACTTTGAGAATGTTTTTTACCCTCTAAATTTAAATCAGTAAAAATATTTTCTAATTCGAATCAGTGACTAACTTTTTGCTATTGAATTAGTCAAATTTGCTAATAAATCGTGATTTCTATTACGTTATTAGTAAAATTTACTAGTTTAAAAGTATGAAATCAGTTACTAATTAAAATTAGTAAACATTTTCACTAATTGAAATTTAGAGAGAAGAAATGTAATTATTATAAAAATTAAACAATTTTTTAGTTTAAAATTTGGATTTTTTGAATACTTAAATTTTAAATAATTTAAATGTAAAATTTTAAAGACGTTTTTTGACAAATGTTTTTTTAAATTTTATTGGAATTTTGTAAATTTTGAATATATATCTAATTCAAAAATTTTCGCATGATTCAAATTTTATTAAATTCAATTATAAACAAATAGATTTCAGAATTAATTCACTTGAACATTCTTTTTTTTGTTTAAATAATTTAAATTATTAAGGCACTTTCTCAAAATACTTTACAAAATTAAAAAAAAATGGATTTAGAGAAGAAAAATGATTAAAAATTTAAAAATGAATGGAATTTTATCAGAGATTTGTTTACAACTTTCGTAAATAATTGGATTGTGAACCATCTCAAATTTTCCAAAATTCAAATTTTATATTAATATAATTATTAAGAATTCTAAAGTGTTTTTATTAAATTTTTATTCAGTTCGTTTTAAAATTATTTAAATTTTCACAGATACATTTAATAGAAAAATTTTTCTACAATTGAAATTCAGTAAAATTCAAATAGATTTCAGAATAATTTTAGATGAGCTTTATTTTTTTTTGTTTAAATAATTTGAAATTCTTAAAGATCTTTCTCGAAAATAATTTAAAAGTAATTAATTTTTTGAATGATTCAATGTTAGTTAAATATTTTAAAAATAATTAATTTTTTTGAATAATTTAATTTCCGTTAAATATTTCTAAAATAATTAAATTTTAAAAATTATACTTTTACTATTTTCTATAGATAATTGAATTTCGAAAGGTTCTGATAAAAAATTTGAGAAAATTAATATTTCAAATAATTACAGGTAAAAAGTTAGTTTTTTTAAAAATATTTATTCAAATAGTTTTGTAGTTTAAAAAACTTATTCCTTTACAACTTTTATAAATAATTGAATTTCAAAAGGTTGTAATTTAAATTTTTCCGAAAATTAAAGTTTAAAATAATTACAGTTAAAAATTCCGAACTTGTTAATTTTTAAAAAAATATTTCTTCAAATAGTTTTGTAATTGTTTAAAACTTTCTCAAATGGAATTGCAACAAAATGAATTTTAGTGTTGTTTTTAATTTCTAGCATTTTTTCCCTTTTTTCTTCGAATAATTGAATTTTTAAAAAAACTTTTTCAAAAATTATTTTACAAAAATTTTTAATAATTGATAATTAATAAAGAGAAGAGTTTGTTATTGAATCAATTTCTTCTAATTGTTAAAGCAAAAAATATTTAATTTGTGGTTCTTAATTTACTTGATTAAAGAATTTTTAAATTGTATTTTCATTAAGTTATTAGTTAAATAATCATTTTAGTATTTTTAATTATTAATTTTGAATTGAAATAATTTTTTTAGTATTTCATATTTTCGATATTTAAAGATATTGTTTTAACTCGTGGAAAAACGAATTTTTAAATAATGCAAATATTTCTTTATCATTCAAAATTAGTGAACAGTTTTACTAATTAAAATTTAGAGAGAGTCGTTCCTTAATTTCGATACACTTAGTAGTAAAATTCCTTTGTAGTCAGACATTCTTTCCAATTTTCATTATTTTACTATTTTTTAGTCCCTTTCACTATACAAGTTTTTATTTTTCTCCTAATTTATTTTTCCTGCAATATTCTTTCTACTCTCTAAATCTGAATTAGAATGTTTCTACTAAAGAAATAGTGCTGATTCGTTTACCAATTTGAATTAGTAACATTTTATATTTATACTAATTGTTAGTAGTTTTTTTTTACTAATTTCTAGTAAAAACCTTCTAATTTAATTAGTAAGTCGTATTTTTTACTATTTCAAATTAATAAGTCAACTTACAATTGAATTAGTAATTTTCTTCTAGAAATTATTGCGAAAAACTAGTAAAAATTAGTTAAAAAATGTTACTAATTCAAATTGGTAAACAAATACGCACTATTTTATTAGTAAAAAATTACTAATTCACACTGAGAAAATGCAATGTATTTGAATCAAACATAATTATCTTTGTTATGCAGTCGAACAAAAATTATGTTTGATTTAAACATTATTTAAACATTTAAACAAAAATAATTTTGATTCAATACGTTGTTTGGTATAATTCGTAAATTTGGTTCAATAAAAATTACGTTTAAGTCAATAATAAAATATGTTTAAGCTAAACATATTTTTTTGGTTGACTTATGTTTGGTTTAAAAAATTTTTTTTTCTCAGTGCAGATTAAGAGAGGATAAAGGAACAAAAAAAATACATTCTTCATTAAAAAATCTCTTTCGTAAAATTATTTCAATAAAAAAAAGACTAATTATTCCAGATGCAGATAATTATAAATTTGCTCTAAGGAAGAAAATTTTACGATGTCAAATAACATTGAGATCTCACTAACTGTAGAAGATAAAATACAAATAAGGTTACAAATGTTAACAGTAACGTGAGTAATGAGGGAAAGGCAAGTCCAGGTAATTAAATTGGAATTTAACGTAGAGCAGCTTTTTGAGAGCCTATATGACATGTAAGTATAGGGAAAAGAGGGAAAGAAGGAGTGAGAGAGAGAGAGAGAGCTTTATCGTCAAGAGTATTATAGCTCCGAACGCATTAAACGATCTAATATAAAGCGTAATGACATCGTAACTGTTGAAGAAAGATACGAAGAATTTCTGAAACGACGTAGTTGCTGTTATTACACCTTTGCGAGAGCAAAAGCACCCTGTGAACGGTTTACATTGCCTAGCAGATTCGCGAGCGGCAAAGTGAGAGAGAAAAAGAGAGAGAGAGAGAGTGCTCTTTCGAAGCGACTGGCGAACATAAATTTTCCAGATTCATTTCATTCGCCGCAGGTGCGAACGTGAACGAGGAGTCAATCAAGAATACGTTCTTCAACCCTTTCCATTTCGCCCTTTTCCTCACCCCCCTTTTTCGCCCTACACACCCATCACCTGCTCCTGATACTCACGAAATTGTCCCCAGCTTTCTCGCTTTTGCTCGTAAACGAAACTATTTTCATCCTTTTGTAATACTCAATTTTTTTTTTTGCGAAGGAAAAAAGAATTTTTTTTTCTAAAAAAAAAATTTAACTGTTTTTCAATTGTTCCCCTTTTTTCTGAAAAAAAAATTCTAATTATAGTTTGTCTACTAAAACGGACGTGACGGTAAATTAGTCAAAAAATTGTCTGAGAATAATTACAGTTATTGCTATTGAGAAACAAAATTCTAACTGTAATTAAATTGTTACTGAACTGAAACGAAAAATAATTGTATAGACTAAAACTTTTTTAGTACAAAAATAAGTCTGACTACAGATCACTTTTACTACTTGTATCACGAAAAAATGGTTTTTACTCCTATATTAAATTTATTTTAAAATTTAATTATTGAATTATTTATTCATTTAGTTTAAATAATTTAAATGAAATAAATAATTTTTAACACCACGTCAGTGTGAAAAGTTCCATGACTACTAATTGGAAATGTCATTCAGAGAATTTTTATCTGCTTAAACCGAATGTATTTAGTAAAAAACCAAAAGTTTGTTTATTTTCCAAATGGACTTTAACTACTGAAAATGTTATTATAGCACTTAAGAAAAAAATGTCTGACTAAGGAATTTTTTACTACTAAAAAATATTCAAATTTTCGTCTGACTAAAAACGATTTTTTTCTAGTTGTATTTGCAAGAAAGATGGAAATTTTCTTAAAAATCGTAAATTAACAAATAGAAAATAAGAAAAATGTTTTTCTTTTTTAAGACGAAGTTTAAACTTTTCATAAAATTGTAATTTATACAAAATTTTTTCCCCTTTGTTTCTTAGCAAATCTTGAATTTTTGTTTTGCTACTTAAAGTGACCTAAGTCTAATTAATACGAACTTTTTCTACTCGCATTTCCAAGAAAAAATCCTAATTTCGTTTGAAATCGTATTGAACAAATAGAAATTAAGAAAATTTTTTCTTTTTTTTTAAAGAAGATTAAAATTTTGATAAAATTGGGATTAATAAATTTTTTTCCCTTCATTTCTAAGTAAAAGTTTAAATTTTATTGGAATTTTGTGAATTTTGAATATGTATATCTAATTGAAAAATTTACGCATAATTCCAATTTCATTAAATTCAATTATAAACAAGTAGATTTTAGAATTAATTCACTTGAACATTCTTTTTTTGTTTGTTTAAATAATTTAAATTCCCAAGGCACTTTCTCAAAATATATTTAAAAATTAAAAATAATGAATGTAGAGAAGAAAAATAATTAAAAATTTTAAAATAAATTGAATTTTATCAGATTTATTTACAACTTTCGTAAATAATTGGATTGTAAAATGTTGCCAATTTAAATACTTCAAAATTAAAATTTTATATTAATATAATTAAGAATTCTTAAAAAAGTTATTTTTTTAAAATTTGTATTCGGTTCGTTTTAAAATTATTTAAATTTTCACAGATATTTTCATAGGCTTATAATTGAAAAATTTTCCCATAATTGAAAGTCAGTAGAATGAATTATTTTTAAATAGATTTTAGAATAATTTTAAATGAGCTTTCTTTTTCTTTTTTTTGGTTTAAATACTTTGAGTTCTCAAAGAACATTCTTAAAAATTATTAAAAATTAAATAATTTTTTTGAATAATTCAATTTTAGT